>JAJGRW010000100.1:0-32389 GCA_025461045.1 Carex parvula | reverse complement strand
GACTGTTTAAACTTTGGAATCGGAAAACACTTGTAGCACCAAGGGCTAGGAACAAACGTTTTGATATTATAGCCACTACTCTCTCTCTCTCTCTCTCTCTAGTATATGATATATATAATATATGGAGTTGGCCACGATGCTACGCGTAGCATAGAGGGCCTGTCATCCGTGCTACGGCTCAATATTTGAGTTTTCAAATTCTACGGTCCGATTTGAACCGTTTAAACATGATATCCATATGAATATATACTTGCGATGCAAATTTTACATTTTTTTGAATTCTTTTACTATTTTTTTAGATAGGTAGAAAACACTTGATCTGAATGGTACAAAAATTTCCAGATCAATGATTTTTTACCTATCTAAAAAAATAGTAAAAAAATTTTAAAAAAATATAAAATTTGGTTTGCAAGTACATATTCATATGGAGATTATGTTGAACTGTTGGATCGACCGTAGAATTTTCAAAACTCAAATATTAAGCCGTAGCACGGAGGGCCCTCCTATGCTACGCGTAGCATATTAACAATTTCGTGCGTGCGTGCGTGCAATAAATATTGTCGTGATGATTGATGAATATATTGTGTTAGCTTATTTATAAATATCCCATACCAGTGATTCTGATATAAATCTAGAACTATATTTGTTCAACAAATAATCTATTATGTTTATTTAATTATTTTTAAGGTATTTAGTTACTAACACTTTTATGATATTTGAGAAAACCATTGTTGTTAGTTTATTTGTCAACATTTTTCAATTACTGTGATTCTTTAGAAGTAAAACGATACACAAACAAAGCATATTTCTGAAAAAAAAAAACTAAATTGAAGAATGATGACAAATACTAGAAAAATACAAGAAAGTCTCCATGTCTAAACAAATTGCTAAGAGAAACCCCACACAAAATAGAAATGATGACACGTGTTGCTAAGAGAAACCCTCCCCACAAATGTTTGTTGATGTGTCACTGTTTTTAATTTCTTCATTGAATATAAGGGTTTCAATTTCTTCATTTGTATATATGTTTGTTGGTGTATTATTTTTTTATTTTTTTATTAGATTACTAAATATATATGCCCATGAGTGAAACTTTATTTTATCAATCAAGTTACTATTTTTAATTTCTTCATTTGTATATATGTTTGTTGATGTGTTATTTTTTATTTTATCAATCAAGTCATTTCTTTTAATTTCTTCATTGAATATAAGGGTTTCAATTTCTTCATTTGTATATATGTTTGTTGGTGTATTATTTTTTTATTTATAAGTATTACTAAATATATATGTCAGAGACATGAACAAGCAAGAGAGGATAAGAGTCGGATTAAAATAAAATAAATTCAAACTTCCTCATCGGTCAATATTCCACCAATATTTATTATTTTCTAGTTGACAAGATATTAAAAAATATTTACTTGGTGTAAATTATTCGTACTTGGATTTCATTGGCAAAAAAAAAAAAAAAATATGGGGAGCCGAATGATTTATTTAATGCATTACAATTGAATTTTAAATTAATTACAAGAATGAAGATCATATAAATTTATGAGCATAAATCAGCCTATTAAATTCCAACGGCCCCAAATTAAGGACAGAAATTATGACGAATAATTAACGGTATAGAATCCAATTTCTGTGAACTGGTCCAAAATAAGGACAAATGAAATAACAATCAATTCACCTTTTTAAATAGAGATGAACTCAAGCCTTCCAAGTTCCAATTTTAATTAAAATTATTATTTTTTCTTCGAACATGCAAAAATTAATTTATTTATAAATAAAAGTTTATAATACATATTGAATAAATATAATCAAATAAATGTATGATTATGAATATTATCACAAACTCAGCCTGTCCTTGCACATTAATTGTAATTTGTTAAGTTGGTACAAATTAATTTCAAGTAAATCATACTTAACATTGCTCTTAAATAATGGATAACAAATCGGCAGCTGATCTGGTGCAAATTGAAGTCTTGTAGCACCTCAAATAATGCGGTTCATACAGGCAGGCTGACTAAAGAATTTTAAATTATATTATATTATATTATACCATCATTGACCATTGACCATGTATGCAAATTACCATAACTTCACTCTAAATATAAATTTAATATAAAGATAACATTTATCCCAATTATTAAAAAAACAAATTTATTGGGATCCCAATGTCATACATTCATTGACCATGTTTGCGATCGTTTTTAATTCAAATTCATTGAATCAGACAGCTGCCCCCGCGTGCTGTTTACCTGTAAATTCATTGCCCTTCAAAGAGAGAGAGAGAGTCATTGCCCCAATTTAAATACAACGGTTGAAATTGAAAATGACCCCTTAATCCTCTGCATTAACGTGCCGTTTCAGTTACTTTATAAAACCGTACGATCAGAACTCAGATCATTAATATTGGTGCGGATTTAAATCGGACGGTCAAGATATTAACGCTGACTTTGAGTTAATGCAGAGGATACGAATTCCTTTCTTTCTTCGAGTTCCAGCCTCTTTTGACCTTTTTCTTTTTCCTCTTCCCACCGACTCTCTCTCTCTCTCTCTCTCTCTCCCTTTTCCCCAAGGCGAAGGCGAAGGGAGAGTACAATTAAGAATTGCCTTTATTATAGATTCCCCTCCAATTTCAAGAAGACAAAGCATTTAATTTATTAGTGCCGCCATGGCCTTCAACTTGTTAATTCCCTCTCTGCTATTCCTGTTCCTGTTAAATTCTTTTATTCCTTTTGTTTTGGGATTTGGTGTTTTTCATGTGACGCACAAATTCGGCAGTCAAGCACAGAGGCGGAATCTACATTTGCTGCGGGCCCATGATGTCAGTCGACACGGCCGCTTGCTCTCTGCTGTTGATTTACCAATAGGTGGTAATGGATTGCCCAGTGGAACCGGGTTCGATTTCCTTCCTTCACCTCAATCTTTAATTCAATCATTTTTGTGATAAATTTGAATTCTTTACTTATGAAAACCTGAATGTGCAGGAGATGCCTTGCAAAATACTTTACGTATGTTATTTGCTTGGTTAAGAATATTATTTGTTTAAATAAATAATGCAGGCTTTATTTTGCTCAGATTGGGATTGGTACCCCTTCAAAGAATTACTATGTGCAAGTTGACACAGGAAGTGACATATTATGGGTGAATTGTATCTCATGCTCACGTTGCCCCAAAAAGAGCGATCTCGGGGTACATGCAATTAATACTATTTTTCTCTTTTAAAAACCCGTGAGCCATTATAATTACATTAAGCTACTAATTAGTTGATGTTTTGGTTAAAATGTTGGTTGGGTAGGTAGAACTGACGCTGTATGACCCGAAGGGTTCGCAAAGTGGTACCTTGCTTTCATGCGAAGCGAGCTTTTGCTCGTCTGCTTTTGGTGGTGATGTACCAGGATGTACAACTAATGCTTCGTGCCAGTACAGTGTATTGTATGGAGATGGTAGCTCTACTATGGGCTATTTTGTCAATGATGTTTTACGGTATAACCAGGTTACTGGTAATTCTGTAACAAGACCTGCCAATGCTAGTGTTATATTTGGGTAAGATTCTTTTTTTTTTTACTACATATTTTTATACAAAATATCTGGTTTAAATAACTCACTTTTAGAAATCAGACATACTTTGGTTGATAAACCAGAAAATAATAATTTTTTATGCGTACTTCCTTTCTATTAGAAAAAATTGTATCTCTCAAAAAAACATTTTTTTTGTTTTCATTGTGATTTTATAATGATATCATTTGCCAGTTATGCAAATATTTACAGTCACAAGGTATAACTTATCATATTAAACAGGTGTGGTGCACAGCAAGGTGGGGATTTGGGTTCGTCTAGTGAAGCCCTTGATGGAATTCTCGGTTTTGGTCAGTCAAATACCTCAGTTTTATCTCAGTTGTCATCTGCTGGTAAAGTAAAGAAAGTATTCTCACACTGCTTGGATACTGTTAGAGGAGGTGGGATGTTTGCTATTGGTGATGTGGTACAGCCCAAAACAAAGACTACCCCCTTGGTACCTAACCAGTGAGTAATTCTCCTTTTGTTTAATCTATTTTAATTGCACGGCTGAGGGTAAGTTGGGTAAAATGAGACTTAGTTGAGGCATCATCAATCATTTTGGGTTAACTTGGGAAAAATTGAATGGATTTGAGAATTAATTGGCTCTAATTTAAGTAAGTAAAATAAGAAAATTAAATTGACAACTTTACAAGGTCATTTTTCTTTTTTAGTTTTGCATTTAAGATTAGTCACGAACCAACTGTTCTGTAATTTGAACTAGCTTCATCTCACAAACTCAATATATGTGAACATAGTTATAGTTACATATCTTTTAATTTGTTGGTATATGTCTATGTGGTTAAATTAATGTTTTTTTTACGATCCATTAGACAACATTACAATGTAAATCTAAAGGGGATAGAAGTCGGCGGCTCTTTACTTCAACTACCAACTAATTTGTTTAAGACCGGTGACAAGAAAGGTACAATTGTTGATAGTGGTACCACATTGACTTATCTTCCCGAGGCAGCTTATAAGGCAGTATGGGAAAAGGTACTTAGATTATATTAAAATCACTTCTCGGCCTTTTGAATTCTGAATAACACAAAAACTTTTGCTAATACTGGAGAATGCTTTAAACTCTTAAGTAAATCCGTTACTTCATTAAGTGTGATAATTACTAGTAATATATTCAATTGTTACTTCAGAAATGTTAACATTTGCATGCAAGGTTAAGTAATGCATCAGTAATCTATTGAAAATGTCAGATGTAAACACTAGTTGAACTAAATGTAAACAAACTATCTTCATAGAAATGTTAATGTGACAGTCTCTGCCATTCTCTTTCATTGCGTATTATTGCATTTATTAATCGATACAAGTAAATTATAATCATTTCATGGGCCAAATAGTAATTTATGCATGCATACTGTTGTTTGTATTTGACATTCTTATTTCATGACTCATGTTATTTTTGCTCAACTGAATAATGTTTTGTAGGTATTTGAGAAACAATCTGATCTCAGCTTCCAAACAGTTCAAGAATTCTCATGCTTTCAATACACTGGAAAGTATGTGACCTTTTAGATTTGTATTCTTTCAATTTACTCCAGTACTGGACCTGACTGGTACATAGTTCTGTCCTGTACTGGTACGGGTAGAATAAGCCTCCCCTGGCCCTGGGCTGTTGGACAACTAAAGTCTTACTTAGATTTTGTATTATTATTGCCTTAATTTAAAATGGGTCTCTGTCATGCATTTAGTGTACCATCTACCAAGACAAAAGTTTTATATTTTCACACATGGCCGTTTTTTTTTTTTCCATTTATTTTAGAACTTGCATAAACTAGGCTCAAACTTAATTTGTGATTAATGATCCTTTCAGTGTTGATGATGGATTCCCAGAAGTTGTTTTCAATTTTGAGAATAATCTGACTTTGCATGTGTACCCACACGACTACTTATTTCAAAATGAGGTAATTCCAATTTCAGATCAGTTGATACAGTTACCATTGAAATTTCTGATGTGCTGTTTTGGGATTATACCAAGTATTGACATAGAATTGTTGAAACTTAACAGAAAGATTACTGTTTTGGGTTTCAAAATGGAGGTTTGCAATCCAAGGATGGGAAAGACATATTTCTTTTGGGAGGTACATGCACCTACTAAATTCGATTCCATTTCTTTCCTCAACTTTTATTATTAGTATTTGTTGCTTATTTATTGTTTATTTTTGCAGATCTAGTTCTGTCAAATAAGTTGGTTGTCTATGACTTGGAAAACCAAGTCATTGGATGGACTGAGTATAACTGTAAGCACCCCCTCCCTGTAAATTTTCTTTTATAATTTTGCTAAAACACTAAATGATAATTTGCACAAAGAATTTTAATAAGAACATAAAGACATTAAATTTTATGAAATATACAACAGAAATTCATATCAATTATATGATAAAACTGAGGTATTTTGTATTCCACGAGTCGAGACTTTACTGTAGAAGCACCAATGAATATCTTACAAAATGTCCCCTGCACTTTGCTCAAAATTACATGGGATTTATTTCAGGCTCATCAAGCATAAAAGTTCAAGATGACAACACTGGTACGGCCTACACTGTCAATGCACATAATATAGGATCTGCTTGGAGATCAGAATCGCAAAATTCTATGGTTTTGTTGTTACTAACCATAGTATTCACGTATATGCTTTTTTGAATTCAATATGTTGATATGTTTGAGCTGCATGAATTTGTAATGCAAATGTACAAAATTTCTCCATGAGAAAAAAGAAAATAGAATAGAATAGGACTGTGATCCTTTTCTTGTACAATTGATTCTTTAGAAGCAACATTTTTCACGGCTTAGTGTACATGCACGCTAGTAATTTGTTGACAGTGGCAGTCTTGTAATTTTTTTCTTAATTCAATGATTTAAAAATAACAATATGCTAACTTTGTAAACGTTTTTTAGGTATAAGAAGCACTGTCATAAAATTAAGAAATCTTGGATGCATCGAAATGACTAAAACAAAAATTTGAGTAGCTTTGAGAAAAATACATGTTCAAAACCTGACTTATTATGATGAAAGACAAAGTGTAGTGACTTGCAAAATTATTTTAAATTTTAAAACATAGATGGAGAATAATTGATAATGAATTAATCTGACAATATCAACAATTGTACAATAATCTATAATTTGCAAATCCAACAACTAGAAATGTACTATATTTCTTACATATTTCATATACATGAAAAATGATGAAATTCAATGCAAGTTTTACCATTTATAAAATAATTTAAAAATTGTACATGTTCATATTTAATAATATTTGATGAATTATCAGTTGATACTAAAATTGTATGAAAATCGATACACTACCAATTTGTGATGCAAATAAAATGTCTAATTTTTCTTTTTCTATTGCCGTCTACAGTGAAGTAAACACATATTTCTTATATATTATTTTTTTTATTAACAACCCGTAGGCTTCTATATAATATATATTAATAAAACAGTATCTCTGCATTTTATTCCAGTGTTGTAAATAACGGTATGCACTCGTCGGACGGATAGAATACTGCCAAAGATTAATCGGGAATAATCGGAAATAATCAACCAATTAATCAAAAAAATCCATAACAGTTTAATCACCAGTAACAATTAATCAACCGATTAATCAGCCTAAACGATTAATCAACCGATAACTGTAAACAGGTCTAAAATTTTCATGAAGCTTTTCTGAAAAAAAAAAAGAAAAAAAAAAAGAAAAAGGCCCAAATCCCTTGGTGCTACCCAACTAGTTGGCACTAGTGTATTGCAAATGGGCCGGGCCGGTTCAGTCCAGATCCAGCCGGGCCACAATTCCGCATGATCTACGGTTCCCACAGGTCCACGGGTCTTTTAAACTTATTAATCATGATATAGGTAAAAATCCAGATGATTACACTCCTTATTAATGATTTCCATAAATATACAAGAAATGTCATTCGCATTGCCAATACAAATATTTATTTTATTAATAACTCAGCTTAATATAAAATAAAGATTGGAAGAAACACTTACAGAGGACAAAATTGGTATAAAAGAAAAAAAGAAATCTCTCAATTCTGAATATTAAAATTCTTGCGCTCAAAATAGCACTCTCTCAAAACGGAAGAACCAGAGCAAGACTACAAACGCGTAATTGCGAGACTGCTATTTTGAGCGCAATTACGCGTAATAGCACTCTCTCATATTAAAATTATTCTTCCACTCCTTTTCTTTTCTTTTTTTGAAAAATGGCTTGGCAGAAGCTGCCAAGTTGCATCCACTCCTTTTCTTAATCTTGACTTTGCAAACGGGCCGTATCTTTTTAATTTAGGAATATTTAAATATATAGTAAAGTAAGATACTTTTTCAACAGAATTTAAAGAATAATTATTCTTCCATCTAAACCAGACATTTTTATTAATATCCAAAGTTAATTACAAATTAATAAATATACCCAGAATCAGTGGATATTTTGAAAAAATGTCCAAACTGGTCAGATTCTGGCCGGTTTCCTCCTCTCAGAATCTGGCCGATTTCTTCCTTTTTTTTTTTTTAGTGACACTATGAAAGAGCAAGATAATGAAATCTAATACTGAAAATTCGAATTGTTTGTTTAAATTATTTGTTAGATTACTTTTTTTGATGTATAATTAGCATATTTATACTAAAATACGCTAAATTACTTGAAATTACGTTGAATTACACTATATTACATTAAATTACGCTAAATTATGTTAAATTACGCTTAAATAAGGTAAATTACGATAAATTACATATGAATATGGATGATATCTTTACTGAGAAGGCGAAAAAGAATGATGAAACTTCAAACGGCCATAAAATGGCGCTCGAGTGTCCGATTTCAGCAAATGATCACTTTTCGGAAAGCTTGCGAAAATACGCATGCGTCAGTGCTTGTGATGCTAGATTTCAAAATTCATAATTGCCAAAAAAACAAAGGGAAGAGTCTCAAAACTTGAGTTGAAGTTTTCGATTAAGATTTTGATTTATATTATTCAATCTAAATAGCTCAGTAAATTAGTTATATAATGAACTTGTAGAATACCAATTTTTACTATTTTTGGAATTTTTTTACTATTTTTTATGATTTACGAAAGATGGCACAAAATTGACGTAATTTTGCGTAATTTTGCGTAGTTTAGCTTAATTTACCGTATTTCATTATAATTAGCGAAATTAGTGTAATTTAGCGTAATTTAATGTAATTTAGTGTAATTCAACATAATTTAACATAATTTAGCGTAATTTAATGTAATATAGTGTAATTCAACATAATTTCAAGTAATTTAGCGTATTTTAGTATAAATATGCTAATTATACATCAAAAAAGTAATCTAACAAATAATTTAAACAAAAAATTAGAATTTTCAGTGTTAGATTTCATTATCTTGCTCTTCATAGTGTCTCTAAAAAACAAAAAAAGGAAAGAAACCGGCCAGATTTTGGTCGGTTTGGACATATTTCGAAATACCCACTGATATGGGTATATTTATTAATTTGTAAATCTAAACTTACTTATAATATTAATATCTCTATTTCTTAATTTAATCATTGAAAACTAAAAAATAACACTAATAAAAAATTTAAAACATAGCTTTGTCCTTTAAAAAGACCGGGAACTCTACAAGTAAGAACCATATAGATATATACCTAGATAGATATACAAATTTTAATGCATTTATTTTTTAATGTCTTTTTATCACTTTATGCTATACAAAATTTTCAAACTTTTGTATGTAGATGCATCTTTCGTAAGCTATATGTGTTTTAACAGTTTGAATTTATCTTTTAAAATTAATTTAATAAATTTTAGAGTTAAGTTAAAAAAAAAAAAAAAAATTGATGAACTTAACACCCTATTTCTACTCTACTACTTTTAAACCGCAAGAACAATTAGCCATATGTAAAAGACATAATGTTATATATATATACTAGCAATGAATGCATTAAAATTGCTTTACAATATGCAGCCAATCCAATCCGATGAGGTACATCTAGGGTTTTTAAAAGGTTATAGAAGGAAAGTAATTACAGAAACTAAAAAGGACCGAATAGATTTTTTCCGGCCCCTGGACTGATCACTAGCTATTTTTTATTTTTTATTGCAAAAAAAAAAAAATTCGCATTATTCTCATCCAGGAAAAGGTAAAAACATAAAGGAGAACCAGAGCAAGAACTCCAAACGCATAATTTGCACTATTCTCATCACACACCTTTTCTTAATCTTGACTTTGCAAATATATATCCATCATAGATTCATAAGATACTTTTTCAACATAATTTAAAAAATAATTATTCTTCGTATGTAAGAACCAGGAACTCTACCAGTAAGAACCATATAGATATACAAATTTTAATGCATTCATTTTTTAGTATTATTTTACCACTTTATGCTATACAAAATTTTCAAATTTTTGTAAATAGATGCATCTTTCATAAGCTAGATGTGTTTTAATTTAATAAATTTTAGAATTAAGTTAAAAAAAAACTTGATGAACTTAACAACACCCTATTTCTACTCTACTACTTTTACACCGCAAGAACAATTAACCCGAAAAAATATTTCCATATGTAAAAGACATAATGTTATATATATACACACACGCGCACACACACACACACTAGCAATGAATGTAGGGCTGTAAACGGATATGCCCGTATATCCGCTCCGAATCCGTATTTAGATTTAAACGGATACGGATAATTATCAATTACCCACATAAGATCCGGATACGGATACGGATAGTAACACCTAAATAAGCGGATATCCGGATCATCCGAAATCCAATAATTTTTTCGGACCCGCTAATTAAAAGATATTATTTTGCCTTCAAGGGGACTTGAACCCATGTCATGTGGGGTAAGAATCTAAGCAACCAAACTACAAACCACTACACCACACTATCTTTTGTTACTACTTCTTTATTTTGTTTATATATTATATCAATGGAATGAATATCTTATACCTCCCATCTTTCCAATATCAATATCTCCATCAACTTACAATTATTTATTTATTTTCATATTTAAATTTTATTAATTATTAATTAGATCTTAAAGTTCATATAACTCAATATCTGACAATTATCCGTTCTATATTCGTATTCGAATCTGTATCCGTAAATTATCCGCTCCATATCCGTATCCATTTATGACAGATATGGTTTTAAATTTTGATATCCGTTTACTATCCGTATCCGTATTCGCTCATTGAAAGACGGATACGGATTTAGTATTAGCATTGTCCGTTCCGAACCGCTCCGTTTACACCCCTAAATGAATGCATTAAAATTGCTTTACAATATGAGCCAATCCAATCCGATGAGGTACATCTGTTTGCTGTTATTTTATTTTATCATTAAAAGCCCGTAGGCCACTGTTTGCTGTTATGAGCATGATGGATTATATAGGGTTTGCGCATTGTGGGGCCGGGTGGACGACTGGAGTGCCCATTGTGGGGTGGTGGAGCCAGAATTCGTATCCTCTGCATTAGCTCAAAAGAGAATCTTTTGTGGGGAGGTGGGGCCGGGTTGATTTATGTAATTTAGACACATTTTGTCTCCTTATAAATGAAAAGGTTTCAATTCTAAGAAACCAAAGAAGAAAGAAACATAGTTTCCAAAAAAGAGGAATTGAAGAGCTCATAAGTGACAATATATCATCTTAATTTTCATATATTAGTAAATTACAATAATGTAATACTATCAATTTTCACCGTAACGCGTAGGTACATAACTAATTTCAATAAATAATTCGAAATAAATGATGATTAGGACCCCACCAGACCAAAATGCGCTCCTCTTTTCCAAACCATTTGACGTCTCTCTAACATGTCTTTGAGCCTAATAATCTGATCTAAAAAGACCTTGTTCAAAGCTCTAAATGTCTGACATCTAAAAAAAATGAAAGATAGTGAAATATTTCAAAACATAAAAGAAAAATGTTTTTTCAAGAAAACTAAACCAAAACATACTAAGAATATGAGGTTTTAACTATTTGAATAAAAGTATGAACTGCTAAAACGTAATATAGTAAAAATATAAAGATAAAATATTTTATTTCATTGCTAAAAAATACTTCTTATTTTTTTTCTCTTTCTATTACCATATGGTGTATATGCTCTCGCATAAAAAATTTCACTAATCTTGTTCCTCGTTTCAAAATATTATTTATCATGACTCAAGTGAAATTTATATGTGCCATCTAACATCTATCATTTTTACAAAATTCCTAACTACTCGTTTTTATATCATATTTAGTAGTTAAAGAAAAATATTTTTTTAATTATGCAAATAATTACCTTTTGTTAGCAACTCAATGATGTTGTTTTCATCATACGTCATATGTTTATTGATTTTCTCTGATATGTCATTCTAAAATTTATTAGAATCTCACACAACATCACTCCTATAATTACCAAATATATGTTTTTTTCTTTGTAACAAAATACAATTATAAAATAACATTATTCATATTTAGAAAAATTAAGTAGACATATTTTCTAATGTTTGTCGATGACTCTTTTATATTTTGTATATATAATTGTTGAATTGTTGGTATCATTTATATGATTCATATATAAGATATTTTATTAAAGAATCGTGCAATACACCCATGATAAATCATACAAAATATTTTTATTTTTTGATAAAAGACATAGAATGTCCATTTTATGCATTATGAAATCAAGTTAACTTACATCCCAAGTCAAAGAAGATAACCTGGACTCTTTTGTACCTACAGAACATTTTGCTCCATCCATCTCCTTTCACATGCTTTTGACTGTGTTAAAAAATCTTTCGCATGCCTTTTGTACCTACAACTGTGATCGGATGCGTCCAAGTCCGTGTCTCCTTCCGTGTTAAAGCTTAATATTTGTTCATTTTTAATTCGTAACCCAGAAAAAAAAAAATCTCTACGCCTACATTGGTTTGAGATGTTGTCTTTTAAATGCAAGTCTCATTTTTTTCAGAACAAAATGAGTCCAATATGGAATACATTTTGCAACTATTTTGTTAGTTTTTTGTTTTTCCTTTGTGATTTGGACCTCGAAAATATATAGTTGAATTTAATATAAAAATGCTTCATATCGGCCAATAAGCATAAAATTCACAATTCATTTTATACTTCAATTGTGTAAATACATAGCTTTTTTCGATCAAATATTTTTTTAAAAATAGTAGTTGATAATTAGTTTCATTTCACATATGTTAGATTGTATTTTTTTATTTTTAACAGAGTAGTTTTAGCTTCATGCAGCGCATAAATAATATGCAGCATGAAGTAAAAACTACCCTGTTAAAATATTTCCCCATCACTAGTATTTTTTTTTTTGGGTGCAAACAAACCCCCAGGCACCATCACACCATGTCACCATCACACCCGACATTTCTATTAATATCAAGGTTCTAAATAGCGATTATAGCGGCATAGCGGGGAGCAAAAAAAAAAAGCTATTGCGAATAGCGTAGCTATAGCGAAAGCTATCCTACATAGCGTTTTTTTTATTTTCAAAAATTTTATATTATATTTCTACTAATAATAAACATATGTAAAGACTCATAAGTAACAAAAACATCAAATTGATTAAGAAGTTCTAATATTCACATTGAACCAATACAAAGTTCAAATTGTCATTCAAAATATCCCTAATTCATAAACTATCGATATTATACACCAATGCACATTGTTCAAGTTTATTGATATTATAGACCCATCTAATTTAATTTCGTTTTGGACCTTAAAGCCTATTTAAATTACAAAACAAATAAATAATAATAAGCCCATGTAGCATAGCGGACCGCTATTCCGCTACGCGCTATGCGCTATAGAGGACCGCTATTACCGCTATAGCGGCCGTAGCTCGATTAGCGTAGTTTTACCTTGTAGCTTAGCCTTTTAGGTCAAAAACCGCTATAGCTGCGCTATAGCTAGCTATTTAGAACCATGATTAATATCCAAAGTTAATTACAAAGTAATAAATATACTCAAAATTTCTGGATATTTCGAAAAATATCTAAACCAGTCAGAATCTGACCGGTTTTTTAATTTTTTTAATTTTTTTAAGAGACATTATGAAAAGCAAGATAATGAAATCTAACACTGAAAATTCTTTTGATGTCTAATTAGCATATTTATACTAAAATACGCTAAATTATTTGAAATTATGTTAAATTATATTAAATTACGCTAAATTACTTGAAATTATGATAAATTACGCTAAAATACATTAAAAAATAAATAGTTATCACACCATCAAAAATGAAAAGTCATCACACCATCAAAAATGAAAAATGAAAAGTTATCACACCACAGCATAAACAATGAAAAGTTATCACACCATCAAAAATGAAAAATGAAAAGTTATCACACCATCACAGCATCAAAAATGAGAAGTTACCACAGCATCAAAAATGAGAAGTTATCACAGCATAAAAAATGAAAAGTTAACAGCATAAAAAATGAAAAGTTAACACAGCATCCAAAAAAGAAAAGTTGAATTGGAAATAACAGGACCTCGATCGTCCTGCAATTTCTGGTCAAAAGTGACGTAAGCACATGATGTCATCTTACCTTCCCCACCCCTCACCACCATAAATCTAGCTCGTAACCCTATCGAATACAATTACATTCCAAACTAATTAAGCTCTCACCCGTTAATTCCCAAAGTTGAAAACAACCATAAATGGGGGAAACCGATGCAGCTGGCCATTGGATGGGTAACCTCCTGATGCACTCCCAAGACCGCGCACACCATGCCTTCATCCGTGCGGCCAATGCAAATGCACCAGAGCAGGAGAACACCCACCTTCGCTACCTGGGTAGGAGCTTGGTGGCAACCGGGCAATTCGACACTGCAGCCGCATACCTAGCCTTCATCAACTACGTCCCGTCGGCGAGAAACCGGGCTTATCCACTTCCAACCTACATGCATGTGATCCCTCGAGTCGTTCAAGCTTTCACCTTCTTCTGTGGGATCACCGCTATGGCCATCGGCTGGCTCTTGATCGTCAACGATAACCCCCGCCAACACCGTCGTCTTGCAAAGGGAATCCTGTTACCGATCATGTTTGCATCTGCTTTCGCCTTGGGAATGTTACTCTTGGCGGCCTCATCTTCTTCGGAATGACACACACACACACACACCCACACCCACACACACACCCACACCCACACCCACACCCACCCACACACCCCCACCCCCACCCCCAATCCCCACCCGCACCCGCACCCGCACCCGCACCCCCACCCCCACACCCACACCCACACACACACACACACACACACACATGTATGTATGTATATATGTACGTACGTATGCTATTGTAATAATCGATCTACCAGACATCTGTGTTTGTGAACTAGATCTGTGTGCTTGCAATTGCTTTACAATTTATCAAAACGCAATTTCACGTGTGATTTAATAGACTTAGTCGTACGTCTAGCTCAGCTCGTTACCAGCTGAGTGGCAAAAAAACACACGGCTCGTGGCTTGCTCAGAAAAAAGCTTGTTTGTTTCTGGCTCGATCCGGAAACAAAAATGATCCAAGAGCCACTTTTTAGCTCGAACTCTAATGTTGGTCATTCATGGCTCGCTCGCTTTGGAAACAAACGAACCACGAGCCACGCCTAGCTCAGCTCGTTGCCGGCCCTGCCCGCAATGATCCTCTCTTGTGCTCCAACGTGAGCCGCGGTAGACCAAGTTGTTCAGCAAATTCCCTATGTATATGTGAGCCGCTCAAAGACTAGCTAGGTGGATCTCCACCAAGCTCTGGGTTGTGCACCGCGCATACACCGACAGCCCAGTGTTGTTCATCAACCGCGCATACACCAACAGCCCAGTGTTGTTCATCAACCGCGCATATAGGATAGGAATGTATCTATGATGTTCTTAGTAACTTGGATAACAGGCATGATCAGCGCTCATTTTTTGTTAACTGAAATGGGTCAAATAGTGCCTAAATATAATTTATTTGTTCTTTTGGATTTTGTGGGAAAATTTACAATACTTGAGAATTATGTGTTGGCATCTATGGCGTAAAAGTTTGAAACAGGAGCATTTCACTTTTTATGGAACTTTTGTTAGTTTTTGGACAAATTAAAACTTGGCATAATTTCTTTTAGTACAATCATAAAATGTGCTAAGCATGGATTGTAGCATCATGTTTTTATATATATCATGCATGTAGGTGTACTCGATGACATATATCTCAATCGGTAAGTACGTACCAGCAAAAAGAGAATATATAACAACATTCCTAGAAATGAACATTGAATAGCAACGTTTCAAGAAGTAACTATAGTCTCAAGTGTCTAATAGATAACAATTGACATATATCATAAAATAAAATAAAATAAACTAAAACTAAAATAAGCATGCACAAAGATCAAAGGAAATACAATATATCATAGAGATCTGGAACCAAAAAGTTACAAATTATGAATGTCTCAATTTATAAAAACTTTAGTACAGAAAGCACATAATAAAATGTCTACAAGAAAGCTAGCTAGTACGATTCTAACATAACAAAGCTTAACTATACACTTAAAAAAAAAACAATAACTATCTGAACTCTCTCAATTCGGTTTAAACCGATTAAACCGGACCCGATAAACACCCCGAGACCCAATTTTCGGCTTATCGGAATTAAGAGGTGAAATGCACATGCATTGTATGCACGAAATGGAAAGAAGACAGATTTGTAACCGTTCAGTCAAACTGGATTGGCCTCATTCCTAACAAGGGGATCATCTCCTTTAAACTTGAAAAACGAATTGAAAAGAAAAGAAATAACAGTGAAGATTGTAAACGGGTCCAGTTTAATTAAGTTGAAATTGAGAAACTAAATTGAAGAAAGCATAGGGGTGCAACTTAACATACAAACGTGCATGGCATTTTCTTGGTAACCTGACATGTTAACAAATGAAGAAGAATTCACAAATCACAATCCAAATGGAAAAAGTCAAGCCATGAAGTGCATGTGCATGGCATTTTATTGGTAAGCTGACGTGTTAACAAATGAAAAAGAATTCAAAATTAATCCAATAGAAAAAGTTAAGCCATGAAGTGTTTTCTTGGTAACCTGACGTGTCCTAGGGGGGAAATAAATCTGCTGTTATTCTGATCCCATCCGTTTTATCACTTTATGGGACAAAAGTGCACATCTCTAATCAAGAGTCAAGACTGTGAGAGAATAAAGTAATTATATCCTAGTGGCAGGAACTAACTTTGGAGTCTTCCGAACCTCGGAAGAACTCAGCTTTGGGGGGTTCGAAACCCCTTTCTTATTAATAAAGCCGTCATCTGGATTAGCGAAGACAGGAATTGGACGAATGGCCTTCCAGGACAGTGCCATAAAACATGTCATGTTTAGTCTAATTAGGCGTTGTATGATTTCGATATTTTCTTATGCATAGGCGTTGTATGATTTCGATATTCTTTTATATTAATGCTTGGTATGATTTGAGATATCAATGATTACTTATTATTTCTGTGTTAGCTTCTTTGGTTTGCTTTTGACTAACTCGGGAACCATTTCTTTTCTTCAAAAAAAAAAAAAAAAATATAAGGCAGAATTGAAAAGAAAAGAAATAACAGTGAAGCTTGTAAACGGGTCCAGTTTAATTTAGTTGAAATTGAGAAACTAAATTGAAGAAAGCATATATAGTGGTACAACTTGACATACAAACGTGCATGGCATTTTCTTGGTAACCTGACATATATGTTAACAAATGAAGAAGAATTCACAATCCAAATGGAAAAAGTTAAGCCATGAAGTGTGCATGCATGCATGCAGTAGCTGTATTCTCAACGTTTTCTATCCTAAGGGGGAAATATATAAATCTGCAGTTATTCTCAGGGAATAACAGGAACCTGTTATTCTGATCCCATCCGTTTTATCACTTTATGGGACAAAAGTGCACATCTGACATCTCTAATCAAGACTGTGAGAGAGAATAAAGTAATATCGTAGTAGCCGCTAGTGTTTTGAAAACGGTCCGTCCAAACCCGTCCAGTCTACGGGTTGACCCGGGTACGGGTTAGCTCGGGTAGGCGAATTGGTTCGGGTTGGGTGTGGCAGGTTGGGTTTGGTTTGGCCAACTCAAACCCGGTCTAAACCCGGCGGGTTGGGACAGACCGGTCCGGGTTGAGTTGGGTCGGTTCCAGGTCCGGTCCGGTCCGGGAGCTGGTTTTTTTGTTTTTGTTTTTTTTTTCTGCTGAAATCTCGCGGTAAGATCCTGTTATTCCTGCTGAATTCTGCTTTGAAATCAATCAATTAATTAATTAAATAAGATGTTGTGCGTGTACCGAGGCATTGTATGCCCGTATTGTACGTACTTGATTTTACCAGCGTTTCTTAATTTATTTGCATCACTGCAGTCACCGCAGGGGTTAGTAGTTGGCATAGTATTGAAAAATTTATCATTTTTTTTATTGCTAAAATTTTATCATTTTCTTACTTGACAAAATGCAGTTCTTCGTTCATTGAGGAGCGGATTCGTGGCTTTTTCCGATTCTCTGTTGCGTCTTCTTTCATATTCTTTCGTGCACAACAGGGCCAAGATAAAAGAGAAGAAAAAAAGAGTCAATTGAATATGTTTCTTTTAAATTTTTCTGTTATCATATATAATTTTACGTATAATTTAGAGTAAAATATTATGTTACTGTGAAATCAGCTCTCATTCTCAGCAAAAAAAATTATATACTATAGAGTGTGTTTGACGTGTCATTAATAATAATATTTATCTAAATCGAGTTGTGATAATAGTGTGAAAATAATGTTAATTTAAGTAGTATGAAAATAGTATTAATTTTGTATCGTTTGGAATAGTACAAATATTGTTTTAATTTGTAACTTTTAAAATAATGTTAATTCAAAGAATGTTGATTTGTTATTCTTATAAAATATTAAGTTAGCGATATAGTTATAACTTATAACCAGACGCTATTATGAAATTATAAATATTTAACTAGTATTCTAATGAATAAATATCATCGTTATCAAAATTAGTGCTATTTTTATGTTGAAATGTTAAGTGTGTAACTAGAATAAAAGATATATTGAAAGTTAATTATATAAAAAAAATCATACTAAGTGTGTAATTAACTTACAATACTTATAACATTTTACTTTATTTATAAACAAAATAATGTATAAACGTCGAAATGTTAAAAATAATTATTTTTACTGGATCCGCCATTGGATGAGGTAATGCGATGTGCCTTGTGGTTACATTGGCATTTTGGATGCTAACTTTGTAAGAAATGCTATCAACTATTTGATATTTATCGGATGCTAAAAAAAAAATAGCTAGAACCTTTTTTATATTAAATTTATAAATTTTAGAGCTGGTCGTTTGACAAAGAATACGGTGTTTACATAATTTTGTTCTAGTTGCAGGTTAAAAAATAAGAAAAAGAATTGCTATTATATAGTAAATTTTGTTCTAGTATATAATTTCCGTGCCGAGCGAGGTTATGGTATGGATTGAGCCATGCTATAGATTTATATCTCTATTTTTAAAGTTTAAACAGTCAACTCGAACCGTTAAGCATGATCTTCATATTAAAACGTACATGAAGACCAAATTATACATTTTTCTAAAAAAAATTTACTATATTTTAGATAGGTAAAAAATCATTGTTTTTGGATGGTGTAACATTTTTTTAGATCAAGTAGGTCTTAGAAAGGATTAAAAGTTTAAAACAATATTCTTTTCAATTTTATGCATTCAAAGTTTGTTATTATTTGCCCCACGCTTATGTATGAAGTTTATTCATTATTGTACTGAAATATTTAGTTAACTGTGGTTTTTTGTTCATTTTTTTTGTATTATTAAATATTTTTAATTATGTACTTTGCTATATTGTTTGAATTTCTTATATTATAAAATGTTTTCAAATTTGTAGCTTCTTTAAAATTCATCGTGTTACATTAATGCCAACTTTGTATTATTCTTGTTAATTTGTATCTTTTACATATGAAGTAACTAGAATAACATATTTTTTCTGAATTAAAAAATAGTTCCAATTTTAATAAAATTATATCTATAGGCTTATTTATAGTTTTTACACATTTTTAATTAAGAAGATACATATGTTAATTCAAATTAAAGTTTATAGAATTAACATATCAATTAACATATGAATATGTTAATTTTAATTAAGATGTCAAATAATATATATATATGTTAATTCATATTTAGACAACAAATGTATTTATTTTAATTATGTTAACACTTGTATTATATAAATTAAATATTAAAAATCAACTCAAGTATAAGTTAAATATAGAAGTTAGTAGATTTAGACAACAAATGTGAGATGGTGTAGTGGTAAGTGATATGTTACCTATGTTGGATTTTTAACTGTTCAAACCCGTTGATTAACTTTTAGGCTCAAGCTGCGGAAAAGACCGTAGAACAAAAATTTCTACGTCTAACTCAAGCCAAGGATTAAAAGATGGTATCGTTCTTTGAATCCTTTAAGGATCTATTTCCGTAATTGATTTCTAAAACTTAAATCTATCTACCAAGTAAATAAATTTATATAACATTTATACCTTGTTTCCAAATTACAATTGGAATGCAGACCGAGCGAGAAGACCGGATCTGAGCAATGACTTCTCTCGGAGCACCAAACATATGGTGCCTCTATAGGTTATCCACTAGGACTAACCAGAGAGCGGTTTATTTCTTTTGCCAGAAATACCGTAAACTGCGGTATTACGCAAAAACACTATTCACGGGAAAGAGACGAAATAGCATAATTCCCGACCGACAGTTATTCTGATTTTACTAATAAGCAAAACAGAAATACCGCGACTTTCGGGAAAACACTAATCACCGAAATCTCGCAAACACTATTCAACAACTCGAAAGATAATACGTATCAGATACGTATAACTTTCGTTTGAACTGCAACACTATTTGGGAGAGAAAAATATACCGAATCGAATCGAGTCGAATCTGATTTCTATATCTTTTTCTCTACCCCTACCCCTTTATTTATAGGGTTAGGGAGGTACTTGTAAGCTGCTTGCAGCGGAGGTGCTTGCAAGCTGCTTGCAGCAGAGGTGCTTTGTGGATAGGATTGATGACATGTCGTGGATAGGGACGAATCTGAAAAGACCAGAATGCCCTCGCCCCGAACACAATTAATATCCATATAATTATTCTAAATAATTACATTTCTTGCGGTTGTTGATTTCGGTAATTTATACAACGTGTCCTGCACGTTTATAAATTAACCGGTTAACTTTTATACAGCGTGTCATACACGTTTATAAACTAACCAATGTCTTTGCTTGTCATTTTTACATGACATTTATAATATAATTATATCAAGTATAATTAATTATAAACCATCTTATTATTGATCATAATCAATTTATAATCAATCAATAAGATTCTCTAATTAACTCCTATAGGTGTGACCCGATAGGATCTGTGTTATGTTGGTAAATAGAATTAAAACCGTTTTAGCTTCTATAATCATGAGAGGCATGTGGCAAAACGCATCATGACCATCCAATTACACAGATGATGCTGTACTGTACAATATCACGATCCAGTAAACTATTTTACTCATGTTAATTCTTTTGTCTCATAGCTGTCAGATTAATTTCAAGGTAGGTTTGTGTCATCCTTGCAAATTAATCTTTTCTTGATCTTGAGCAGATTATCAAATATGATAACTCTTGTATTCATACTGCTAGCAGATATTCTTACTCTATCAAGGGGCCCAGTGACACTATAACTCGTATAATAAATACGAGGGACAATAGTACTTTTGGTAGACCATCACTACCTCAGCTAAGTTATGTATACCGAAGAGCTACCGTTATAGCTACTTTTTACAGATAGAGTTAGGTAACAATCACACATACACATCTCTTAGTTAGGAAAGATGAATACCTCATAATGTAGAACTTAACACTGAATGAAAACATTAATGACACGAACACAATTTCGTATAATGTTTCATTCGGGGTCTGTCAAATACCATGTTCCTGGAACATGTATCTATGTGATTAAAATGACAACTCTGTGTCTATGGTCTGTAAAACTTGACCATCTTTTAATTCACATACTAACCTTGTAGCGATAATTAGTGTTCCTGCTAATTACCTTGGTCAGTGACCTTTTAGAGTAATATCATCTATATTATGAAATTTCACAATTCCAGTCATTAACTCGAAATGATTCATAAATTCAATAATACTCAAGGAAACAAAATGACATTTTATTAATCATTCAATTCATGAACAAAGCTTTATGATTTTATTATCGTATTATTGACTTCTAGATTATTACTAACTAACAATCTCCCACTTAAGCTAGAAGCCAATCATCGTAGGCTCTACTTTATACAAAGCTCTATTTTCTAAAAGATCTCGTAGATCTAAAGAAAATCTCACAGCCAATCTTCTATGTGTTCCAGACCCATAGAAGCTGTATGCATCCGGTGCATGGCTTGAGTTAGAGTTTTGTGAGTGGATCAGCTGTGCTGCTGACTGTGTCAATTTTAAAAATCTTTACTTTACCTTTATATTAATTATATCTTTTATAATTAACATCTTATTATGTTTACGATCTCTCGTATTAGGTGATAATGTTGTAGAACATGTTTGGATCTCGAGTGTGATCTCGGTTCCTTGACCTGAGCTATAGCTCTATTGTTGTCTCAATAGAGGTCCACAGGTCTATGAACACCGGGAACCACTCTTAGTTCGCTAAGGAACTTCTTGATCCAAAAACTGCTTCGGGAGCAGCTATATACTTAGCTTCGGTGTAATCTTTTACAGCGAGACTAAGATTAGCCTGATATTTGCTCGTCACACTCAAAGCGTACGAGTCATCAGGGCGAGTGCACAATATGGCGTACATGATAGAGCCAATAGCCGAAGCGTATGGCACTCTATTCATTTTGCTTTGCTCATCAGTTATCGAAAGATACTGAGTCTTGCTAAGCTGTACATCATGTCTCATTGGCAGGAATCCTTTCTTAGAATCCTGCATGCTGAACCGATTTCAGCATTTTGTCAATGTGTGTGCTTTGACTCCATCCTATGAGTCAAATCAATCTATCTCGATAGATCTGTATGTCTAGTATATAGACATTCTCGCCCAAATCCTTTTATTGAAGACTTGGCTAATGTTTTAGCGGAATATCGTTACTGATTTGGAGTATGTCATCTACATATAAGTTTTTAGAAAAGCAATTGCACTCCCACTAACCTTACTGTACACTTATGGTTTTTATTTGCATTTGATGAAGTCAAATGTTTTTTACTACTTCGTCAAACTGAGGAATCCAACTCCGTGATGCTAGCTTCAATCCATAAATGGATTCAAGAAGTTTGCAAACCTTCCCAACATTTCTTGGATCTTCAAAACCTGAAGGCTGTATCATGTACAGATCTTTTTCTAATTTTCATTTAAGAAAGTGGTTTTGACATCCATTTGCCATATTTCATAATCATGAAATGCGGCAATTGCTAGGAGTATCCGAATTGACTTAAACATAGCCATGGGCGGAAAATTTTTATCATAATCAATTCCCGAGAATTGGTTTGAAACCTTTCGCTACCAACCGTGCTTTGTATATAGTCATATTACTATCCATGTCTGTTTTTCTTTTGAAAACCCACTTGTTAGCTATGGGTTTTATCCCATCAAGTGGAACAACTAGGTTCCATACCGTATTGTCATACATGGATTGTATTTCGGATCTCATGGCCTCCAGCTATTTATCAGAGTCTGGCCTATCTATTGCTTCCGCATAGGTCAGAGGATATTCAGTGTCAAACACTGAGACCTCATGCAGTCTTATGTACCTCTCGGGTGCATGGACTGTCCTTGCTGACCTACGTAGCACTTGTTCTTCTGGCTGTTTGAACTTGATCCGCAACAGTGTGCGGGTTCAGGTCTACTTCAACTTGCGTCGAAGTATCTGAGCTCAGGACTAGAACCTCTTCCACAGCTACTTGTGGATTTGGTTCTTCCAGATGCTCATCAGCCAAAGTAATAAGTGGTGGGTTTATCTGATATGTATTAGATATTATATTGTGTGATGAATCTCGAATTTCTTCAAGTATTACATTACTCCCACTACTTCCTTTTGCGAGAAACCCGTTCTCCAAAAGCATACCATGACGAGCAACAACTATAGTGTTCTCGGATTGGTATAGAAGTAATATCTTTTTATTTCCTTAGGATATTCTAAGAAAAAGCTCTTGTCAGATTTGGGACCAAGTTTGTCAGACGTCAGACGTTTGACAAATACTTCGCAACCCCAGATTTTAAGATAAGACATATTTGAGAGTTTCCCAAACCATAACTCGTATGGAGTCTTTTCAACTGACTTGGATGAAACCATATTTATCATTAGTGCGACAGTTTCTAGTGCGTGTCCCCAAAATAATTTAGAAAGGGTGGCGTTACTCATCATGGAATGAACCTTGTCCAGCAGGGTTCGACTCCTTCTCTCAGACAACATCGTTCCATTACGGTGTTCCTGGAGGTGTGAGTTATGAGACTATCCCATATTCTTTTAAGTACGTTTTTAAACTCAAAACATAAGTACTCGCCTCTATGGTCAGACCGTAAACCCTTAATATGACCAAGGCTACAATGTCACATGTAAGTCGTACTTTCATGAGACTTTTGAGTTGTCTGTTATTGATGTTAATCACGGATTTATTTGTTTTTCTAGTTCTCAGGACACGTAAAGGGGTTCGTTGGAAAGACCACCGAAAGTTCTTTTTCCAGTCTTTCTTTGCTAGAACCTTTTTCTATGTCCTGATCACTAGCCCGCTAGGCAAATACAATTATACTACCGACTGTAACGGCTGCAGCGTGTGCTCTGTTTCCAACTCGGAGCTATATTTCCTTATTACGTAATTTTCTCTTATTTCTTAGTGCGTGCATATTTGAACGAATATGAGCACATGATCCAGTATTCAGTACTGAATCATTTAAGAGAAGTCGCAATATTAACTCAATAACATTGATCCCAGAGACTGAAACTTCTGGTACATTCCCAGATTTCAGATCTGCTAGATTCTTCGGGCAGTTTCTCTTACAGTGACTTTTGCTATTTGCAATAATAGCAGTCAAAGTTAGCAGAAACATTTATCTTGGGAGTGTTTGTTACCAGAACAAACATCCCTTTGCCTTTATACTTAATAGCCGTTTCCTTCTTTGCTTTATTAATTTTCCTCCCATCTTCTTGGATCATGAGGACACGAGATCTATTCTCGATGTTACCTTCATTAATTCTCAACATCCCTTTTAGCTCCTGCAAACTCTTATCCATCCCTTGCATTTGGCAGTTCACAATGAACTCCGAATTGCTAGGAGAAAGAGAGTTCAGGATAACGTCCGTGACCAACTCGTGGCTCAACGAATAGCTAAGCTTCTCCAGTTGCTCAGCATCGCTTGTCAAACGAAGCGTGTGAGTACTGACAGAGCTGCTCTCAGCCTTTTTAGGACTGTCAGGGACTGGTGTATTCAGAACATATTCTATTTTTCTCATGTTTGTTTTTGAACTATAGTCAAAATACGTAACGTAATAAGAAAGACGTTTCTTTAATCATGTTCTACCTTTGTAAAGATTTTTAGCTTTGTTCATGTAATGTTTTATTCAATAATAAAACCTCCCACTGCAAATTTGTTCTATACCCATTTTGCAGTAGGACCAAGATCCATATTTTCACTAAGAACGACGGCAGTGTATGCATATCATGGTCATCAGTTATCTTAGGTAAGCAACTCAGGTGCTAATCATATATTCTCCTTGTGACTCTTGGTTTCGTTAAACAACGTGTGTTTTAACGGATACTTTGCCCCGAGCCTAAAACTGTTTTAGAAATCATCGGTAAGTAACCTCACTCTATTTGATCATGATATGTCTGACATATCCCTCGACCACCAAAGGTAAAAGGCGATGTCTACTGAGTAGTTTAATAATCAACCAATGAACAATGATGTGAGGAGGATAGAGTAGGAAGGGCATACTACTTAATTAGACGGGTTTGTGATTTATGCTTAAGTTTGTAAGCAATCTTTAAAGGAGGTTTGCCAAAAAGACAACCAAAAGGTTCGTGTCTGCCTTTCTTTGACAGAACCTTCTTTCACATGCTTAGCCTTATAAGCAGTCAATTTGTAAAGCTGACTTTAGCTACCGTCTATCTTGTAGAGGTAGTTTTTCCCTTTTGCGGTTTCTTTATAAAGCGACAAATCTATGATCAGAGTCAAAATAACAATGATTTACGTAGGGTTTTGGCTTAGGTTTTACATATTTTCTCACACCTATGTTTGATTTATTAGAGAAAAAGGCTACTGTCACCCTTCTTTATGTTTTATTGCAGAAAACAGGTTTTGGGACTATTTTACACCAAATGGAGCTAGAATCGGGTCAATCGGATCAGCGACGCTTATCGACTAAGTCTCTGTTACGGTCCGTATTGCCTAATACAGACCAGGCCTAGCACAGACCAGAAGATAGCGCTGGAAGCATTAAACCCTAACCGTCAAGGTCCTAATACGGACCGTATCAACTGATACGGTCCGTAACCGAAGGCGTCTCTTGGGAAATAACTGCCGACAGCTGTTTCCAGATCAGTTTCTTAGCCTCTACTCAACCTCCACTCCTATATAAGGCCCCTGGGCAGAAGGAATAGTTATCTTTGTAATTAGGGTTAGATTTGATTAAAGAGAGAAGAGAGGAGTGCTTGTAACAATGCCGTTTCGCGGCTAAGTTCCTTTTCTTAGGGCTATGCAGTAAACCTTGTTACTCTTGATGTTTTGATATATATATTTCTGTTGATTATGGTTTCTTGTTGTTGTATCAAAATGCTTTTGTGATTTACTATCTCTTCATCTAACTTCAATGATCTAGTTTGAGTCCGTTAGGGTAGTGACAGTACTTTAATGGTAAGAGAAACTATTTGTATGTATTAGCCTCGTTGAGATCTATTAGGTTTATGTGAAGAAAACCTTAGCGGGAAAACCATAAACCAGACCAACAAAACGCGTACCAAATTCCATCACTTGCATAAGGAAAATCGCAGTGATCTGTGTAGTAATTTGGAGTTTTTAGAGATCAGTCATTTGCGTAAGGAAAATCGCAGTGTCCTATGTAGAATCTCGATGAAAGATCTGTCATTCTTGCGCAACATAAATCGCAGTGACCTATGTGGTTATCTTCCATAAAACAACAACAAGAAATCAGACACAACAGGAATATATTGTCAAGGCGGATTGAGTGGCAATGGTGTGCCGAAACCCTAGGAATTCTCATCTCTATCTTTATTTTAATTAATTTTAATTGCTTCCTAATTTACATTGATCACAACAACATCTCTCAATTTTCAGATTTCGTCTAGCATTTCGAAAGATTGTGATTCGATCACTCAAAGCATTGAACCAATATTCTCTGTGGATCGATCTCGATTATACTACTCGATAGGATTGTGCGCTTGCAGTCCGAACCGATAGCATTTCTGAGTTTATAAATATTAAAAGAAACATTGCTCTCTTTTGAGTGATCAAGCTTTTTGGCACCGTTGCCGAGGAATAACGGTTCATTGTGCAAGGCCTCGCGAGACGTCATTGCTTTGACCATTGAATCCAATTAATTAGAAACGCCTAGATTTCTTTTTATTTTCTGCATTTTCTTATTTTTCTTTTATTTTCAATTTCGTTTTTATTTTATTTTCTTTTCATTTTTAGTTTTTAGTTTAATTTTCAGATTTTCTTTTTAGGACACTGCACACTGGCCGAATCATCCGTACGAAGATCCGTGAGGATTGCTAGTAGGAGAGGACAATTCGCTTCTACATCACCGATAAGAACCAATTATAGTTCTTCATCGAGTAATTCTGAAAGCGAAGAAGACTCGGATTCGATCAACATGGATATCCCACCAAACCAACCGATTAACAATGGAAGACACAATGGTGATAATGGAGTTCACGATGCAGCAAGACCCAAACTTCTACGAGACTATTGCGTACCGCGCGCGAATGATCCTAATTCTAGCATAAACCCGCCAACTGTTACGAACTGTAATTTTGATATCAAACCTGCTCTCATAAATATGGTTTCGCAACAGCAATTTGGAGAATTTTCACATGAAGATTCACATCTTCATTTGTCAATTTTCCTAGGGATATGCGAGACGATAAAGATCAACGGAGTTACCGATGAAGCAATCAGGCTAAGGCTATTTCAATTCTCATTAAAAGATAAAGCAAGAGCATGGTTGTTTTTCTTACCGGCCAATTCCATTCAAACTTGGGACCAATTGTTTAATGTGTTTATTGCAAAATATTTCCCACCATCCAAAACTTCGAGGTTTAGAAATGTAATTACTAATTTCGAACAAAGGGATGGTGAAACATTGTGTGAGGCATGGGATAGATATAAGGATATGTTAAGATGTTGTCCACATCATGGTCTAGAAAGATGGCTGATTGTCCAAACTTTTTATAATGGTCTAAACCCTACCGATAGGTTGTCTATTGATGCTTTCGCAGGAGGAGCAATCATGAACAAGGAACCTGACGAGGCTTACAACCTAATTGAGGAGATTGCAATCAACCAACACTACTGGATCCCTGAGCGAAAGAAGCCAACTCCAACACCTGGCATGCACCGAGTAGATGATATATCCATGCTCAGCGCAAAGATCGATGCTTTGCAAATGGCACTCAACAAGCAAACCAAGCAGCGAACAGTTGCAGCAGTTAATGCCGCAACAGCATGTGGCTATTGTGGAGGAGCGCATGAGACGACCGAATGTATGAATGTGACGGAAAATGAGGAAGAAATAGAGCAAGCAAACACCATCGACAACAGCTTTCGACCTCAGCCCGCCTACAATACATACCATCTGGACAACCGAAACTATCTAAATCTCTCATACGCAAACAATCAAAGGCCTGCTGCACCTCAACAGAACTACCAACCACAGCCCAATTATCAACCAAGATACAACAATCCTCAACCAAATTACCAACCAAGGCAATACAATCAACCACAGCAACCTGACATCACATCTTTAATGGAGAGATTCATAGAGAAGCAAGATAAGGCTAACGCCGAAATTACGCAAAAGATCGAATCCTTAACAAACCGCAACAAAGACTTAGAAGACAATGTCTCTAAGATGGCAAAAGAACTCTCGAGTATTACACGTGGAAAAGGCAAATTTCCGGGCCAACCTGATAAGTCTAATTTATATATATGTTCGATCAGGTTTTCATCGCGTAATAGCACCAAATATCATGTGTTTTGGTATAATTTAGGATTAAATACCCCTAGAATCAAGTTACTGCATTTGTCTATGTGAAATTCGCAGGAAAACAAGAAAAAGGACCAAAGTGCGGACGCACTGAACTTTAGTGCGGCCGCACTAAGCACTTGGAAGAAAAATCCAAGGTCCAGCAAGCTCCAGAAGAAATGTCCGAGAGGAGTGCGGACGCACTAAACATTGGTGCGGACGCATTTCCTACTTAGCCGAATTTTGGTGAAGAAATCCAGCAACTTAGAAGGAAAATGCGACCAGAGTGCGACCGCAGGCGACCCGCATTTTGTACTTAGAGAAATTTCCACTCCTGAGCCCAAGAAGAACAGAAAAGTCCGAGAGTAATGCGGACGCACTGGGAAGCAGTGCGGACGCACTCAGCACTTTAGAATGGAATTCAGAACAGAAAATGAAGCGCGTGCGACCGCAGTGCGGGCGCACTTGGGCCGCATTCAGCCTAAAAACTGCCATTTTGAGGATTTTCTATTTTCGGCGCATCAGACCACGTCTCAAAAGGTGGAAAATAGAAGGTGGAAACGTGGGGACACGTTGTGACGGATTTAGAGTGATTCCCCACGTCCATATGCTCCAGATCCACTATAAAAGGAAAGGAATTTCTTCTCCATAGGGATCACCATTCTAAGAGAGAAATTCACGAAAGAGAGCATCAACCACAGGAGCGAATCAAGAGAAAGGAAGGCGAATTCTCACAGCAATTGCAAGGAAGACTAAGGTTTTGATTAGGGAAAGGGTGTATTCTATTTCTCTAGTTAGTTTCTCTTTGTCTTTACTTAATTCGTACTTGAATTCATGATGAATACTTGCATCTCCATGAGAGGCTAGTTTCTCTCTAGGGGTTTAGGTCATGTAGCATGAACTTGTTTAATTCTATTTTACTCGGATTTTAGTTTTTATTATGATTGTTTGATTTGATGTTAATTTCTATGATTTATTATTTGTGATATTCCATGATTTGTACTTGAATTGTAGCGTCCCGCTTTGATCATTTAGACCCAAAGTAGATTAGGATCATATAGGATAGTGCAACTTGTTGTGCTTGACTTGTAGCGTCCCGCTTAAGTCTTCTTGATTAAAAGTAGATTAGGATCATATAGGATAGTATAAATTGTGATTGCAAATACCTTAGGATTTGGATTAGAAGCGACCGTACTTTGTTATTCAAATCTGGAAATATAGAAATTAAGGTTAAGGTTTGGTGAAGGACTTAGCGGTGAAGCCAAAACTTGATTGGGACACCTTAGAACAAATATCGATATATACACTTGAAGCACGTGATTAAATATCCCTCTAGGTTAGTGACAGCCCTAGAATTCGAGGCACATTAATCCGTCCACCCAAGGTATTCGTATTAATATTTGTTCCAAAGGCTAACTTAGGTTAGAAACCTCGTCATAATCAAACATGAATTTAAACAAACCGAGTAGATAGAATTAGCAAGGGATTGTGGACCGAATACCCCTAGACTTCTCAAACTTGATTGTCACCCGATTTTATTGCTTTTTGTTACGAACTTTTAATTACTTTGATTTTCCTTCAAACAACGATTTTACACAAAACCCCCCTTTTACTTTTATTTTTTAGTTTAGTAGTAGTTTTCTTTATTAAAAATTGGTATTTCCCTACCTCCCTGCGGATCGACACCTAAATACTACGATCGATAGGTTGTGCGCTTGCAACTAACCTATTAATTGAGTACGAAGGTTTATAAATATTAAAGGCAAAAAGAGTACAAAATTCCTATATCTAAAATACTCAACACAACCGGAATAAAACCCGAGAGAGACTTGCAAATGCATAACATTAAGGAGCAGTACAGCTTACAAGGGACCTCCCATGCCCGATCAAACTTCCAATGAGATGCATGCAGAACCATTGCATTCCGAAGAATACGAGCCGCAACAACCGGAGCCGCCCGTATTCGAACTGCAGACAGACCTTATTAAGGAGCAGAATGACACCGTAGGTGGAGACGAACGACAGACCGAACCTGAATACATTTCACCACCACCCTACAAGCCACCTCTGCCATTCTCTCCAAGGCCTGCCAAGCATAAGATGGAGCAGCAATTCGCGAGATTCATGGAGACGCTCAAGCAATTACAAGTCACAATCCCCTTCACTGAAGCAATTGCAAGCATACCCTCGTACGCTAAATTTCTGAAGGAGATTCTTTCAAATCATAGTAGACTCTAAGAATTCTCAACAGTTCCGCTCAATCTGGAATGCAGTGCGCTCGTGCAAAGCAAATTACCGACAAAATTGAAAGATCCGGAAAGCTTCTCAATACCATGCACTATTGGCACAACCGATTTTAAGAGAGCTTTATGTGATATGAGAGCAAGTGTGAGTCTGATGCCTAAGGTAGTATTTGATAAATTGGAATGTGGAGGCCTATCACCAACGCGGATATCATTGCAACTAGCTGACCGATCAATTCGATATTCTGAAGGAATGTTGCTTGATATCCCAATCAAAGTTGGCAAATTCTGGATACCAGCAGATTTTGTGGTAGTTGATATGGAAGAAGATGAGCAGATTCCAATCATCCTTGGAAGGCCATTCCTCGCCACATGTGGAGCAATGATTGATATTAAGAATGAGAAGATTTCACTCAATGTTGGCGAGAACAAGATGATCTTCAACATGAATGGGACCAAAGTCCCACCTGACATAAATCTTGTCTACAATTTGGAAACAACGGATGAGTATGGCAATGATGAATTGCGAATGGATGAATTTGAAGACATCGAGGAAATGATCCACGAAGCAGAAGTGGAGAGACTGTTCATTGTACAAGATAACGGTCAGATCCATCCAACCTCCGTGACAACACAAACCGATGATCTAAACAAGAGCCCTAATATCGCAAACAACATGAATTATTCTCTCTTAGCCCTTGCTTTAATCAAAAACCTACGCGAAGAACTCGATGCAATTTCTCAAAGACTGGACGAGGTTGAAGTAGTACTCGGTGTGAGTCTAGCGGTCGACCCCGGACCTCAAACACCAACCGACTTCTTCGAGAAAGGCAATAATGATGAGACCACAGAAAACGCTGAAGGCGAACCACCCGACAAGCAACCCGCTTGCATTGACGGGAGGATATCTAGAAGAAACTGATGCGACATAGAGTCAAGCTAACGACTTTAAACAAGCGATTCTTGGGAGGCAACCCAAGGCCACTTTTATATTTTTCGTATAAATTTTTATTTTAGGTTGTTTAGGACTTTAACAGGGGAACGAATCACATCCACCCATTTTTCATGACCAGGTGAACATGCTAGAGGAAGGGCTCGGTTAAAAACTTTGGAAAAGTCAAGAAAATATTCTCTGTTACTGACCGTATTAGCCAATACGGATTATGACGGTGAATACGGAGCAAGGAGTTGGATGAAAAAGGAAGACAGTAGCAAATACGGCCCGTATCAGCCAATACAGACCGTATTCAAAGGAAGTGTTTGAGAAAGTTATCAGGATCAAAGTCTCGGATCGGATACTGACGT
>JAJGRW010000099.1:29180-177760 GCA_025461045.1 Carex parvula | reverse complement strand
AAAAATAACCAGTGAAAAGAATAATTATTCAATAATTTCTATGAATAATATTAAACTACATTGGTTCTAAATAAAAAATATAAATAAAAGTCAATTGTATAATAAAATCCAATGAGAAATAACGTTGACTTAGTGCAAGTTGATGATATCATAGCAGTAGCTATATTATACATCTTGTATAGATCAAAGTGAAAACAAATATTCAGTTGTTACAATAAAAAACATATAATAAAATTAAAATTTTAAATTAAGTATGGTTCATATTTTATTCTTTGATGAAGACTTCCTGATAAATTGTATTATTATTTATTTGGTTTTCTCTTATTTTTTTTAAATAAATTTAGAGACTATAGATCAAGTTTGCTGATTTTAAAATATTAAATGATATCAAAATTGGATAAAAATATAATTGGACACATCTAATGCGTTGACAGTGAATTATAATAGATTTCAATGTACAAAAGTTAATTGTATTTTTCAAAATCAGCTTAGGACCTATATCCAAATAATGGGTGATATCTCGAGATTACTTGACTGTTTTGATTATTTTCAGATCTAAAAAATATGACCCTAGTTGTAAAAAAAAACATAATAGACACATCACACATGTGACGTGCTGTAAATCTATTTAAGAAGGTAGAAAATCATTTCAATACACCACATTTTTACATTATTAGAATTTTTTAAAAATAGTAAAACATTTTTACTATTAGAATTTTATATTCAATACACCACTGAGAATGCAATAGGTTAGATAGATCACACAGTCAACATCCTCCGAGGTAACTCAAATTTTAGGCTTAGATATAGTCCGTTCGATCAGAATCCGGACTGATCTGGTCGAGTTGGAAAGCAAAGGATCCCTTTAATATTCGTGCCAAAACAGATTGGGTGGTCCTGATCTAAACTCAAAATTTGAGTTACCTTAGGTATTAAGAATTCTAGGTCACCGAGTGGCTCAAGCGGCGATTTTAATTCGGGACTTTGAGCTTTGTAAATAAATGGTCGAGATTTAGCTATCAGACATATTTCCATCAACCAGGGCTGTAAAAAACGTCCGTTTAGGTCAACAAGGAGCAACACCCCTTTATTCGTTCCTTCCTCAAATTCTAAACCCTACCTTCTAGCTTGAGCATTGCGACTATCCATGGCGGGTAAGAGAAAAAGCACCCCACCACAGGCTGTCGTTCAACCTCACGTGTCGGACGATGACTTTTCATCCGAGGAAGAGCAGCCCGTCGCACAGCCCACCCCTTCCCATGCGAAAACCCCCAAACGCACCGAGCGGGACGACGACGAATCGGACTCCGACTCCGATTCCGATTCCGGATCCGACTCCGATCCTGACCCGCCTACCAAAACCACAAGCTTACCCCCAAAACCCTTAGAATCCGAGGATTCTTCCTCTGATGAAGAAGACGAAGAGGAACAAGAGAAAGTAGAGAAGCTGAAGTCGCCAGTCAAGGAACCTGAACCTAAAAAGCTCAAGTTGTCGGATTCAGATCAATCTCTCTCCACGAAGTCGGCATCTGGAATCCAACGAATCTGGAGTCTAGAGGATGAGATTGCACTCCTTGGGGCTTTGTCCGAGTACCATTCTAAAAATGGAAAACTTCCTCCTACTAAGGATTATACATCTTTCCTCTCAGGTATAAGCGGGTCGATCGGCTTCCCTGTTACTGAGAAACAGCTGACTAACAAGCTTCGTCAATTGAAGAATAACTATGATAAGAAGATAAAGAAGGGACCTGATGTCAAGTTCTCAAAGCCTCATGAAAAGGCTGTGTTTAAAATGTGTGCCAAGTTATTTGAAGATAGCACCAAAGCATCGAAGAGTAAGGTTTCAGTTGAAACCAACAGGGTTGCAGGGACAGTGAATGGTGCTGTGGCCAGTGATGGCTATATCAATGAGGGTGTTGCCAATGGGGGTGTGGTCAATAGTGGTGCGGCCAACGGTGATGCTGCGGCAAGGTCCAATTTTTATCTTAGGTCGTTCATCGAGGACCTGATCAGTGGACAACAAGGTCTGAGTCGTCGTCATACGATTGAGGCCGTGGTTTCACAAATGGGGGAGTCAAGGCTGCAGGATTTAGAAGCAAAGGCTAAGGCTCTGAGGATTGAAGAAATTAAATTGCGTGCTAGGGAGGAGAAGTTTATGGCAGAGCTGCTGGGTGATGTTGCAGAGGAGATGGCAGATGATTAGTCAACGAGTATGTCAACTTTTACATATTGCAGTGTTTTGATATTTTATAATGTAGTATGACCATAACTACTACTTAATAGTATGCATTATCCCCTATCTATATGCAGTAGTTTAAGTACATTATTAATTAATCTCATAGCTTTGTGATTGTTTAATTGTGGTAGTAAACAATGAGCATGTCCTGAGATTGAATGATTGATCAGGGGTATTTTGAACTTCGCTTTGGTACTGTGTTCTGTTGGACATAATTTGCCTAAGCAGCATTGTTTTGCTTTGATATTTTAGCCTTTACTTATCAGATGAGATAATCATTATGTAAACAATGAAAGAAAATTGTGCTATTTCTAGTTATGTTAAGACTTCTTTTGTTATTGCTGTTTATGAGTGTCTATGTTATAAAATGGAAAAATTATAGTGTCCCAACATTCACTGATAAAAAGGTCTCTTAAAAGATTGGACCTTGTGAGACCTGTGCTTAGTAATAGTGAGTTAAATACATAAACATTATTAGAGACATGATATCACTTCTAGAAAGTATATTAGAAGAAAGTGTTCTCATGTATGCTTGTTCTTGATTCTTTCTTGGCAAACAAAATCTGTATTATGTTAAGGTTTGCTCGATCAGGCACGAAAGGAGATGCTTGCACCTGAATTATTGGAAAAGAACTGTTGAATAATTAAGAAAGGTTGTTCTGACCTTGCCATGATTTTGTGATGATGTTGTTGTCATCTGACTATAGTCAGATTGTTTGTAATCGTCGGATGTTCATTTCTATTGTAAGAGATGATGGATAAATGTACCATTGTAGATGAACTTTCCAGTGCAGAGAAGCTATCTTTATGAATTATGTCTACAAGTCTACTGGTTTCACTTGAGTTTTCTTCTGAGTTCAGATAATAATTGTGTTCACTTGAGTTTTCAGGTGAATGAAGAGATAGAGAAGATGAAGAAAATTTCTCTATTTTTTTAAACTATTTTCATCTCAATGATGAGTTTTCTTCCGTGTTCATTTTCTTTTTTCTTTTTTCTTTTTCTTTTTCTTCTCTGTCCAACTCGTAAGTAGATGAAGGATAAATTTTTAGTTAGGTTTATAATCCAATCATAATTTGATTACGAACTTTCTTTTCTTTAATTACACACTAGTCACTCAATTTGATTTTACTCTCTCAATTGTCAAATCTTTAAATTACTTATTTCGGCCTATCAAAGAACTTCATGCTTTTCTTTTCATATTTTTATGCCAAATGAAATGATGCAGAATACTTGGGGGTGTAAACGGATCCGAATTATCTGCTCATAATCTGATCCGTATCTGCTTGGGATCCAAATTCGGATATTATCTGAATTCGGATCCGGATATTTTCTAAATATGCATAACAGAACCAGATCCGGATTTGGATAAATTTTCTGACCCGAAAATGAAGCGGATATCTGTATGTATCTGAAACTGGAGTGAAGTTACCTTAGCTGTGAGACTAAAAGTTGAGGCCAGTCTGGACCAAAATGTTGTATATATCCCACGGAATTTTTCTTATAAACCTTAAATAGAAAAAGAGGAGGGATCTAGTTACAATAATTTTGAGTTACGACAAAGTTACCATAATTATTTTTTACATTTTCAAAGTCCAAATTGTCGATCCAAACCGTTCAACATGATCTCCACAATAAAATGTGCTTCTAGATCAAATTTTACATTTTTTTTGAATTTTTTTACTATTTATTAATATGGGTACAAAATTCAATGGTCTGAATTTGAATTTGACTAGTTTTTGTAAAATACTTAATAAATAGTAAAAAAATTCAAAAAAAAATGTAAAATTTGATTTGCCGGTTTGAATCAACGATTTGGACTTTAAAAATATAAAAAATAGTTGTGGTAACTTTGTTGTAACTAGATCCCTCATAGAAAAATAGATTTTAGAAAACTAACTTGATTGGTTGGTTTTTAAAAAAATTACAAAATCAAATAGGTTATTCGACACTAATTATTTATTTTTTGAGATACCGAATAGAATTATTTATTTATTTATGGTTTATAAGAAAAAAAAAATCATATCCCACGTGAGTGAATTGCTTTAGTGAATTACGTGGGTCAACCATTTTTTTAAAATCTCTTTACAAAAGATGATTTCTTTAGTGAGAATTTCTTCTGTGTACTCGTTGTTGAATAAATCTTTGCAATACCAATAAAATTAAATAAATACTAAATCAAAATAAATACCTAAATACAAAGTTACATATTTATTCTTGAATTAAGTAATAATTATTAGTAGCATAGCCAAAAGTCTTCTTCCTTATTAAGAATATCCATTATTATAGAACATAATTTGATAAAAGAAGCTTTTATGCAATAGAAACAAAATGGGGAAGGGGTTACTTCTTGCTAAGGCAAACCCTTTATTTAATGCAATTCTTTATTCTTTCATTATCTTTAATTCTTTTTATTTTATTTTCTGATTTGCTATTTTTTTAATTTTATTAATTGATATTTGTATCTTAAAGCGCTCATATGACTCGAGTTATGGAGCACAGTCTAACATTCTAATGGTCGTTCCGTTGATAAGTCCATGCTTGTATCATTGTAGAATGATTTTGTAGTCAAACATCATGAATAATAGAATTGACACATGGTTTCATAAGAAATGTTTCAACTTATAATGAAAAAAATAAGAAATTTTAGTATTTTCATAATAAAATGGCTATTTTAAATATTTTGATGGGCACACTAGAAATTTTTCTTAAATTTTAATTATCATCCGCATCAAATTAAGCTACAATTCTACTTAGTTATAACTTATCATTGTTAAATAATATTCCAATAAAGCTGCGTTGCTTGGGTTCAAATTAGGCGACGCTGAAATTATTTGCCGATAAAAATGTACCGACCATGTAATATTTTCAAGAGGGATGTTTCTATGGGCATAAGGACCTATTTGTAAAATGAGCATATTTTTATTTTCAAAGTTCAAACAGTCGATCCGACTGTTCAACATTATCTCCATATTAGAATGTACTTGGAGGTCAAATTTTACATTTTTCTGAATTTTTTTACTATTTATTAAGTATTTTACAAAACTAGTCAAATTCAGACCATTGAATTTTGTACCCATCTTAATAAATAGTAAAAAAATTCAAAAAAATGTAAAATTTGACCTCCAAGTACATTGTAATATGGAGAAAATGTTGAACGTCGGATCGACTGTTTGAACTTTGAAAATGAAAATATGCTCATTTTACAAATAGATCCTTATGCCCATAGAAGAATTTGCCTATTTTCAATTTCAAAGCTGCTGAATATATTATTTAAGACAAAAACATGGGAGATGCTTATCACCCTAGTCTGGCGCGGGCAAGTGCATGCTCCCAGTGCCTGATGATGTTCTTAAAATCCGAAACCAGCGTTAAGCTGCCTCAGTTCGACCGGAAAACTGCGACTGATATCCACTTGTTTGGATACATATTATCCGCAAAAAAATTATATAATAAAACATGTTGCAGATCGTGAACACCATAGATAACGACCCGCTCTACATCTAGAAAGGAACAAAACCCGCAGAAAAATCAGATTCTAAATTAGGTGCGAAAATTTCTATATAAGAAAAAAATGCTGCAGATCATCAATACCGTAAATAACGACCCGCTACGTCAAGCAAGGAATAAAAAACACAGAAAGATCAGATTGTAACCTATGTGCACCAACAAGCCGCATCTCCTGCTTCCCCGCCTTCTCTCCACTCTACGTGGTTCTTTATTACCCATACACATTCCATTGGGAAAACCGCTTTCTATCTCCTCTCTCTCTCTTCTCCACCATGGCAGATTCCTCCATTGGGGCGCTGGTCCCTTCTGTGGCCAAGACGGACGGTGTTCCCGCCACCGGGTCTGCGTCGGAGACTACCGACGCAGGGGGAGGAACTTCGACTGGGGTCATGGAGGCGACGGCGGCGGACGGCGGAGCAACCATGAACGACATCTCAGTCCCATCGGCTGCTGGTTCGTCTGGGGAGATGGATAGGGATCTTCTGTGCCCGATTTGTATGGGCGTGATAAAGGACGCATTTCTCACTTCGTGCGGCCATAGCTTCTGTTACATGTGTATCGTTACGCATTTGAATAATAAAAACGATTGCCCCTGTTGTACTCACTACCTGACTAAGAGCAACCTATTCCCTAATTTTCTTCTCGACAAGGTTTGAATTTGTTCAATTTACCACGCAATTTTGGTTCCTCAGTTCGTTACTTATCAAATTACGTGTATCGAGGCAGTTCTATGCTAAATTGCGGCTTTCGTACCAATAGAACGTTGACTATTGCCCAATTTTATTGTGACAATTTTGAATTACTCATACCAGTGTTGTTTTACATAATGTAGGCGATAAAAAAGCTGTCGGCACGTCAGATTGCAAAAACTGCATCACCCATTGAGAATCTCCGGTTCTCACTACAGCAGGTCGCATAAAAAAGCTGTCTAGCTCCTACCATATGCTTAAGTTATTTATTTGTTTATTTGTTCCTTAAAAATATTTCTTATGTGTAGGGATGTGAAATGTCAGTTAAGGAGCTAGACAGCATAATAACGCTTCTTGCTGAGAAAAAGAGGAACATCGAGCAGCAAGAATCTGAAACGAACATGCAAATATTGTTGGTTTTCTTGCATTGCCTTAGAAAACAAAAGATGAATGAGCTAAATGAGGTTAGTTTTTTTCCTGTTCCTTCTTTACCTGTTTATGTGCTTTTATTTTTAATATTTTGTACATGCTTTATGGGTAGAACTTACAAAAATGTACCATACTTTCGTAAAAAGAAAACATTTTTATTTGTATATGCTGGTTGTTATATAACAGTCCATTGTTTCTGGTTCAATAGTTACAAGTTACCAGATGGTTTGAGTTGATTGAAGACTGAACTTGGGTCAAGAAGGAATGGTTCTGGGGTTTCACTTTTGGTAGAACTGATCAGATATGGTATTGGCAAATTTTGGTAGGTACCAGCCCTGACATGTGTCGATCTTTAGCAGCATTTTTCTTATGGGATTGATTTTTGGCTTGCTTCTCTGTATCAGTTCCTTATAGAAAGCCTTCTCTCAGTTTGAGTACTGGTACCCTATGGCTATTAATTTTATACTGGTATAGATAACTGCCGGCACCACCTTCCACTCTTTGCGGGTCAAGAAAATTACCAGCATGGTACCTTACAAGGTATCGATTTTATATCACAGTGAACAATGTTCAACTAAAAATAGCATCTCGGGGATTGTGCAGATCCAAACTGATCTACAATACATAAAAGATGACATAAGCTCAGTAGAAAGGCATAGGATGGAGCTGTACCGGGCGAAGGAACGATACTCGATGAAGTTACATATGCTGATGGATGACCCCCCTCTTCTCTCAGCCAGGCCGTGGACCCAGTCGTCAGACAAGCACAGTAGCATCTTTTTCTCCAACAACTCGCTAGCATCCCTTGCTGGATCATGCTCCGGTGGTGTTTTGCAAAACAGAAAGACTGATGCCAAAGGTCAGGTTGTCAGTGCCTATCAAGGGTTGCAAAGACGTGATGCAATTACCGAATTTGAACCGGCTGGACCAAGTCCAGTGCAGTCTGGAGCTGTCATGGCTAGAAAGAGAAGGGTTCAGCAACAGGTCAGATACTGTTTTGTTTTTTAATACCAACTGTTTTACTGTCTGTACAAGTCGTGGTCTTTTGCATGCATCAGTCGACATTTTTACATGTGCATCTCATTATACAGATTTATAATACAGTTTCAAATGTCACGCTTCAGTATACTGGAAGGGATAATAAATTTGTTTTTAAGTTTTGACAAGTTGACTTCGAACTAACAGATAATCTCTGTTTCCTTCCTGTTAATGTGCTAATTAAATTTGTGTTTTAAGTTTCTACAATGATTTAGTATAAACTCAACATAAGATGCGTGTTGCATTAAATCGAAAGCTAGTAATTATATTTTTGCTTATTGAGATAATTTATTTTTAATGATTCTACATACATTAATTTGTTTTTAATGATTCTACATACATTTCCTATACAAGACCGAGATAGTTACCTTTAAGAGAATTTTAAATATATACGAGTCACATATGTTTTATTCTTTTGAAGGTGGAAAAGATCAAAATGATTGATCATTAACAATTAGAGCTTGAAACTTACTGTAAGTAACTGATTTTTCGTTTCAGATTAACTATCAAATGAGGAGGATGTTCTCTCTTTGGTGAGGCTATTTGATTCAAATTAATGCGAAAAATTTCTGGGCAATTTGGCCATTTTAAATGACTACTTTTTTTTAGTGGCTTGGCTTTATGTATAAATAGCGAGTGAATTATAGTGTAGACTGGGAATAAACCAGTAAATTATCCAAGAATTACTAGTGAGCATGATTGCATCTCTTATTTCAGAGTTTGCACAAATAACATGCAATTTTAACTATGTCCTTAATACAATGTTCTTATTTTCATTTATAACTGTGTAATGTGATTGTTTTCCCGTCTTTTTGGGACATATTCTTGTTTTAATGTAGATTTTGTTTTTAAAATATTCTCATATTCACTTTTCTTTTCTTTTTTCCCTCGGAAAATAATGTAGTTCAACGAGCTTCAAGAGTATTATTTACAACGAAGGCGCATTACTGCGAGCCAGGGGCGTAGACCAGAGGAAAGAGATTCGAGTTCACTTAGCAAAGAAGGATACCATGCCGGTCTCGAGGATTTCCAGTCTGTTCTGACTACATTTACCCGCTACAGGTACTTAATATGACATATTTATCTGGAAAAAGGCAATCAATTTTCATTTCCTTCTTCATAACATGGTTAACTTTGGTTATAGCCGATTGCGAGTCATTGCGGAACTAAGACATGGTGATCTATTTCAGTCTGCTAATATTGTATCTAGGTTAGTTATTTCATTCAATTTATTACTAGTTTTAGATTCTTTAGTGTTTCTCTCTGTTTTATAATTTGGTTGATACTTAACACAGCATTGAGTTTGACCGGGATGATGAGCTGTTTGCCACAGCTGGAGTCTCAAAACGAATCAAAGTCTTCGAATTTTCTACTGTATGTCCTTTTCTCATTATATGAGCTTGTTCGACATACAGTAATAAAATGAATTAACATTTTACACTTATCCTCTTTTGAAGGTGGTAAATGAACCAACAGAGGTACATTGCCCTGTGGTTGAAATGCCAACCAGATCAAAATTAAGTTGCCTTAGTTGGAACAAGTATTCGAAGAATATTATTGCAAGCAGTGATTATGAGGGAACAGTTACTGTTTGGGATGTAAATACTCGGCAGGTACAAGATGTGCTTTTATATTATCCTATGGCTTTTCTTTTGCAAACTAATTTGTATGCAAGTGACTTGCACTTTCTCATGTTTGAACTAACACCACCCGGCCTTTTATGCAATATGCAAATTGCACGAAGAATCAAAGTACTTTACATTTTTGTACAAATCAGCCAGCCTTTTCATCTCATGTAAACTTCAAACCCAATTTTTGAAGTTTCTCATCTTTAGTTAAATTTAGGCTTGTGAAACAATAGCTTTTGTAGAGTTAGGTTAGGTATAGTTAACTATTATGCAAATAAGACACATATTGGATCTTATTTGCAATATGTAATGGTGTTATTCTTTAGAAAAGGAATATCTTATCTTATCTTGAAAGGTCTCGGCTTTCATGTTTTTAGAGTGTCATGGAATATGAAGAGCATGAGAAGAGAGCATGGAGTGTTGATTTTTCACGCACTGAGCGTTCTATGCTTGTATCTGGTAGCGATGATTGCAAGGTAAAGTTACGTTCAATCATTAGCTTTTATTGGAGTTAGATCGTTTATAAAAATGGAGTGAAGTAGAGTATGATGATAATTCTCTCTCCTCTTTTGGTTACAAACAGGTTAAGGTGTGGTGTACAGATCTAGAATCAAGTGTGATAAACATTGACATGAAGGCTAATATTTGTTCGGTTAAGTACAATCCTGGTTCAAGCATGTATGTTGCAGTAAGTATATTCACCCTTTTATGTGATTCTTCAGACATCGGTCATATCCTTTCTCCTTTTATAATTTTCTTTTGTTATTTATATTTAATTTTTAATATCAGGTTGGTTCCGCGGATCATCACATACATTATTATGATCTGAGGAACACTAGTGCGCCTCTACATATTTTTGGGGGACATAGAAAGGCTGTTTCTTATGTTAAGTTTCTATCTAACAATGAACTGGCATCTGCATCAACTGATAGTACTTTGCGGTTGTGGGATGTGAAAGATGATTATGCCCCTGTATGTTCTTTCTAAATTCTCTGATTTTTTTATTTATATTTAATTATTTATGTTTACTTGAAAGTTTTCTTTTGCAAATAAGGCCCTTTGTTCTAATACATCTTCAAATTATTTTGAACATTTGCAAAAGTTGCAGCTACACAACATTTACTGTAAGATATATGCATATAATATGCAACTGTTAGATTAGGGTAATGGTCCCGGTATATCCCATGAAACACAAATAAATTTGTCCCTAAATCTAATTAGCTCCTTGTTTTCTAATCCCAAAATAATCTCCTTTAATATGCCGGAATTTTATCGATTTAATGAATAATAAAATTGGGGACAATTTTATTGTTGCACAATGAACCTCTGTATTGGCGAATGGATGCTATAAACAAATAACTCAAAATCGTGGGGTGTTAGTTGCCAATGTGTGACATGTTGGGGTTTATTTGCAAAACAAAATGAAAAAGTATCAAATGGTGGGTCTTGTGAAAAACTTCTGCACCTGTTCTTTACTTGTAGAAAATGGCTGAACAATAGTTTATCTCAGAGGCGGTACCAGCAAGAGTATATTCATTTTCAAAAATATTGTATTTATACATGGTTTTCTATTTGAGTAAAATGCTATGAGTACTGTAAAATTACTCAGCATGAAATTTTTTATATGATTGACCCCCATTGTGCTTTTGACCAACATAGCTTGAAAGTCTGGCTCTGCCTCTTGTTTATCTGGTCTAGATATGTATCAGTTGTTGCCCTGGTGATAGCACTGAAACATCTATCTAGGAAATTTTTATATGGGAAGTACTTGTTACTGCAATCATAATCTCCTGGTGCTGAAACTCTGAAACATGGCACTTGTGATTTTTGAATCTTTCAGATAAGGATGTTTAAAGGCCACAAAAATGAGAAGAATTTTGTTGGATTATCTGTGAATAACGAGTACCTTGCTTGTGGAAGTGAAACAAATGAAGTTTATGTCTATCACAAGGTACGTCGTTCTTTTTTCAATATGTACCGACTTACTTGTATGAACTCTTTAGGGACTGCCTCATTCTATTATGAAAAACTGGTACTACAAAGCATTTTACAAATTGGTTTTGACTTGACCATTGTTTAGTGGACTTAGCAGAAAAAGTTTCAAACAAAATCCAAATATGTTAATTGATGCCAAACCTGGTATATAAGGTGTCCCTTGTACAGGTAGTTTGTCTTGTACAGGTAGTTTGTCTTGTTCATTTGGGTTGACTGTTAAGTTGCCAGATTTAGCTTGAATTCACATCCCCTGAGATATCTCAAATTTTAAGTTGATATATGGAAAATCCGGACCATCCAAATCCTTTCTGCATGAATCTCAAAACAAAATAATACTGGCCCCCCTACATTCTGAATAGGCACAAAAAAAAATTGACCATGCTTTAGATAAACTGAATACGAGATATCTCAGTTTTCAGAGGATACTGACTCCTTTAGCTCCCCCTCATCTCTCTCTAACTGGACTCAACTCTACAGGCTATATCCAAACCCGCAGCGGCCCATAAATTCACATCATCAGATTTAGATGACCCAGATGATGACACCAGCTCTTACTTCATCAGTGCCGTATGTTGGAAAAGTGACAGTTCTACGATGTTAACTGCCAATAGTCAAGGCACTATCAAAGTACTAGTTCTTGCAGCCTAAATAAATGGATACGGGTAGCAAAATTTCAGTTGTAGACAGCTTGTCGATTTGTAAATTTTACTACGGCGAATTATATACCCTAGGTGCAATTTTTGGTACAATCAGATTCCATTGTCGAAGCAGAATGTGCATGTACAATGGTCTTACGTAAATTAAGTTATATGAAATATATTTTAGGTTTGTAACATAAAACCCAAGAATTTGTTCAGTTCTTTCTCTCTTTTATTTTATTTAATAACTCGGTAAAACTTGATATACAATTCGAGTCGTTACAAAATAAATTGAAGCTTGACTTATTCAATTTGTATTTATTCAATAAAATAATTATTGTCAATACATAATTTATCAAGTAGCATAATTCCCCAGCATCTATTTAATACATTTATATAAAACAAATATCTCGATTAGGTATTGCTGCACAGTAGCATAATTTTCCTAATAATGTATTCCTACGGGTTTGAATTAAAGAAAAAATGGCACCAAAGAAGCTGGAAGAATATGCCTTAATCCAGTCGTCTTTTGCCTCAAGACAGTTTATTTTCAATTCGACACCTTAATTTTCTAATTTAAGGTCCAAAAGTTACGAATAGGTAGAAAGATTGAAGGAAACAAATATAGAAGTTCAAAATAAAGAACAGCCGAACGATGATAGGGAGCTGTCAAGGTAGAACACAGATGTAGAGTTATCTAATTCATTTGCATTTTGGATTCTGAATAAACTTCTGAGGATCAGCAAACGATTTGCTATGCACATGAAGATATTTTGTTATTACACAAATATGGGTTGATCAGTAATGATCACACACATGCACATGATTGCTTTCAATTAATTCTATACAAGTTATTTTAAATTCTGAAATTCCAGAGTTTTCGGAGTTCTAATAAATAAATCTTAACGGAATTGATATTTCCAATGTCAACTGTACTCTGGCGAATTAATGGCCGTAAGCAAGAAATTTGCCGAGATTTTTATTAATATCCAAAGTTAATTAGAAATTAATATTTATGTCCAGAATTCCCGACTTTCGCCAAAAATGCCCAAGCCGGTCACAAAATGGCTGGCTTATGTAACCGGCCATTTTGTGGCCGGCTTACTCATTTTTTTTCTTTTTCTTTTTTAAAGAGACACTATGAAGAGCAAAATAATGAAATCTAACACTGTAATTTGAATTTTTTGTTTAAATTATTTGTTAGATTACTTCTTTTGATGTATAATTAGTATATTTATACTAAAATACGCTAGATTACTTGAAATTATGTTGAATTACACTATATTACAATAAATTATGTTGAATTACACTAAATTACGTTAAATTACAATAACTTCGCTAATTATGCTGAAATACGGTAAACTACGCTAAATACGCAAAATTACGCTAAAGTAGACCGATTTTGTCTCGTCTTTCATGAATCATAAAAAATAGTAAAAAAAATTCGAAAAATAGTAAAAATTGGTATTCTACAAGTTCATTATGTAACTAATTTACTGAGCTACTTGGATTGAATAATAGAAATGAAAATCTTAATCGGAAACTTCAACTCAAGTTTTGAGGCTCTTCCCTTTGTTTTTTGGCAATTCTGAATTTTGAAATCCGGCATTGCCGGCATTACCGGCACGGGCACATGCGTATTTTCGCAAGCTTTCCAAAAATGGTCATTTGCTGAAATCGGACACTCGAGCGCTGTTTTATGACCATTTAAAGTTTCGTCGTCGTTTTTCGCCTTTTCAGTGAAGATATCGTCCCTATTCATATGTAATTTAGCGTAATTTACCGTATTTTAGCGTAATGTAATGTAATTTAGTGTATTTAAATTAATATAGTGTAATTCAACATAATTTCAAATAATTTAGCATATTTTAGTATAAATATGCTAATTATATATCAAAAGAAGTAATATAACAAATAATTTAAATATAAAAAATTCAAATTTTCAGTGTAGATTTCATTATCTCGCTCTTCATAGTGTCTCTTAAAAAAAGAAATAAAGGAGTATGCCGCCACAAAATGGCCAGTTTTCTGGGAGCAGTGTTCTAAATAGCGCCGCTATAGCGTTTTTGGACCCTAAACGCTAAGCTATGGCATGAAAATACGCTAATTGCGCTACGGCCGCTATAGCAGTAATAGCGGTCCGCTATAGCGCATAGCGTGTTGCGCGCTATTTGCGCGCTATGCATATTGGGCTTTTTTAGACAATTTATATAGTTTTAAATAAAGATACATAAAGTTTATTTTGTATAGAAAAAAAAAAAATGAATCATGATGCTTAAGATATTTTGTATAGAAAAAAATCGATAGTTTATGATATTATTATAGGGTACGTTTGGGTGACACATGAATAGCGCTAATCCGGAAATAGCTACTATTCCTGACGAGCTATTCTTAACGCAACACGTTTGGGTGAAAAAAAAATGCTATTCTCAACAAAGGAATAGCTCGGGTTAGCTGCTATTCTGCTATTCCTATGAAATGTTGGGTTAGCAGCTATTCCGAACCCAAGAATAGCTGCTACTCCGAGCTATTCCTTGATTCATCCAAACGTACCCATAGATATTTTGAACCATGGACTTTTGTACTAGTTCAATATGAATATTATAATTTCTTAATTAATTCGGTGTTATTTATTGTTCTACGAAACTTTAGATAATGTTAATACATAGTACAAATATATAATATAATTTTTGTAAAAAAAAAATGCTATTTGGAATAGCTTCCGCTATAGCTACGCTATTCGCTATAGCTTTTTTTGTAGCATTCCCGCTATGACGCTATAAACGCTATTTAAAACATTGTCTGAGAGAGTAAACCGGCCATTTTATGGCCAGCTTGGACATTTTTGGCGAAAGTCAGAAATTCTGGCATAAATAGTAATTTCTAATTAACTTTGGATATTAATAAAAATCTCGGAGAAATTTGACTTGGGACTTGAAAAGGATATTTGTTAGTTAATTTGCTCGTTAAATCAGAATGCTGTCCCATAAGTTCGCTAATTTATATTTATTTCATATATTTGTCAGTACAGCTCAAATTTATTTATTATTATTTTTTTTGGCAAACTGCCCGTAGGCTTAGTACAGCTCAATTGCTTACTAAATCATAAATAATGCTTTGCATGGTTCGTTAGTAATAAACTAATAATATTAGTAATATTGCTTGGTACCTTCAAAGTCAAATATGGGGATCATAAGAAATTTTCCAAGTGACTTTCTGGGCTACTACTTGGTAAATGATAATGTATTCATCATTATAATACGAAATTTCAATCATTTAAAATTTATATAGTGGCTCTCCCGACTTATTTTTATTTGTTTAATGTTTGTTATATTTCTTTTTATAAACTCCCAACATGACCACATTTGTCGAAACAGCTATAGCAACCAAACTAGAGTCTCAATGCCAATGGCCCTCAAAAAGTACCGCTTAATATTTTTTGTTCTAACATGCACAACCTCTCTTCTATCTGAATTCATATTTTTTTTTTGGCAATACATCTGAATTCATATCACCTAAGGTACCTTAATTTTTAAGTTTGAATCTGGTCCGTTCGTTATATAATAATCCAAATCTTAAAGAAACCCCGTGCATTATATTCTTGAATTTTGATCGGACGGTTCGGATTGAAACTCAAACGATGCATTATGTAATATTATCCGAACTCCTATCTCTGGTAATATAAAATGAAGAGCAACAAAAATGTGGAGCCCCATATCAAATGACCCGAGAGGGATGATGCCGAAATTTTTATTAATAGAAAATAAAATAAAAAAATATCGATATTGAAAAACGTTTTCACTAGAATTCGAGATGTAGCAAAAACGTGATGACTCACAATGTCCAGGATACTGTAGCTGGACGTTATGGTCGATAACGTCCAGTTAATCTGATCGCCAATGATCTTAACAAAAAACACTGTAGCTGGACGTACGTTATGGTCCATAACGTCCAGTTACAGTTTTTTTTTTTGCTTGCTTCAGTTTGCGGTTTTTTTGAAAAAAAAAACCACTGTAACTGAACGTTATGGACCATAATGTCCAGCTATAGTGTTTTTTGTTAATTAGAGATCATTAGCGATCAGATTAACTGAACATTATGGTTTATAACGTCCAGCTACAGTGTCATGGACGTTATGGACCATCACGTTTTTGCTACATCTCGAATTCCAGCAAAAACGTTCTTCAATATCAATATATTTTTATTTTATTTTCGATTAATAAAAATTTCGGGGGATGATGGCCCCTCTGACTCCTGGATCAAATGTAGCCCGGTGTTGATTCATCACACCGAAAAGAACATTTAGTTGCGAATTGTCGTAAACCGGCTAATGCAGTATGGTTTAATAACACCGGCTCACTTCACTAGGGGCGTAGGCAAGGTCCGGTCCTACCTATACGGAGTGAATGCTCGATCCGATCAGTATTTGAAGTAACCGGACTGGTCAAGCACCCATGCCGGTTCACCATGGATCACGGGCGGAGGCAGACTGTCAAGTTATGGGGGTCAAATCTCGAAAGTTTCGTATGAGTGTCAATCCTATAAAAAAATTATAAAAATATGGGGGTTAATTTTATAGTATTCGTAGCATTTACTCTAAATTATACATCAAAATCGTGTCTAAGTACAAAATTTTTGAAATTAAATGGGAGTCAATTGACTCTCATTCATCACAAGTAGATCCGCCTCTGCCATGGATGAGTTGGTTCATTTTTTTGTACCAGTAGAGATTCCAGTTACCGTTGGCCCTTGCTTGTTCCGGTAACTGGCGAAGGAACAACATGGTGGGCCAGACCGCAGAGCTCAACTGGAGTACCCCAGAATTCGCATCCTCTGAGATATCTCAAACTTTTGAGTTTTTTTGTGTGGAAAATCTCAACTGTTCAAATACGTTCTACACGAATCTCAAAGCACAAATAATATTGGCCCCCTATGCTATCATCGAATAGGCACTTAGAGGATACGCATGTTGGATCATTATCCAACGTTGAGCATATATGTACTAAAATTATGAATTGTATACTGTCATGTATGATCGTCTAACTAAAGTGATCTAATATGGATTAAGATATTTGACAATCTATATTTCATTGGGGTGTGATCCATAAATGTGTAGAATAATATAGACAAAATTCATACTCATTGATGGACTGATTACGAAATTTACAATTAAAAATAACCACTAAATGTGAAATAGGTTTTCATCTAAATCTAGATATCTAATTTTGGATGTCTAATATAGACATCTAAAATTGGACATCTATATCTGGTGCGCCAAATTTAGAGTTAGCCTATATAAGGTTTGGTCCTCATGGCACAAGATATAACGAAACACACAGATTTTGAAAGAAGTTATTCTCTATAGAAAATACAGATCTATGTGCCTTCTCTTCTTCTTTCACCATCAAAGAATAGAGATGAGAGATCTATTAAGGAAATTGGGATGATCTCTCAAGGGCCAAGTCTTGATGTCTTGGAAGATCTATTCCTACGACCATACGACAAAACAACAAGAAGGGCTTCTTGCTATTAGAGTCTAGTCTCGCGCTCACGGAGACGGTTGGCGATATCTCAAAGGATCGACTTATTCCATAGAAACATTTATGGAATCATGTATTATGTTTCGCACTTAAGATTTATGTTTTATGAGTCAACTTTGGCATAAGACGGTTCTTAGAATTAAGATGGGGAATTGTTTCTTTTTTCCGAGAGTGTAAGTGTTTGACTCTTATATGAGGTGTAATTGTTTGACCTCCCCAACAACGCACTCACTCAGCACCCCAGGAGCAACTTCAACTTTAGAATTTGGCATGGGACCCGGCGGCTACATGATATACTTAAAAATGCTGCATTATAGATCGGAATTATAGCAGGTGCAATCTATGTTGTTTTAAATGGGCCGAGGATTTAGCTGTGGGGGGTGTGTAAATATGATGGTACTAGTGTTAGCTGAGAGGTGACAAACGATCCATGCATGCGATGATGCATCTGGTTCGGCTCAAGGTCTGATACGCAGTGAATCAGGTGAAGAGCCCGGCACTTGGATAAAAGTATAGCGTGAATCCATATCCTCTTAATGTTATCACTACATAAATTTGTCACTATCCGTGAGGGTAAAAATGTTTTTTGCTGATAGTATTTTGGTGGATATTCTTATCGGTTAAACTGACATGTTCGGAAATAACAATTTATGTCGGTATACTTTCAGCAATAGATAATAATATATTCGAGTTTGAATCCGGATCGTTTGATCAGAATTCAGACCAATTTGATCCAAAATGTAATGTACAGGCTCCTGTAGTATGCTTGCCAAAGCAGAGCTTCTACCTTTGGGTACAGCTGATGACAAGTTTGCTCTGATTTGTGGGCCTCCACCAATTGTACACCTCGCGGTGATGCCAAATCTCGAGAAGATGGGGTATGACGTGGCCAAATCATGCCTCCTCTTTTGAGCCATTAAAATTTGCTGACATGTTGAGCAGAAACCAACTCATGTGTAAAGAGTCTATTAATTGTGAGATTGTCAGTTAGTAAGCTATTATGAGAAACAGAAACAAAGAGCATCTTTCAGATATTGTAAAGTAGAATTTACAATTTTATGATTCAAATTTACTTTCAGCCGGGTCTAATTTAATTCGGTGTCTATTAAAGATGCAGAGGTCTCTTTTAAGAATGGTTCGGATCTACTAATTCTAATATATTCTCTTTTAAGACAGAGGTGATCCGAATTCAACAAAGAAGCTAGGGGCTTCATTTAATAATGCTTTTGGTTATTGCTACATGCATATGTACTTATGTTCGTATGAATAAAGTACAAGTGGAAATTAGTACTTTTGTGGTTTCTAACATTAATTCTTAAGATTTTCCAATATCAAGATAGTTTCAAATATGAACTTTTGACATAATTAAAATGAAACGAAAACAACCGTTAGACTGGGTCTAATTTCTAAAAGTAATTTAGTTACAGCCCGTCTGTGTCAATAATTCTGGATCTTATTCAATTAATTTCTATGTACAGGAAGGAGCCAACGAGTACTATATAATGCGCTAGTTGTACTATTGACAAAATAAAGTACTGTTAAGTGTTAACAACCCCACAAAAAGGTCAAGTTGCATTATTTGCAAAAGCCGTATTATCACTCAAAATGGGAACTCAAAACTTAAAAAAAAATTATTTGACGGTATTTAAAGAAAGTGACCTTTTTGTGTGTGTGTGTTTAAAGAATTTAAAGTTAGACTGTTAGAGGGTTAATAAAATTCGTACAACAGTCATTTGATCTGCATCAAAATTCGTACATACTTGATCAGCATAATATTAAAGTTGTCTATTTTGATAAAGATCAGACAACTATCTAATTTTCGTGAGGATATTGAATATTATAATGTTTAATGGATAAATTGACTATTTTAAAAGTTTACATTGACACTAGAAATTACCCAATGAATGATAAATTTTATAGCCGTTTTTGAAAACCTGGAAGCATTCTTTATTTTTTTATTGTAAGAATGCTGTATTACAGTAAACACATAGTATATACAAAACAGGAACTTGGTTTAAAACAGTGTTTATACCGAGTGAAGAGCTGGTTATAGGTGGCCAGGCTATATTGTATTAGTTGCTTTTGACCAAGAGCTCTCTTACAAATAAACAACTGCTCAGAATTATATTATAAGATGAAAAAAAGGACAAAAAGCGCTTAAAAACAAATAGAGAAAAGAATTTGCGAGATCTTTCTCGACTGAGCAAGGGGCATTGAGGTATGTAAAGACGGGGCGCCTCGGCCATTTTTTGGCCCTTAGATGAGGTCACGAGGCGCTTTAAATCGATCACTAAATCGCACCGAGATAAAAAAAAATTATATACATAGCATCCTTTGCTTATAGAAAACGGCTACTCCACCATCCAACGTACCTTCTCAAGCCGCTCCAGCGTTCCTCTCTTCTTCGTCAACCTCGCCTAGGCACTTCTATAATGAGGGAATTTCATGTATACCCCTCAAAAGCTCGTAATTACATTTTTTCTTTAAATTTTGTAATATTATATTTACCCTTCTAAATTTAAAAGAATCACAAAAATAATGATTACTTCATAATTTTCAAAAACTAAAAAATACGACCAATTACAATATTTATCTTAAACAAGCTACATATATTTTATTTTTAATAAAGAATAAAATAAGTACTTTATATACTTAAAATGAATTTTAATAGAAAAGATAATTAATTAGGTAAATTTGTGTGTTTTTAAATTTAGAAGGGTAAATATGATATTATAAATTTAGGAGAAAAAATAAGTAATTTCGGAGTTTTGAAAGGTACATATAGTGATGCGTATTTAATTTAGAACAAATGATGCCTACGTGCTTGATTCAAAAAAAAAAAAAAAAGGTTAGAACAAATGATTGGTGTAGCGCATTACTGATAGATGGGCCCGGTGGTAACTGGAAGGCCGGAGGGTTGGTGTTAGGAAATGATAGTGACTTACTACACCATAATATTATTTATATCTGCCACAGAAAATTTGGACTTCTCCAATGCAGCGTTGCAGTTCGTGATCTCTTGTGGTGCTAATTCATGTGGGAAAAATAGTTTGTTTTGTTGAACAAAAAAAGCTAGTTTTTTTTTTCTTCTGATTTTCTTTTAGCGTAAATGTAATATATAAACAAAGGTTGGATCCATAGATAAGGGATTAATTTGGCAATCATTAAAATAAGTTACAAATTTGAAACTTTGCAGTTGCAATCATACAAATTAGTACTGTTTACAAGAAAGAATGTGCTTTACTGATTATTATGTAACTTTAACCAGCTAATATATGAATGCATGTTAATTCTATATAAATAAAAACATTAGTTGGATATTATTTATGTTAATTCTATACAATCATGCAGCAAATAAATGCATACAGAGCAGAAAATATATAATTTTTTTTATTTTGGTATACTAAATAATTTATGTATAGTAAAGGCTGAATTTAAGCTTCAGGACCTTTTTATTTTGAACTTCCTTGAGATCACAATCATCACATACAACACGTTAATTAGCTACACAGCATTTGTCACATTAAAACCAAAGAATACGTCACCTCCCATATTACCTCCCCTGGATGAATGAAACGCCAATTCCTGATTTGTGATATATATTTAATTTAATTCTTTATTGACCGATGGTTCACTAATTTTTAAATCATATGGTATCACTGACTCTCAACAAAAATCTATTTTGATGCAAGCTGTGAATTGTGATACTCCTAGATCCGATACTGGCCACTATATAAGAGCTCCTAGCCCCCCCCATCATACATGCCAACACTCCAGAGAACTAATAATAAAAACAGGCCTACAACCTCTCGTAAAAACCTCTATATATATATCTCTCTCTATATATCTTCAAAATCTTTCTAAGAGATCCAAAACTATGGCAACCTCTATTCACCATGCACCATTCACTGACTTGAACAGCCGTTCCAACTCGCCGGCACGCAGCTGCAACTTCTCTTCCATCAACTCCGCCCTGTTAAACAACCGCCAGCAAGTAGATTCGTTCGGTGGCTACGATTCGGATGAAGAAGAACTAGATTACAAACCCCTTTATGGTAATTTGCATAATGTTGAACCCTCGATCTATGATCCAAGAGACGAGCGCACATTGGACTCGTGGATCAAGCGCAACCCAAACTTGATTCGACTCACCGGCAAGCACCCTTTTAACTGTGAGCCGCCATTACCATGGCTCATGCATTACGGGTTTATTACTCCCACACCACTTCACTATGTACGCAATCATGGATCCGTGCCACGGGCTGATTGGTCCACATGGACTGTGGAGATAACGGGCCTCGTCAAGCGCCCAGCCCGGTTCACCATGGATCAGCTGGTGCGTGACTTCAAGCAGATAGAAATCCCGGTAACTCTGGTCTGTGCAGGGAATAGGCGCAAAGAGCAGAATATGGTGCGGCAAACCGTAGGGTTCAACTGGGGCCCGGGTGCCATATCCACATCAGTTTGGCGTGGGGTCCGATTGTGTGATGTACTGAGGAGGTGTGGCATAATGACTCGAACAAAAGGGGCATTAAATGTTTGTTTTGAGGGTTCCGATGAGTTGTCTGGTGGTGGCGGATGTAACTATGGTACAAGTATCAGGCGAGAGTTTGCTGTGGATCCCGCTAGAGATATCATTCTTGCTTACATGCAAAATGGAGAGGTTCTATCACCTGATCATGGCTACCCGGTTCGAGTCATAGTTCCCGGGTTCATAGGCGGTCGAATGGTGAAGTGGCTCAAAAGAATTATTGTTACTACACAAGAATCTGATAGCTATTACCATTACAATGATAATAGAGTCCTGCCCTCTCATATCGATGCAGAGTTAGCCAACAATGAAGGTATATATGCACCTTATACTCTCTTTTGCTTTAATTTTTTTAGCTACTCACTTAAAACTTCTATTTATTCTAAATTACTAATGATGATGCATGGTTTTTGGCTTTGAAGCTTGGTGGTACAAGCCGGAATATATCATTAACGAGCTTAATATCAACTCGGTTATTACAACGCCGGGGCACGACGAAATTCTTCCGATCAATTCGGTGACCATGCAAAAGCCTTTCACCATTAAGGGTTATGCATATTCAGGTAAGCAATTCAGTACTACATTTCTTTTTCTAGAGATGCTAGATATACATATTACGGATTGGCTTGTGCTATGTATCCATATATATTTCTATTTTCAAAATTCAAATGGTCGATCTAAACCGTTTAAACATGATCTCTACATAAGTTATTTGTAGACCAAATTTTACATATATTTTTTTTAAAAAGACATAAAAGCCCATTTCATTTCTAACATATGATAATTACAAAAACCAGTTGAACTAGCCATAAGCTAGGTTGTGCCCTCCTACAGGCATAACTGCATAATAAAAATGAAAATAAGCAGAGTAATATAGCAAGTCCTACAGACCAAATTTTATATTGTTTAGAATTTTTAGGTACTTCTATAAATAGGTAGAAAATAATTGTTTTTAGATGATTTAGAATTTGCAAATCAAGAGTGATTTTTTACCTTCCAAAAAAATAGTACAAAGTAAAAAAAAAATATATATATATATATATATATATATATATATATATATATATATATATAAAATTTGATCTGCAGCGCATTTGACTTGCGTAACATGCATATTATATACCATATATAGTATAAAGACAATAATTATATGCTATAATAATTTGGACCATGTTGTTTTGTATTTTTCAGGAGGTGGTAGGAAGGTAACAAGGGTAGAAATAACACTTGACGGAGGTGAAACGTGGCGGGTGTGCACACTTGACCATCCCGAAAAGCCAACTAAATTTGGAAAATATTGGTGTTGGTGCTTCTGGCAATTGGAGGTGGAGGTGTTGGATTTGCTTGGTGCAAAGGAGGTGGCGGTTCGTGCATCGGACGAGTCTCTTAATACCCAACCTGAGAAACTCATCTGGAATGTTAAGGTATAAAATTAATCAAGCCTAAATTTATAAAACAAATTAAATAATAATAATAAGAAGAAAATTAAAAAAAATTACTGCATGTATTGGTACTATTGAAGTTGTAAAGCCAACTGGGTTTCTAACAAAATTTTGAATAAAGTAAAATTAATTTGCTCACAGGAAGTTAGTAAAAACTAATTATTTTCTGAACCTAATTACAATATATATATATTATAGGCAGGATGTACTGGTATAAAATAATACCAGTTCAATTTATGCACACGTGCAGTACCAATCCGATGCAGAGATATGATTATTTAAGGGTTTATTAATTAGACCCTAATTATTTCAATATTTGAGCCTTCAATAAATTTAAATTAAATACTAAACTAAAAACATTATTAATTGGTTTGCTATAAATATGCAGGGAATGATGAATAATTGCTGGTTTCGAGTTAAATTCAACGTGTGTAAGCCGCACAAAGGAGAGATTGGGGTAATGTTCGAGCACCCTGCCCAGCCCGGCAACCAATCGGGTGGGTGGATGGCTCGTCAGGCACACATAGAAACTACCGAGAGTGTGCAAACACTAAAGAAGAGCATGTCTGCTCCCTTCATGAACACCTCTACAACACAGTACAGCATGGCTGAGGTGTGTAAGCATTCCACTAGAGACTCGGCATGGATCGTGGTCCATGGCCAGGTTTACGACTGCACAAGTTTCCTCAAAGACCACCCGGGTGGTACAGACAGCATATTAATCAATGCTGGGACAGATTGTACTGAAGAGTTCGACGCAATCCACTCTGACAAGGCGAAGACGCTGCTTGACACGTACCGAATCGGCGAACTTTCTGCCTTAGAAGACAATTCAAATGCTTTGAATCTTACGACCATCAGTGAGAATTCAAAGGGGTCGGCTGTAGCACTCGCCAACCCCCGTGAGAAGGTTCAGTGTAAACTTGTGTACAAGGAAAACATCTCACATGATGTACGCTTGTTTCGTTTCGCGTTGCCATCTTCCGACCAGGTACTCGGCCTTCCGGTCGGGAAGCACATTTTCGTCTATGCCACTATCGATGGCAAGATATGCATGCGTGCTTATACACCGACAAGCCCGGGTGACCAAGTTGGCCATTTTGATCTCGTGATAAAGATCTACTTCAAAGGAGAAAACCCGAACTGCCCAAATGGAGGTCTCCTGTCTCAACATCTCGAATCTCTTCCGATTGGATCAACCATTGACATCAAGGGCCCGACTGGTCATATCGAATATACCGGCTGTGGAAAGTTTGCAGTCGATGGCAAGAACATTATAGCAAAGCGGTTTGCTATGATCGCGGGTGGGACCGGGATTACACCAGTGTACCAGGTTATCCAGGCAGTGTTACGGAACCAACCAGAAGATAGTACCGAGATGCATCTGGTGTATGCGAACCGAACTGAAGATGATATACTATTGAGGGAGGAGCTCGATCGACTAGCCCGTGAGTATCCCAACCGGCTCAAGATTTGGTACGTCATAAGTCGGGTCAAACGGGTAGAGGAAGAATGGCGTTACAGTGTTGGATATATCAATGAGAGCATCCTCCGGGAGCATGTACCTGCTGGTGGTCCTGATACGGTTGGTCTCATTTGTGGACCCCCTCAAATGATCAAAGCCGCGGTGTTGCCGAATCTTGAGAAGATGAACTACGACATTACAAATTCTTGCTTTGTATTCTAAGCACCAGCTAAACACTTATTATGTGTCTGCTGGGAGTTTTCCAACAGCATCGAACCCAAATCTGTCTGATGCCTGGTTTAAACCGTCTGATTCGCGTTGAGATTTGTGCGAGCGAACTTAAATTTGTATAAATCTCGACGCGTATCGAATGGTTCTGACCGGACATCAGATGGATTTCGGTCCGATGCCCATCGGAAACCTTCCTCTCCTGTTATTATATGTCTATATGTGTTAATGTATGATAGAGTTTTTTTTTTTGGATAATGCTTGTTCTGGCGTAAGTGTCTTTCTGAGGGGAATAAATGTGTAAACTTCTAAACTAAAACTGGATTGCAAGTTCTGCTCTATTAAACTTGCTCTATTACCGGATTTATAATAAAGATTATGTTTACATGTTATATATTCGCTTTAAAACAACTGGTCACAATATATATTGACATATATATAAAATCCATTTTTTCTTGCTTGAAACAAGAACAAAAATTTTGAGATATTTTCGTAAGACACGTCTTGTTAGTTTTGATGAACAATGCATATATGTTTATACATGCACCATTATTTGTCCTTGTTCATTTGAGGAACAAGCTGTACTAAGATATTTTTGAATTAAATATCAGTCTGAGCTTCACTAAGTCAATTTGGTCTTTTTTCAGGGGGGGGGGGGGGGGGGGGGGCGACCTTGATGGCGTGCTCTGTAAATTCATTTTAAAGAAGAAGAAAAGAGAAGATGAAAGGAGAGTCTATATTACATTAGTGAGGCAATAATTGAATGGGAAAACTATTGAATTTTTCTCCCCTCGTCTCCTTTTTCTTTCTTTCGTTTGTTGTTTTTTTTTGGTTAAAATTTATAATGAAAATAAATTTAATTGAACAAGCTGATTATTCCTCCTATAAACTTTTTGTAACAAGTCTTAAGATCCGTTCGATTACGGAATGAAGGGCGATTTTTATATTATAGGTTTCAAAGTGAAACCTTGAATTTTACAAAAGATATTCAACTTAGTTGAATATGTTGAAAAAAGTTCTCAAAAACAAAATAAAATTAAAAAATCCAAGAAAATTTAGATATTTACCAAAAAAAAAAAAACCTTAATCAAATTCCAAACCATATATGTATACTTGAAATTTTTCATTGAAGATACATCCACTGCTCCTGCACCTCTCTTGTTATTTGTTGCAAAGTTTTTTTTTTTGAGGTTTAGTGGGAAAGACTCACTAAAAGATATATTGATAAAAAAAGAATTTACAAAGATCTGACTACCTGCGGCAGTCGTTTTTCTCTTAATTAATTAATACAATTCACTTACTAAAAAGGCCAGCTATTAAATTAAAAAGGCCAAAATCCTATTTAGGCCGGCCCCTCGTTTCTCAACCCTAATCGGTGGTCTTGGCGCCCTATATAAATAGCGTCCAATTGTATACATCAATAGTCGCCGCATTAATTAGGATGTGCTCTGGTTTTCTTATCTGTGAGAAGGTCCGGCGATTCTTTTCCTTCCACAGCACCCATGTGCCTGCCGCCCATGCCACGTCCCCCACCTCTTTCGTTGTTCACTTCCCATCCTCTTTCTTGATCTCCACCATGAGTCATGCGAATCCATGCCTGCTACTGGAGGCAGATTGAGTTCTAAGGTTGTGCCTATCCAGAATCGGATCGCATACGGGCAAGTCAAAAATAAGTGGTACCTTGTTTCTATCTGAGAGAAGTTACATAGCACACACCCATTTTGAACCTCGCATCCTCTTTCCGTCAGTACCTCCTGGGTTAGGATCTTATCGTCTATCATTAACCAGATAAAATACGTACCTTCATAGGTGTTTTCAATTTCCAAAGTACACGATGATGAGTATAGATTACTCCCGTGTTGTGCATGGTTTTGTATGCCGATGCGCATGTATATAGTCCCGATGGCGTCCATCTCCAGTTTGCATGACCTACCACTCTAACCGAACAGGCATAGAATGGTGTGAGCTCCGCTAGCTGTTTCAGGAAGAAGGAGCACGTGTATGTCCCATCTAGTAGATGGGATGCCTCTGATATGTTGTACAATTGTCTAAGTGTGGTGGCCCAGATCCCTTATTGTTCATGACTTATCTTCGAGAGCCATTTGATTAGTAATGCCTTATTTTGGCAATTCAAGTCCATAATTCCCAAACCTCCATTGCATTTTAGGTCGCATACTTGTTCCCAGTTGACTAGTGTTCACACGAAAACGTATGCACAAAGTTTCGGTATAGCAAACTATACCTTTTAACCTTTGGTACACGTCTCGAGTCGGGTTGCAAGTGTACAACCCTATCGAGTAGTATATCTAGGTATCGATCCACAGAACGGTTGAAACAAATCGGATTCTACTTAGATTATATAGAAACTCTAGTAGTCTGCAAAAGGTTGGTTTTGGTTTGTTTAAAGTTCTAAAGTTCAATGATAGTATTTAAAATAGCAAAGTAAATTTTGGTTTGGTTTTTTTATGAATAAAAAGGGGTTCCTAGGGTTTTAGACTTCGTCTCAGCTTTGCCTCAAGTGCCCGGTCCGTGCACTCTCATGCACGGGCCGTGTGTAATGTGCACGGGCCGTGTACTTTCATACACGGTCCGTGTGGCCCTCGAGTTGATACAGCAGCTACTGGTTTCTGTACTGATTTCTTGTGCAAGGTTAATTTGGCGTACCTAAGTCAATACTCCTCAACTCTCGTTTATTGGCTTAATTACTTGGTACAAAACTCAATTTATACCTTCTTAGGGTTCTTAAACTTCAACTCTCGTTTATTGGTTTAATTATCCTAAGTTATTTGTTGGTTTACTAAAAATAACCTCGATCTCTCGATACGAGGAAAACTTCGCCTTTCGGCTACTGCTTGGTTTCACCTCTCGGTTCACAAACCTCTCTCAAATACTTAGTTTGGTCGAATGAATATCAAAGCCTTGAAATACCATCTAGATGTGGCCATGCATCTAACGATAAACTAATCAATTCAAACAAGTTCAATCTAAGCAATAAAATACTACACAACAAACAAGCACAAAATCCAATATAAATTCCAATAGCTAGCAAGTAAAACAAAGCATTCAACTACATCTTAACCCTAGAAACTAAAGAATTTAGCCTAATATAGAAAAATAGAAAATAAAACAAGAGATAAACAAGAAGTTCATGACAAAACTCGAAGAATCAAGAAGAGACGTCGCAAATCTCTCGATTTTCTTCGTTTTCTTCTTCTCCAAGTCTAGCCGCCACTTCTCTTCCCTAGGGTTCATTCTCAGATCCAGAATGATGCTTCTGGTCCAAGGATCTCGCTTTTAAAGCCTTCCATTCGTGACCTCTCCAGCTGGCCTCTATTTCCAATTCTTGTTTCTATTTCCAGAAATACCATGTACGGTCCGCATGCAAGAGTGCACGGATCGTGTGCCTGTGTCCTGATGAGTGGGAGTGTGCGGGTCGCATGTGTCTTCAGTCTGTGGTCGAGCAGAGGGTATACGGTCCGCATGCAAGAATGCACGGTCCGTGTATTGTCCTTCAGATTCCAGATCCTTCATCTTTTTCGCCCGTTTCCTGCAACAAAGAAAGAAAGAGCAGCAGTACCACATCCTATAGATATTCAATAAAATACACACATTTTTGGAGTTTTAGACACAGGTTTTAATGCAAAGTTCGGTCGGAATGTAGACAAAATAACGAGATATCAACTAGGCAGTGTATTCCTTTGCACTGATTATTTCCCCTCCATAGAAAATTCCTCCTCATTTTGTCCATTTGTTTGATAACCCCTTTTGGCAGTCTGGTTGCCTGCATGAAGTGAATTGGAATTGCTGACATTACTACTTTAACTAGAGTTATTATCCCCCCATAGGACAGGAAATTTGACTTCCAGCCCTCCATTCTGCGTTGTACATTTTGTATCATTGGTTGGAAGTCCTCTTTTGTGGGTTTCTTGATTGATAGCGGCAGACCTAGATACTTAATCGAGAGTCTTTCCTTTGGGAGTCAAGGATGTTTTGTATTACCTATGTTAGATGCACCGGGATAGCTACTAGGATAAATGCATTCTTTGATCTATTGATTTTTAACCCTGTTAACTCCTCATAAACCTTTAGAACCCTGGATATTATTCGTAGAGTGGTGAGATGTGCCTTCGTTATGATTACCGTATCATCCGCGAATTGGATAGTCTTTAGTGTAAGGCAAGCATGTGGAGGCATTGTCTGTTCAACTTTGTCCAGGAATCTATTTAGAGTGTCGGCTACTAAAATAAAGAGCATTGGAGAAAGGGGTCTCCCTGACAGAGTCCTCGCTTATGTGAGAAAAAATTGGTAAGGGAGCCATTTACTCTAACAGCCGATGATGCTGACTGAAGGATAGCCAGGACCGAGGTTACCCATTTTGGCGGGAACCCTCTTTCAATAAGGAGATTCATCAAAGAACACCAATCTACTGTGTCGAAGGCCTTTTCAAAATCTATTTTGTACAATATTGCCGGTAGCTTTCTGGATTTGCAGTATGTGAGGAATTATCTAGCTGTTAGGAATGATTCCATCATTGATATACCTTTGATAAAAGTCGTCTGGTTAGGAACCACCAACCTATGGAGGTGATCATGTAGCCTATTTGCGAGGATTTTGGTGATTATCTTAATCACTGTGTTAATAACACTGATGGGCATGTAATCTGCTATCATAGTTGGCGTCTCCTTTTTTGGTATCAGGGTTATTGTTGCCTTGTTTAATGCCTTGATATTGCGCGTGTTAGTGTGGAAATCTCCAATGAGGTTCATGAGATCTGTTCGAATGATTGGCCATAGTGACCTATAGAACTCAATTAGCAATCCATTTGGTCCACTGGCTTTATCCTTAGGCATTTCATTGATAGCTGTCAGAACCTTTGTCTTGGTGATCGGGTTATCCAGTGGTAAGAGTTCCTACTAGTATGCTGGGCCCACTTTTCCCATCAGGTTGAAAGGTCTCTCATGCGGCTCACTCCGTCCAATAAGTCAAGTAAAATGTTGTGTGATGAATTGTGCCAGGTGATCATTATGTATGGTTGTACCATTATCTGATTGGATTGCTATCATTGAGTTACTATTCTTCTTCCCATTTGTCACTACATGAAAGTATTTGGTATTTTTATCCCCTAGCTGTAGCCATGCACACCCCGATCGTTGTTTCCAACTCATTTCCGTATCTCTAGCCAGTCTGAATATGTGTTCCCTCAGGCGTATCCTTAAGTTGAATTCAATTGTGTTTAGTGGTCTCATTTCCTCCACACAGTCCAGTTGTCTGAGTATCCACTTGGATTGTCGTAGGAATGTGTCCCACTTTGCAAATTTCTTCATTTGCCCATTTTGTTAGACAGAGTCGTACAGATGTTAATTTATTTCGAAAGGAGACCAATGTATTAGAAGCCACTGTCACCTTTTTCCAAGCCGACGCTACCACCTGATGTATTTGTGGGTAGTTGAGCCAGAATGTTTCGAATCTAAACCTTCTTTTTGGTGGGTTAGTGTGCGGTCTTAGTGTCAGCAGTAGTAGAACGTGGTCTGAGGTAGTTGCTGGAAGGTATGTCAGTTAGTATGAGGCTCTACTAGAATTCCAGTGGCATGAGAGTAGTGCTCTATCTATCTTTGAGAAAGTCGGCATTGGTCACTTGCTGGACTATGTGTATGTTCTTCCTCTTAGCAGGGCTTCAATAAGGTTCGTATCTGCTATGAAGTTGTTAAATTCCATCATAATACCTAGATTCCTGACATTTTATGTTGTATTTGAAATATCATGGATTAGGTTAAAATCGCCTATGATTATCCAAGGTAAATCACTTCTGTTACGAATAGATTATAAATTCCCTTAAAAACTCTATTTTTGCACTATCTTCTTATGGCCCATAAACTGCAATAAACATAATTGAAAAATCTCTATGCCTAAGCATTACAGTAATTGAAAAGGCTAAAACGAAGGAATCCATTAAGGTGAATCTCGAACTCCACACGAGAATGATTCCATCTTTGGTTCCATTCGCATCCAAAGTGGCAAAATGTTTAATTTTCGATGGACACACTTGTCTCATTTGAAAAATCGAACATTCATTCCTCTTGGTCTCTTGATATGTCAAAAGATCTGGATTTTCATCTTTAGCTAAGTCTTTTATAACATCACATTTTTGTCCATTCCCAAGTCCTCTAACATTCTAATTTAAAATACGCAAAGGAAATTTAAAGCTCATAATTTGATCATTCATTGGATACAGTACACATAAGAGGCAATGTCATAGCAATTACATAATTGGAAACATAAAACAACATGATAATTTTAAATAAAACAGCCATCAGCAAATATAAACTTAATAAGACACAAAAGGTGCTGCTTGCTATTTCTACTACTTTGAGGGCCCTAGCGGCGATCCTCATCTGACACAAGCCCACCATCAGACAGCTTGTCGTCACTACTTATCGAATTCCAGTTTAGCAAGGATATATTCTCTATAATCCTCTATTCTAATTGTTGTATGGCTCGGCCCTGCTACTGTCGTCAGAAGATCATCGCTCAACTCCATCCCATAAATTTGGTCCACTTCATCAGACCTTACCTAGTTTAGTGGGTCTGGTGCCAGCATATCTGCTTGAGAGACATGAGGTTTGCAGCCTGGAGTTCCTTACTGTCTGTTGGCCCCTCAGCTTGAGGTTGTTTCTTCCTTCTTGTTTTCTTTGGAAAATAGTTCTTGGTGAATCCCCTAACAGAGATCCTTGCGCTGAGCCGTAGTGTTTGTTGTTCGTCTATTTGTTCGAGCATTTTTAGTGCGAGTTGGAGCGGATCAATCGATATTGGAGTTACGGGCTGATAGATCGGTGGGACTAACGGGTTGTGCAGTGGTACAATCGGGTTTGGCAGAGGTGGAGGGAGGTCAATGAGGTCATCGTGCTCATCTCTAACTATTTCGCTTGATTCCTTTTCCAGGTTGTTTTCAGGACCGTTAAAAGTCCGCTTACCCAGATCCGCTTCAAATATAGCTGCATAGTTCTCTGTATAGTTTTCGTCATTCTCTTCTATTTCGAATTCCTCTAGTTCCTCTTCAGATTTGATTTCTAATGGTTCAGATGCCTCTGTTTCGAGTTGATCCTTCTGCTTAACCTCGAGATTGGGTTGAACTTGATCATCATCTTGAAGGTTGTATATGACACGAAGGTATTGGGAAGAGACGTCTTCCAGGTCCAGAATGGGAAGGTTGGGCTCTAGTGGGTTATGTTTGTCAATCTGAGCTTGGTTGTGGGTTGTGGGGATTATGATTTGGGTCGGTGTTGTGTTGGCTTGGGTTGGTTCGATATTGGGGTTTTTAGTTGGGATAGGATTGCGAATGAGGCCTATTGCCCTATCAGTGAGTGGAGTAGGGTTGTGTAGTAGAGGAGGACTATTTGGCTTTAGAGTTATTGGGCTTCCATATGTTTTATTTTTCTCTCAGGCCCGGACCTGAGTTGTGATTGGTTGGTTTGGAGGCTGAATGTGTCCGAATTTTGAATTAGACTCCCTCCTAAAAAGGTTCCATCATCATGTTTAGCAGCATGCTTTTCTGATGAAACATGTACCTTACCTGACGTGCTCCCCTTTAAAAACCAGAGATCTTCTCCTGTTGGTTTTGGAATGGATGTATCCATTGGTTCAAATGGCATAATTCCCTTACCCTTGTGGGTCGGATCTGATTGTTGGGTGCCGATCCGCTCCTGTTCTCGGCCCTCTGACTGGTGTGAGTGAGAGAAGTGTGGTAAAGCCTTGAGTGTTTCTTCCAGCTTGTTTTTATCTGGCCCTAAAGGTAGGCGTGTCCATACTGAGAAGATTGTTTTGTAGTTAATAGCTAGAATGCATTTTCCTCTTCCCTCTCCTACGCCAATGGTGACCGCCTCGTGGTTTTCTAGCTTGACCCGATTAAAAAAATTTCATTTGGGGTGGTGTCGATAGGTGGAGCAAAGGGCAAGGGTTCCTCGATCCAATTATTAACCACAACCTTGACATCACGTCCAAAATTGATGGCTGGGCTCCAAGGGTAAGTGACATAGCTTATGTCTTGAAGAGGTTTGTCGTAGCTTAGAAGAAAGCGGTGGCGGTCTAAGCCCGGAGGTAGAAGAAGGAGGTATTGCGTTCCAAACATGTGGGTAAGGAGAAAAGCATAGTCAGATTTGCATACTGCCATGAGGACTGATTGTACTATTTCATTTGTGTGGTTGGCTTTAAGCCGGGCATCGATTACTATAGCATGGTGTAGGTGTTGAGCATCAAGCATCATCTAATTCGTTTCCGGAATGAACACGATCGCCACCTTGGGTCGATTATAAGGCATCGAGGCCTCTCCTATGTTACCCCTTGGCTGAAGAGGGTCAAATCTAGCTTTTTTCGTCTGAGGCATTTGTGTGCAGTATTTGACTTCATGGCTTGAAACCCAACATTTAGCACACACCCTTTCGGTTGCGTTACACTTGTTTTGTTCATGGCCTAGATTAAGGCAGTTGTAGCATCAGCCTCGCCACTTGGTGTTGTTGGGGTCAGGGGGTAGGGGTAGGGGTTCAAGGGATTTAGTTGAGTCATTTTCAGCTTGTTGGAAATGGGAGAACTGCCATGGATTTTGGTCCATGAAGTGTTTCTATGGTGGAGCTTGGTATCTCTGCGGTGGTTGAGGGAAAGGGTGTGGTAAAGGTGAAGAGGTTGCATTGTGAGGTAGTTGTTGTTGGGGGTTGTGAATAGGTTTAAAAATCAGCATCTGATTGTTTACGTGAGTTATAGGAGAGGGTGGTTTGAGCATTAAATGTGGAGATTATGAGGGTGATTATTGATTAATGATCTTTTCTTTGACATTGCAATAAATGAAGATTTAGCTTGGGTATTAATGGCGAGGGGATATTGAGATAACTGTTGAGGTAATTGCTGGGTTTTTGTAGAGGATTTTGATAGTGGAGCAACATTAATGCCTGAGTAGCCATTAATGTGTTGATTGACTGGCCCGTACACAAATATCCTCTCCACAGCTCCCATGATAGCCATACCGGCATCATTAATTTTTTTTTTAGTACTAACGAAATGATTTTGCTGATGAAATCTCTGATTTTTCTGTTTATGAGAGGTTCCCAAGTAGGAGGTATGATGCTTACCTATACCGGGATGTTGTTGTGTACCATTTCGTGTACTTTTACTTGGCTGGCTTGTAGCGCTGAGGTGGTGGGAATACCTTCTGCCTTGGTCGGTGCGCCATAGCTGTTTCTTACTTTGCCTTTGTTTGTATTGAACTTTGAACTAGTCTTCCCCCGTTGGGATCGCTTGTTGCCATCCCATTTTTGCCTTCTCAATCGCCTTTCTTAACATGTTCGCTCTTCAGAATCCGCTCAATATAGTCACGAATAAAAAATTCCGTGTTGTTGCGAAGCTTTCATCTCATTTCTGAAAATTCTAAAGCATCGCTCGCTATCAAAAGTATTTCTCTTGATTTTAAATTTGCATTTTTGTCCACTATCCAGTAAGGAGCTTGAGTCTCCTTTAGTATTTCCTTCCAGTCGAAAAAAGGGCGATTTGATAGACATCATATCAAATTCGATCAAATCAGTGACAAATATATATATCTTGAGTGAATGGAGTTAATTCAGCTCTATTTATTTTTAAAATATGGTGCTTAAATATAATTTTATTGTATAATTTAAAAGTAAAATATATAAATACTGTAAAATTGACTTCTATATTTTCTGACCAGATATCTGATTTACACCTTATATTCTTGACCTCCCCTCTCTCTCCTCTTGTAAGTCATATGTCTGATCAGAACTATTCAATTTGTATCAAAATTTGTATGTACTTGATACGTACAAATTTTAAAATTGTCTGCATGAATCTTTAATTCAAATCGAAATCGGACATCGAGCCGTCTTTGATTCCTTCGATTACGTGATTTTAATTTAAACAACCTACATGTTGTTCCGTGTGCTAAATTAAAAACACAACTAAACCATTTGAAGTGATATAAGAGCATCTACAACAGGGATTGTTTATAAATTGCTAATTTGATGTGGAAGATTGCTAATTGAATTGCTGGGTTGTACCATAATTGCTTAATTAGCAAATTTGCTTTAAAAGAAAACGTTTTTTTAATGACAGCTGGCTAATTGATTGGTTGAAATTTTTCCTTCCGTATCTGTACCGCTCTCTCTCTCTCTTAACAGAAACGAAACAATTTTCATTCGTTTTTTTCTATCTTTCGCTCAGAAATCAACCCCTTCGCTCTTAGCCAACATCTCACTCCCTTGCGTCATGGCAGCCGAGCTCGATTCACCTTTCTCACCTCCCATCGCACCAGAATAATCGTCGTCTTCGTCGTCGTCATATCAATCCCAATTGGACGGGAGCTCCGGCCGATGCCGAGGCCGCGAAGCATCTCCCTTCGACCGAACTCCGGCCCCTGAGGCGGAGACGGAGGTGGAGGCCTTTGTCTTGGCGGCGATGGAGGAGGAAGATGGGTTGTTTCTCCGGCCGTGCAGAGAATGTACTCTTGCTTTCTGATGCCTCTTGCTTTTTCACATATTTACTCGCATGTACTCTTTCCACATGGGCACGAGGTCACTCTAAGGCTTGTTCTCCCAAGACGTACCATTCAGACCTCATATCTTACCACCTCAGAAATGGACGACTGTGGAATCCCCATAAGGTGCTCGATGAAATGCCTCATAGTAATATCTTCACATTAAACCACCTGCTCTCTGGGTATTCAAAAAATGTCTGTGTCAAAGAGGCAAGAGATTTATTTAATTCCATGAAAGACCGGAATATTATATCATGGACAATCATGATTGGCATGCTTTCCAATGCAGGATGCTTGAATGAAGCTTTTAGCCTTTTCTGAGAGATGCTGCATACAGGAATGACACTTGACTGTTTTACAATTGTGCAGGTACTCAGCTTGTGCACTGACTCGAAAGCATCAGTTCGTGCCTTGCTGGTACAGCACCTCAGTGTTTAATCCAAGCTGGTACAGCACCTCAGTGTTTAATCCAAGCACTATACAGTCTTTACTGACACAGTGAGCATTTTCATATTTGGGGCTTTTAATTTGTATTAGGAGAGGGTACTGATATAGTGACTTGATTTGTAGATGCTCCAAGTAACCGAGTAGATGTATCTTGTGCGGTATCACAGGTGTAATTAGGGGTGTTCATTGGGTCCGGTTTAGTCGGTTTTGAACCGAACCGAATTAGTTTGGACTAAACGGTTTGGTTTTTTCAGTTTAATGGTTCGGTTCGGTTTGTTTTTTAAAATCGAATTATAATTTCGGTTCGGTTCGGATTGAAAATTTTGAAAACTGAAATAACCGAACCGATCGAAATTTTATATATTATGAATTTGGTCCGGACCGCTCCAATTTATTTCTTAATATCTCGGTTTATTTCTTAATCAATTGCTTTAATATTCCGGTTTATTTCTTAATATCCTGATTTATTTCTTAATACCTTGGTTTATTTCTTAATATACTTCGGTTTATTATAAAGTAATTGTTTTAAATAAAAAAATTAATATATTTCGGTTTGAACCGAACAAACCAAACAAACCGAAATAAAATTTTGGTTCAGTTCGGTTCGGTTGCAATGCTAAATCGGTTCGGTTCAGTTCGGTTTTATTTTTGAAACCGAATTATAACTTTAGTTTGCCTAGACCGATGAACACCCCTAGGTGTAATCTTAAATTATCAGCATATAGTCACGGGCCATGAACATGCTATAGCAAATGCTACTTAATTCTCTCAAAAAAAATCTACTTAATTTGTCCGTAGCCCATTTGAGCACCTAGAAACCCCTTAATTTGTCCGTATCCCATTTTAGGGACCTACAACAGTTTCTCTGTGCAGCATGTACATAATAAAAAATTGCTGGTACAGCACCGTAGTGTTTAATCCAAGCTGGTACATCTACTTGATATAGTGTAATCTTAAATTGTAATATGATAATATCTTTAAGGAGATAAAGCAAATATGGAATTTTGAGCGAGAATGAGGTAATATTATGATTTGTTCAATCCTGACATGAAAATGTGAAATATTAAAAAATTGTATCAATTCAATTGTATAAACCAAATAAGCACGATTCTAAGAGAAAATAACCACTATTCTTTGAGGGAAATAAAGCAAACCATTTTTATTGAAAGATGTGGAGAGAGCGTTCGGTGTGCTTCAAGGACGTTTCATTATCATTAGCGGTCCGACACGCATGTGGTCTAAGGAAACAATTGGTGAAATTATGAGAGCTTGTGTAATAATGCATAATATGATTGTGAAAGATGAAAGAGCCGAATATGCTAGGAACTTCAATCATACATATGATCAAGCTAGTTTTAGTGTATCAAGGCCAGAAGTTTCTCGAGTTCATCTTGCTGAATATCAAGAATATTTACGAAATCATGCAAAAATTCGTAATAGATCGACCAATCAACAACTCCAAGCGGACTTGGTTGAGGAGATATGGAACCGTTTTGAAGGGGTGGATGATAATTAATTCGTTGTACTAATAAAGGGTAGTGTTTTATTGTTTTTAATGACTAGAGTTGTTGCTTTATTGTTTTTGAATGGAACAATCTATGCTATTTAGTGCACTTCTGCTGCAGCTTGATCTAGAAGTTTTAGTTAAAATTTTTTTTTTCATTAAGCTTCCCATGTTGCTACTGTTACAGATAAGTTTGCTCTTAGTTTCCACCATAATGTTTTTTTTTTATTACTAGTTTTATATTTTTTTTACTGATAAATTACGCAACAGTAAATCCAGATTGTTTTTTTTTTGAGAATATTTAATTTAATTTTTGTATATTTAATTTATGTATGCAATTAAATTATTTAATTTAGTGATGTATGCAATTAACAATGAAAAGGATACAAGAGTTTTGTATGCAAGTAAAAGAAATGCAAATCAAATGGAAATTCAGTAGTAATGCTCAAAAAGCTGAGCCGAAAAGATAGCGAAAAACCTTGAAAAGCAAAATTAAAAGGCTCAGACCCCGAGCATTAAGTAGAAGGTACAGAATATAGTGTTTCTGAGAGTTGTTAACTTCTTGGTTTGACTAACTCCAAACTTTCTTCTTTACCCCAGTATATCCTTTCATGAGATATGTTCTTCATCCCTGTGCAGCACATTTGTATCAGTACCGGTACCAGTACTAATACCAGTGGCGAACGTTGCCAGTACCGGTACCAGTGGCGTGGTTTGCCGTGCGGGAATACTATGCAATGTTGGCTAAAGTTGGAGTTCATCATTTACAGACAAATTGATACTCAGCTCCAACTGAAGCAGAAGTAATTGTATACTCATCTCCAAATTGATATTCATCTCCAAATTGACAACAGCAGAGTGGGGGACAACAGCGGTGGCGGAGTGGTGACTCCTCTTCTCTCGCGCTAGTGGTGACAGCAGCAGTGGCGGAGTGGCAGAGAAGGGAAGGGTACTCTGTGGCGGAGTGGGGGAATATCGAGCGGTGGCTGAGTGGTGAGAGGCGCCGGTGAGAGAAGAGGGGAGAGCAAGAATCGCGCTACAAATTCATTTACGGAGAATGAGTCAATCTCTTCTTTTTGGTCAATTTCTAATTTTTTGGCTGATGTGGAATCAATTGCAAACATTAGCGATGGAGTGGTTTCTCAATTTTTGACGGAGTGGTTTGCAAATTTTTGACGAATAATTGACGTGGTTCGCTAAACAATTGGTCAATTGGAGATACTCTAAATTGATAATCAAACAAAACCACACACACTTTCATAGTTACAAAAAAGAGTCCAATCGAACTGAGTTTTCGTATGATTTTATTTTCCTGTTTTATGTAGGCCCCTCCAAGTGGTACGGAGAGAAAACGTCTTTCGTCAGAATTTTCTTTTTAAAATTGCTGATAGGATATTCCTTGATTTCTTCTTTATTTTACCTATTATTTATGACCGGAACTCCTCATTTAAGAAATGGCAAAATCAAACCCAATCCGAAACACCCACTTGATTCGATTCTATCATCCGAAACAATCTGTGACCCGAAACAACCCAACAGTTCTTCAAAGTCAAGCAGATCCGACCCGATCCGGACATGATCTGGTCCGTGTAATGTTACTTTAGAAGTAATGAATCTCACTTAATCCGACAAACTCGCCAATTTGATTTGTTACAAATTCTTTTAGAAATCGATCTGAATCTGACGCGATCCGACAAGACCGAAATTCGAACATAGTCCAAAGATAAACAACCTGAAATTCGATCTGACTAGGTCAAACTTGATAATTATCAGAAGTCAAACTAGCTTGGGAACCGATTCGACCTGAACTCGACCCGTCCCGTTTGATTGCCACCTCTTTCCCGCGTAATAGTTGGTCCCGTCTATCGTGAAAAGACGAAGCAAATTAAGAGGCTTTGTACATATATTTCTTCTTTTATGAAACAAAAAAATTAATGGGGAAAATCAGGGTTAAAATGAATCATAATTTTATAGAAAGATGATATCGAACATGTTCTTAGTTTAGTACCGTGGGGTACTTGTTATTAGCAGATTATAATTCAAAATTGCCTGGCAAGTGTTACATGAACTGCGAGTAAGACTAATATTATTTTTAATATAAACATTTTGATGGTGGAATTATTCATAAAAACTTTAAATAAGGGACCTTATTGAAAACTATTTTTAACTTGAAGTCAGCTTGATTGATGGACTAAAACTATAATCCGGCAAAAGAATATTTTGAACACCATTATAAGGTGTTGCAGTACTAAAGTATTACACATTGGTTGAGCTAGTTCTGTAATTATGGTTTCATTTTTAATGGAACGGACTTTTACCTCTTTAAAAAAATAAAATCCGTCAAAAGGAGGGACTAAATATGCAATTACCCCAAAACCCCCTAACCCTCCTTCTCCGTTGCAACTTGCAAGTCTCGCATCCTCTTTCTCTCAGGTTCTCAACTAGCAAGCGCCTCCGCCTCCACGCGCTGCACACCTCCAGTCAATCGGGAGAGGTAGAAACTTGGAGAGAACATAAAAATGGGTAAGCTGCCTCCCTCCATGCGATCCGCTAAGGTCCCCCTCTCTCTCCTCAAATCCACCCCTTCTCCTGCCCCTTCCCCCTCACCGATGCCCCACTATGTGACCGTGAAATCCAAATCGAAGCCTAAAACCAAGACCTCAAACCCAAACCCAAACCCGAATCCGAATATCCGAGCAATCAAACCCCCGCCGATGTTATTCTCCTCGCCTTCTCTCTCATCCGCCATCTCCACCTCCACCACTCTCCTCTCTTCTCCCTCTCCCCCTTCCTTTAATTTTTTACTTCAATCTTTTTGCCGCGCTGGCGCCACGTCAGCAGACGCCATTTCCTTCCTCAACCACCTCTCCCGTTCCACTTCCTTCGCTCCCGACAAATCCGCCTTTCACATTCTCTTATACCACTGTATCTCTTCCTCCCATGACATATCTCCAGTCCTTCACGTTTTCAATCTCATGTCAGAATCCAACCACCCGCCTGATGCAGCCTCACTGGACCTATCCATCCGAGCTCTCTGTTCTAGTCCGAAATCACCACGACTGGATGATGCCTGTTCCCTTATTCTGAAATCACCTGTTAAACCGGATGAATACACTTATAATTTCTTGGTACGCCGCCTTGCCAGGGATCGGCCCGTGAGCTCTGTGAATCATTTCATCGAACATGTTAGAAGCAAGCTGTCTATCGAACCTAATGTTGTAACGTACACCATTTTGATTGATGCATGGTGTCGCCACGGTAACCTACGTGAGGCCACAAGGCTTGTCAAAATGTTATCTGATAATGGGTTCAAACCCGATGCTTATGTCTACAACACAATCATGAAGGGGCATTGCATGCTTGACGATTGTGGTGGGGTTATGGATGTTTATAATAAGATGAAAGATGAAGGGGTTGAGCCTGATCTTGTTACATACAATACACTTTTGTTCGGGCTGTCAAAAGCTGGCATGATGCCTCAAGCAAAGAGAATTATGAAACTCATGGCTGATTCGGGTCAGTTTCCAGATGTGGTAACATACACGAGTTTGATGAATGGCATGTGTAGAAAAGGTGAAGCCCGGGAAGCATGTGCCCTTCTCACTGAGATGGAAGGGAAAGGATTGGAACCTAATGATTGTACGTATAATACGTTAGTCATGGGTTTATGCAAGGCACAGTACTTGGATGAGGCGATCGAACTATACCATGTCATGATTACCAAGGGGATGAAAATGGATGGGCCCACGTATGCATCTCTCGTGAGGACTTTGTGTCGAGCAGGTCGGATTTCGGATGCCTATGAGGTGTTTGATTTTGTGGTTGAGAGCAAGAGCTTGCCCGAGGTGTCAGCTTACACTGGACTTGAGAGTTCGATTAAATGGGTCCAGAAAAGGAAACCTTAATCTATATCTTGGTTTGTACTCTCTGACCTTTTGCCAGATTATATGTCATTTCAAATTATGGGTCATTTCAATTATTTTGGATTGAACTTGGATTGCTTAAATTTCCAAATTGTCAGTTCAGGTAAGTCTGGTTTCAAGTTTTAATTGGATTTTTTAAGTAATGAGTTTTGCTAGCTCCAATTTTAAGGGTGAAGCATGGGCAAGCCAAGTACACTCTGTAGCTCACCTGTCTGAGAATTTTACGGCATTAGGTCGAGAAATAATTGCAAGACAGATGAATACGTAAAGTATTAGAGTGATATGTGTGTCTGCATCTTGCGCTACATCTCTGGTCTCTCTGTCTTCACTTTAGAATAAATGTAGCAGTTATGTTCTTGAAGTTCAATATAATTTTGTAGGTAACATTGGAATGTTGTTTTGCAACCTCATCTTTGCAAGTTATAGAAAACTGAAGTGAAAAAGAAAACAAAAAAAATATTGGGGAACGGTGATCTTCATATGAACATCCATTGGATTGAAAACAGCACCAAGTACACATATACGAACCAATGAATCTTGTGCAAAATTGAATCTGTCCAGTGTTAATATGAAACAACACCTTAGATGAGCTCTTGCTTTAGATTGGAAACTCGAGCATCGTCTCGTTAGCATCAATGGTTTTGTCACTTTGTGTTTCCTCGATGCCAAACCCTTGCAAAGGATAAGGTATGAACTTAGGAGTAGGAGCACTTGTGAGGAACCAATCATATATTTTCCTACCTAGTACATGAGCTATCACCTCATTATGCTCTTCCGAAGTATCTCAAGTTCTTGGACTTGGTGTCCCATTACATTTATAATTTTTTTCATTAAAATTTCAAATGAAAATTTGGAACATCGATTTTTGTTTAGTTGTTTAAGATCCCGCAAACTAAAAAATTCAGCTGGATGTTAGGATCTGAACTTCCCCACAAAACAGTGCAGTTTATAGGATAGAACATCGGTTAGATACCTATTTTTATGTCAAAACAAGTTTTCAATTAAATATCGTTTAATTGGACAATATGACAGCGATTTCAGATTAACTGTTTTATTTTTTTCATTTATTGTATTTCGTACATATGTTACAATGAACAAATAAAGCAGTTAATCCTATTAAATATGCAAAATGAGTGGCATAAAATTTCTTAGTACAATTTTTTAAATAGATTCACAAACTCCGTATTTACTGTATTCTCGCGATACATGAAATGCCCCTATTTTAAAATCTGAGCATACATCTAAAATTTGATAGATCACAATCATAACTCGTTAAAAATATTTTATTTTTGAAAAATGAAATAATGGATTACAATCAATAACTTGTTGAACATATTTATTTTTGAAACTTATGAAAGAAAAGATTATGATTTTTTAAGTACTTACTCAGCAATATGGCTTTCTTAAACCTTATATCGCATTCAATTCATGAGGGATCTGCTTCTGTTTTTCTTTCATTTTCCCTTAAATTTTTTTTTTTTTGCACTAACATGGAATGAACCGCACTCATTAATAATTATAATATTAAAATAAGATGCACGTTCTGCCAATAAATTCAAGTACAATCATTAATGAAGTTTCTCCAAAAAATTCAATAAAAATAAACGAGAATAACGCTAGCAAGCAGATTCGTTGCTTCTTTGCCAAGAAAATTCACAGAACGAGTTAATTAGAAGTGAATTTCACAGAACGAAAAACGCCTGATCTCGGCGCAGAAGTTAAATCAAAGAAGGAAACATATCAAAATTAAAAATTATTTATATATAGACGGGTGAAGGCTTTGAAGGAAGCATATCCTCTGAATACCGCATCAGTGTTCGCAATTCTCAGGCGAGCGATCAGCGGCAGATGCACGAGGTCTTTGAGATTCATGCTAGGTTAAACCCTACTTAACTCCCTTTCGAACACCCTCCCACCTCTCTCTCTCTCTCTCGCTCCTCTCGCCTCTGACAGATTCTTGGATAAGCGGCGCTTGAGCGGTTGGAGGTTGCCAAGGTGCGTGCGTGGGAGTTAGCGGTTTATGATATTTTTGTTTCTTCTGTTTGGTTAAAAAGAGATCGATTTCACAATCTGACCTAGATTGATATTTTCTTCTCTTTTGACAATAGAGTATGATAGGCCGTAGGATCTAATCTGTTTTGGTCTAGCAATTAATGATATTATTTGTCTTGGTCTAGTAGAGAAAAACAATCTAAAACAGCAACCGGTTGTAAAATTGATTCTCATACTTAGCATAAAAAATTATATAATTGACTCTCAATGTGTATTTAATCTCTATAACTTGAAAGTCTGGCTCTGCCCCAACCAGTTGCTGAGAAAGTTCCTATAATCAGGTTACTCTATGAGATGAAGAAGAGAAATTTCATCTCTAGCCAACCCTCTGGTCAGAGTTTGAATTTAGTAGAGAATTTGTTGTGCCTCATCCACTGAGTTTTCTCACTAGTGCCTGGGTGAATTCATATCACCCAAGGTAACAAATTTTTTTTTGTTTAGATCCAGACCATTCGATCAGAATCCGCACAAATATTGAAGGGGCCCCGTGCATTCTACCTCGGGCCAGATAGACCGGATTCTGATCGGATGGTCCGGATCTAAACAAAATATTCTATTACCTCAAAGTATTGATTTGTGTCTAGGTACCGATGTACCATCATAGTCCTACTCAGTTCTAGTTGAAAAGTTTTAAATTTGGCTCCTTATTCTTTTTCTCTCCGACAGGAATCCCTTCACGTCTTCAATTAAAGCCTTCATCAAATCTTGAGAGGAATCAAAAGAGAAAGAAATACAAACCAGTAGATGATCGGACAAGCAGTAAAAAATCAACAAAATTAAAACTAGGAAAGTCAAAATCCCTTGCACCAAACTTGAAATAAACAAAATCTAAAACTCCAACAACTCCTGATCCAAAATATTAGGGTCCAAGGGTTCCAATTACAGCTGAACCAAGACTGATAAATCATAAAACCCATTGAATATGATGTGAAGCTCACAACCCCTGAAGCCCTAGTTTCATGTGAGCCGAAATTGACAAATCATGAAGCCTCCATTGCACGTGAATTGAAGCCTGCAACCACTGACCACTGAAGCCCTGCTTTCATCCAATACCCACAACTTAAAAAAGTCTAGATTGCACCTGACCCAAAGTGTTTGAACCCAGAGGCCTCAATCACGCCAGACCTGGCATGCATGGACTCGGAAGTTATTGTTTCACCTGACCCAAAACTCAAAAGTATAAGATTTCTCAATGCAGCTGACCCAAAGCTCGAAAAATTAGAATCCCTAGTTACACCTGACCCCAAATCAGACCTGAAACTCTTAAATTGGCCTGGATTGACGCGATATTTTGTGAGGAAAAAAAGATGCCTTCATATTAGTAAGGACAAGAGCACCACTATACAGAACTGATCTTAGTGAAATCTAGCATGGGGATGCAATTGAATAATGAGGCTATGGCCAAATCAAGAAAATCAGTGAGAAGGCAACTGAATTTTGGTGTTGAGGATTACATCAAGCTAGTCAGTTATAAAAAGACCATCATTGGTACAGATCCAAACCTGAACAAATCTAGCATCACTATCAATCTGAGGTAGGTTTAGTGGGTTTTACTGGAACTTCACTGAGAATTTTTCATAGTTACTGTCAAAACTATCAATCAACCATATAGAAGCAACAGAAAAAAGAAAAAAAAAAAAGATTGTACATACTTTATTGTGAGCTGAGATAGTTTGTTATCCTCTATAATTATTGGTACCTTTTATGTGTGTAAAATATTGCAGAAAAAGAAGTTGTGGATTGCATACCTTGTCGTTGTAACTCATACAATGAAGCAAAAACTTGCAGCTTCCTTTTGAAGGAGGAAAATAACTATGTCAAGTGCTCATTTATGGTACTGCTCAGTTTTTTTGTTTTTTATTTTTTCAAAATGGGGAAGGGCAAGACAGTCACCCAAATCAAATTTCAATGTCATTCAATTTTAATCATTTTAGTACAGATAATGACTTTCATTTCCTGTATGTTTGTTTGTCATTATCATTACCATAGTCATTGTCACTATTATTAATTCATTGTTACTATCATCATTGTCGTTACAATTAATGATGTTATTGTTGTTACTTATTATTTATTTTTATTTTTTTCTCTTAGCGGGAAGGGGTAAGTATTGGGTATATTGTACTCTTAAGTGATATGGTAAATGAACTGTCTTCCTTGGTATTTTTTTTTTTATTTTTTTTTAGGAAGTTTTCCTTGGTATTTGTTTCATTCTTTCATCTATTAACTTGGACTCATGAGCAGATTTTGAGGGGACTAAATATTGCTGATCCACATATTGCGGATACATCTCAAAGTCAAAAGGTACCAAAATTTAATGCAACTCAAGAATTTACAAAATGAAGTGGGTCCCCCAAAGTGAAGAAAGCTAATGTACCAAAGAAAAAGGGCCATAAGAATGGGACAGAGCACATTGACTGTGACGCCCTCAGAAAAGAGGCATCTTTCCAGAACTAATTCAGGTAAATTGAGATTTTATTTTTAAATCCTGCCTTTGCATTTTTATTTCTTCGAGTTCAATTTATGAGTTATCTTGGCTGTTATTTGTTTGCATGATAGGAACAGAATCTTTATTTGGGAATTATTTTGGAATCTCAAATATCTGGGATTTGGTAAAAGTTCAGAACATTTTGTTCAGAAGTTCAGTAATTTTTGCAGTTATACTAGCAATGCTTGATTATAACACAAGTGAGTATCACATTATTGCTTGATTGTAATGTGTTTGCCTGATAATATACTTTATTTGAGAATTATTCAGCAATCACAAGTATCTGGGGTTTGTAAAAGTTTGTTAAAGTTTTGCAAAAATTGGTAATCATGCAATTATTCTAGCAATGCTTGATGATAACACATGTGAGAATCACATTATTGCCACATTTGATCTAATTAAGAGAATATTTTTTCAGCATGTTTATATTATTGTAAAAGTAGGAGGATGGCCTTTTTGAATTTCAATTGTCGCTTTTAGCCATTCCTCATAACCAGTTTCTTGTGAAATAAACATTAAATGCTGTGTTTTTGTACGGGAATTCATGATTATATTGTGAATAAATCTGAAGATGCTCAAATGGATGATTTATTTGCCGAGTTTGAAAAGGGGTCAATACTTGAAACTGAACCAATATATGTGATTTTTTGCTGAACCTGTTACTATGGATACTTTGTGTACCATTAAGGGATATTATCATACAAAACAAGTATATGCTTTGGAGTTTTGAAGAACCTAGGGTTTATTTTCTCCATTCTGAGGTATCTGGTTTAGGTCAACAATTTAAGGTTACAAGTTTTTGGAGGTTCAGAATTTTTGTCTAGAAAGAACCTAGGAATTGTGAGTGCATGCATTAATGTATGGTGTTTCAAGTACACACACTGATACATGCTACTTTGTTCTCTGATTCAACTAGGTCGATACAAATGTTGGTCAAATATGCGTGAGACTCCGGTGGGTCCCGCTTCTACCTCTCCCCGAGTCAGTGCAGATGCATTTTGAATTGTAAGAGCTTTTTTCAATAGAATGTACCTGAAATAAAGCTATGTACAAATTCGATACCTAGAATATAATTTTAATGTTTCTCATTTTGCATGCAAAGGTATTCTGTAATGAATCCGAATCAATCTAGACCTATGGCTCGGCTTTGCAAGCTAGAACTTGAAACACCGTAAGATTTTTTCCCGAGTAAAATTTGTGAAATAGTTCCCTGCTTAATTTTCACAAAACCTTTAAGTTTCTCAAATTTCTGCAAGTACGATATATCGCTTTTAATCGTGCAAATTTTCAGATAACTTTTTTTCGCCCCATCCTCTCTTCCTATAAAAAAAATACTGAAATTATTATTTTTTTTAAAAAAAAGCGTGATTGGGGAAGATCTATGATTGAGGGGGGACTTGGTATGCTTTTTGGGGTTTCATTATGTGTTGTCATGCAATGGTACCGTTGAACTTTCTTGATGTTTTCCCTAACAAACAATAATATTGGCAGGTATGATGACATCATCAGAATTCAGATTGATAATGATGCTAGATTTGTTCAAAGTTACAAATCTCACTACTGACTAGCTCGATGTAATCCTCAATACCTAAGTTCAGTTGTCTTCTTACTGGTTTTGTTGGTTTGGCCACAACTTCATTATTCACCTGTATTCCCATGCTAGATTTTTCTAAGTTCAGCTCTGCAGCGGTGATGCTCTTGTCCTTACTAATATGAAGGCCTCGTTTGCTCCTCACAAAATAGTGCATCAATCCAGGCCAATTTAAGGGTGTCAAGTCTGATTTGGGATCAGGTGTAACTGGGGCTTCTAGTTTTTCAGGCTTTGAGTCAGCTGCATTGGGAAACTTTATACTCTCAGGTTTTGGCTCAGGTGAAACAACAACTTCTAGTCCATGCATGTCAGGTTTGGCGTGATCGGCGCCTCTGGGATCGAATACTTCAGTCGTGTCAGGTGCAATCTGGATCCTTTTAAGTTGTGGTATTGGATCAAGTGAAAGCAGGGCTTCAGTGGTTGCAGGCTTCGATTCATGTGCGATGGAGGCTTCATGATTTGTTAATTTCGGCTCACATAAAACTGGGGCTTCTGGGGTTGTGGGCTTCATGTCATATTCAATGGGGTTTCATGATTTGTCAGTTTCGGTTCAGGTGTAATTGGGACCCTAGGGCCCTAATGTTTTGGGTCAGGAGTTGTTGGAGTTTTATAATTTTTGTATTTCAAATCTGGTATAAGGGATTTTGAGTTTCCTAGACTTGATATTGTTGATTTTTTACAGCTAGCCCCGTCATCTACCACCTTTGTACCACCTTTGGTGTGTATTTTTTCTCTCGTGTTTTCTCTAAACTGAATTGCAGCGGGAACTAACTTGACCTAGCTCTGGAGCTTTCATGGTATCACTCTTGATTTGGCGAGCATCATTTTTACTTGGTGTAACTAGTGGAATCTGATCTCGGTTAACTCTTTTCTAGAAATTTGATGAAGGTTTTAATTGAGGATGTCAAGGGATTCTTGCCGGAAAGGAAAAGAAAGAGAGCCAAATTTGAACTTTTCAGCTAGAATCGAGTAGGGCTATGATGGTACTTAGGCAATAGTGAGAAAACTCACTAGATGAGGTCCAAACAACAAATTATTTGCTAAATTCAACCTCTGGCCCGAGTCTTGGCTAGAGATGAAATCTCCTTTCTTCATTTCATCTCAGGTAAAGTAACTTGATTATAGTAATTTTTTTCAGCAATTATATGAAAAGAAGGATTACTTCTTAATGATGAAATTTTAAAAGGTGAGTATCATGTAATTTTTACCGCAGTAAATAGAAAGAAAAAAGAGTGCCTGCCAGTTGCTGCTTGTGATTGTTTCCTTACTAGATCAAGACGAATAGTATCATTAATTGCTAGATCAAAACAAATTAGATCGTATGGCCTATCAAATTCCATTGCAAAAGAAATGATATCGAAGAAAAGAGGATATCAATCTAGGCTTAGATTGTGAAATCGATCTCTTCAACCAAAAAAAAATATCATAAATCGCTATAAAGCAAAGAATCTGCTTGCTTGTGTTATTCTCCTTTAAATTTTGGCGAAACTTTATTAATATTGAACTTATTGGAATCTATTGGCAGAACGTGCATCCTATTTTACTATTATAAATTTTAATGAGTGTGGTCCATTTCATGTTAGAGCAAAAAAAGAAAAAGGAAAGTAGGGGAAAATGAAAGAAAAACAGAAGCAGATACGCGATGAATTGAATGCGATATAAAGTTCAAGAAAGCTATTGAGAAGTTTTTTATATCTCTGAGTATGTACATAAAAATCAAAATGTTTTCTTTAATAAGTTTAAAAAATAAATATGTTCAACAAGTTATTGATTGTAATCCATTTTTCAATTTTTCAAAAATAAATATTTTAAGAAGTTATGATGGTGATCCATTAAATTCTAGATGTAGGCTCAGATTTAAAATAAGTACATCTAATATATGTGATTCTAGTGATCTCAAGTCACGTAAAACAATAAATGCAGAGTTTGTGAATCTATTTAAGAAATTTTATGTCATTCATTTTGCATATTTAATCCAAAGGAAAGAAGGGTAAGATCAATCTCATGCATATCACAAGAGAAGCAATAAAGGGACCTCACTCATTAGCAAATTGGGCACGATTGGTTAAACAATCCTTGGATGGCATACCCACAGAAGAACAAAGGAAGCAGGCTCAGATATGGCAACAACTCAACTCTTGAGTATTTCAAGCTGGGCAATTCTAGGAGCTAAAGAGTTAGAGAAGAAGCACTGGGGGATAACACTAACTTTAAGCAGCAGGAGGCTATTTTCACTTACTGGTAAATTGCAAGGAGGAGGGAAAATTGCTAGTAAAAATTCTGGAGCACAGTGACGAAATCAGGGGCGTATTCGCTTACTAGTAGATGGCTATGGAGCTGTCAGAAGAGTTGGGAGAAAGTTACAAATAGGCCATCCACCTTTTCACTTTTTGCAAACGGTAAGAGGGCAGGTAGTTAGATGTTTTTACTCCTTTTAAATCTAGTTGCTGATTCAAGCTGATAAGGAGCAAAGGAACGAGCAGCTAGCTTTAAATCCAATCTTTTACTTATGTACCAGTAATAGTAGTACTCATGTACCAGTAACTCCAGTAATAGTAATTAGGTTTTTCTTTTCATGCAAATTTATCATGTTAGATGTTTTAGGTAGTAGTAGTTACAAATTATAAACTGTTAGCTGTAAGAGACATGCAATTTGTACGCATATTCTTGATTAATGTATTTTGTGTCTAAGGGCTTTCAATCAAAAAGTAATATATATATATATATCAAGAAGCAAACCTTCATGGTACTGTACCAGGAATTGCATGTACCCAGTACACGCTGGTATTTTCCATTAGGATGGGTTGGGTCCCACTGCATTGAATTCGAAGTTTAAGTTCAAACATTTGCACAAAAGCTGAAGCTAATGTATGCTTGCTTGATTTGCTTGTTTGCAAACTTAACCAAAAGCACCATGATTCAGAGAGCTTAATGAGTTTGAAAGAAAGGAAGTCAAGAATGTTAAACTAAGATAACTATAAAACTGCAGTGACAAACAATATTTTTTTACAATTTTATGGAATCTTGAGATTTAGCTTTTTTTTTTTTGAATATTTATTTTAGTACCCGCGCTACAGTACCCGCACGTAGAGGAATAATGTACTATAGTTCCCACTAATTATTATTCTAAAATGATATTTTATATGTTCTCCACTAATTATTATTCTAAATTCCAGCAACACCCTTCCTCTATGATCCGCGTCAATCTTCCTCTAATGAAGTAGTGGGGACCTCATATCACCGCATCAACCTTATCCAATCATCACCGCGTCAACCTTCCTCTAACAAAAATAGTTGACCACATAAGTAAAAATATTTTAGTGCAGAGGTATAAATACTTGTAGTACTTGGTATTAATACTTTCAGACGTCATCTAGTGTCATATGTAAAAAATATTTGAGTGGTCTCTTAATGCGAGTACGACGCGAGAATTTTTCAAGAAAAGGTGCGGGTACGATTATTTAAGGAAAATTCATATATCATATATATAGTTCATTGTATAAATATAAATACTTATCTTGTTTGACATATATACTTCACAATGTTACTATTAATATTTGTAAAACAAAATTACAGTTTTGGAACTGTTGTGTGGTCCCCTAATGCGGGTACAACGCGAGAATTTTTCAAAAAAAGGTGCGGGTACGGTTATTTAAGGAAAATTCATATATCATATATGTAGTTCATTGTATAGATATAAATACTTATCTTGTTTGAGCTATATACTTCATAATGTTACTATTAATATTTGTAAAACAAAATTACAGTTTTGGAACGGTTGTGTGGTCCCCTAATGCGGGTATGACGCAATGATTTTTCAAAAAAGGTGCAGGTACAATTATTTAAGGAAAATTCATATATCATATATGTAGTTCATTGTATAGATATAAATACTCGTCTTGTATAAATATAAATACTTCACAATGTTACTATTAATATTTGTAAAACAAAATTACAGTTTTGGAACAGTTGTGTGGACCTCTAATGCGGGTACGACGCAAGAATTTTTCAAAAAAATGTACGGGTACAGTTATTTAAGGAAAATTTATATATCATATATGTAGTTCATTGTATAAATATAAATACTTGTCTTGTATAGATATAAATACTTCACAATGGTACTATTAATATTTGTAAAACAAAATTACAGTTTTGGAACGGTTGTGTGGTCCCCTAATGCTGGTACGACGCTAGGATTTAAAAAAAAAAGGTGCGGGTACGGTTATTTAAGGAAAATTCATATATCATATATGTAGTTCATTGTATAGATATAAATACTTCACAATGTTAGTATTAATATTTGTAAAACAAAATTACAGTTTTAGAACGGTTGCGGTCCCCACAAACAGTTATGGCAGTTTAGGTGCGGGTACTCAACTGCGGGTACTCATATCAGCTTTCTTTTTTTTTTATATATATATTAGACAAGGTCTGACTAATTACACATAATTTTGAAATATGGAGGCTTCTTTCGGCAAGTGAAGCTCTCTTGTACATTTAAATATTCTGGTACAAATTACGGACATTTCTATAATTTTTTGGTGTTAATGGTATGTACAATTTTGGATTATTTGGGGTGAATTGGAATGAAATAGCTGATCATGGAAACATAAGAAAATGGAAGTGAAGTGAAAAAGTAGAATGCCAAAAATGAAGAAGTGAACAAGTACAATACTGATTTGACCAAAAGTGAAAAACTAGAAGAGAAAAATGAAAACAAACGAAAAATAAAGAGGGGCAAAAAGGACCTGACGTTAGTGCTTCTCATAAAATGAAAACGGATGAAAAAAAATGATTCTGTTGAAAGAAAAATGATGGGGAAAATGCAGGTGATGCAGGTCGGTCTGAACCATCAGATACTGATCAAACGGTTGAAAAGGATTCTGATGAAATTACTGACAACAGTGTCCCTGCTACCCAAAAGGAAAATTCAGCTCCGTGTTTAGGATCTTAAGTTTCAGTCTCAAAATAGTGTAGTTTATATGATAGAACATTTCAGTTAGATACATATTTCCATGTCAAAACAAGTTATTCAATTCAATACTGTTTTACAGTGTTCTAAATAGCGGCGCTATAGCGCCGCTATAGCGTTTTTGGACCCCAAACGCTACGCTATGACATCAAAATGCGCTATTTGCGCTACGGCCGCTATAGCGACCGCTACAGCGCTATAGCGGTCCGCTATTCGCGCTATTTGCGCTATACAATATGGGTTTTTTTTTTAAAGCAATTTATATGGGTTTTAAATAAAGATAAAAAAAATCTCAAACCGAAATTGAATTTGTTGCTACTTGCTACAGATAAATCAATTTGAAATTGGGAATAGAAATTGAAATTTGAATAGAAAAAAAGTCCAAATCGAAAATAAAATTTGAATAGAAAAAAAAAATTATGTCATGAATCATGATGCTTAAGATATTTTTAATAGGAAAAATCGATAGTTTATGATATTACTATGGATATTTTGAACCGCAATTTGAACTTTGTACTGGTTCAATATGAATATTATAATTTCTTAATTACTTTGGTGTTATTTATTGTTCTATGAGACTTTAGATAATGTTGATATTTAGTACAAATATTGAATATACGAAATGTAAAAAAAAAAAACGCTATTTGGAATAGCTTCCGCTATAGCGACGCTATTCGCTATAGCTTTTTTTTTTAGCCTTCCCGCTACGACGCTATAAACGCTATTTAGAACCTTGCTGTTTTATTTGAGACCATGGCAGCGATTTCAGAGTAACTGTTTTTATTTATTCATTTATTGTATTTCGCACATATGTTCCAATGCATAATGCAGTTAAGCCTATTAAATATGCAAAATGAATGGCATAAAATTTCAGATTAACTCTTTAAAATCTGATTATGATCCAAAATATAATTGATCACAACCATAACTTGTTTAAAATATTTGATTTTGAAAAATTGAATAATAGATTGCAAACAATAACTTGTTGAACATATTTATTTCCGATACTTATTCAAGAAAAAAATTGATTTTTAAGTACTTATTCGGGATCATAATAGACTTCTCAGTGGCTTTCTTCAACTTCTGTTTCATTTTCCCTTGTTTTCCTTTCTTTTCTTTTTTTTGCTCTAACAAGAAATGGACCGCACTCATTGAAAATTATAATAGTAAAATAGGATACACATTCTGCCAATAGGTTCCAATAAGTACAATAATTAATAATGTTTCACCAAAAAAAATTAATAAAGAAAAATTAAACAAGAATAACGATTCTTTGCTTATTTACCAAGAAAATTCACAGAACGAATTAATTAGAAGTGAATTTTGCTCGACATTTTTTCTACTTCCGCGTCCTCTCTACCATAGTAACAAGATTCGCGAATAATTCGCGAATTATTCGGATCTGAACCTATGGCGTATCAATCCGCGTATAATAAGGTAATTTGCGAATAATACGTTTAGTTCGCGAATTATTCGCGATTAAAACGGATTTTCCATATTATACGCGTTTTTTTCGAAAAAATTCGTCGCTTCGCTCGTGATTTGTCTTCGCTTTTTTTGCTTTGCTCCGTGATCTCTTCGCCTAAAAAAACGCACCTAGAGACTAGTGCACGACTGCACGTGGTGGGACAGAAATCTTCAGCATATGTGGTTTCCACTCATTATAACCTCTTGTATAGCGGGTAAATAACAATGGTATACTGAGTTGAGTTCATTTGTTACATGTTACACTCGTGAGCACAGTTGCAAAAAATTCACAGCAAAAGTTTTCTTTTATTGTTGTGATTTTCTGTGGCGCTCTTCATGCAACAACTATAGGAGGGTTAATATTGTCCAAAACTCATCCGACAGTTTCCAGAGGAGTCTCCGTGTTACCCAAAATATTTGTATTAATGCTTTATCTAATTTCAATCTCTAAAGTAACTCAAATTTTGAGTTTGGATCTGGAACGTCTAATCAAAATTCAGCGCAGACTAAGTTTACTGATTCGGATTCAATGTATAATTCCGAATTATTCCCGAATTATACCCGAATCACGAATTTTTGATCTTACCGAACCTTTCCTGAATAATTAAATTGTCACTATGCTCTCTACCTCTCTCGTTTACCGAGAAAAACGTCTGATCTCGACGCAGAAGTTAAATCAAACAAGAAAACATATCAAAATTAAAAAAGAGATCAGTCTACGCAATCTCAGCCAGCGATGGTTTTACAGATGAGCGACAGATGCACGCAGATACACGAGGTCTTTGAGATTCGTGTCATGCCAGGTTAAACCCTATAATATGAATAGAGAGATAATAAGATATGAACATAAGCTATGCTTTCATTGAATTGAGATTATTACAAGTACAATGTTTATATAGACTAAAGACCTGTTACAATCTCATAACTTCTAACTAACTAACCGTATTACAATTGTCTAACTGAATACAAATGTAACAAACTATCTTAGTCTCTTAGTCTTCTTGTCTTGCGAAGGTCACTGGAGGAGTCCAGTGTTTGTATTGTATTACCCTATTTAGCTCCTTTTAGCAAAACCCTTCCACCTCTGTCTCACTCCTCCCGTCTCTGACAGGTTCTTGGATAAGCTCCTGCGCTTGAGCGGTTGGAGGTTGCCAAGGTGCTTGCGTGAGAGTTAGCGTTTTATGATATTTTCGTTTTTTATTTGTTTGGTTGAAAAGAGATCGATTTCACAATCTAAACTAGATTAATATTTTCTTCTCTTTGATATTATTTCTTTTGCAATAGAGTATGATAGGCCGTAGGATCTAATATGTTTTGCTCTAGTACTTAATGATATTATTTGTCTTGGTCTAGTAGAGAAAACAATTTAAAGATCGGTTGTAAAATTGACCCCATACTCAAAGCATGAAAATTTTATATGATTGACTCTCAATGTGTATATGATTCTCATAGCTTGAAAATCTGGCTATACTCCAACAGTCCGACCAGAGTTTGAATTTAGTAGAGGATTTGTTGTTTGAGGCCTCATCCATTGAGTTTTCTCACTAGTGCCTGGGTGAATTCATATCATCTAAGGTAACAATATATTTTTTGTTTAGATCCAAACCATTCAATCAGAATCCACATAAATATTAAAGGGGCCTCGTGCATTCCACCTTGGGCCAGATTGGCCTAGATTCTGACCAGACAGTCTGGATGTAAACAGAAATATTTTGTTACCTTAGAGGATATTGATTCGTGCCTAGGTACCATCATAGCTCTACTCGATTCTAGCCGAAAAGTTTAAATTTGGCTCATGTTTCTTTTTTGTCTCCAACAGGAATCCCTTCAAGTCCTCAATTAAAGCCTTCATCAAATCTTGAGAGAAAACAAAAGAGAAAGAAATACAAACCATTAGATGATGGGGCAAGCAGTAAAAAATCAACAAAATTAAAACTAGAAAACTCAAAATCCCTTATACCAAACTTGAAATAAACAAATTCTAAAGCTCCAACAACTCCTGACCCAAAACACTGAATCCAAGAATTCCAATTACACTTGAACCAAGACTGATAAATCATGAAACCCCTTTGAATATGACACGAAGCCCACAACCCCTGAATCTCTAGTTTCATGTGAGCCAAAGTATTTGAACCAAGAGACCTCAATCACGCCAGACCTGACATGCATGGACTCAGAAGTTGTTGTTTCACCTGACCCAAAACTCGAAAGTGCAATGTAGTTGACCCAAAGCCTGAAAAATTAGAAGCCCCAATTACACCTGATCCCAAATCCGACCTGAAACCCTTAAATTGGCCTGGATTGATGCGAGTTTTTTTTTAAAGAAAAAAAGGTGGCAGTCATATTAGTAAGCACAAGAGCATCACTGCTACAGAGTTGATCATAGAGAAATATTCTAGCATGGAGATGTAGTTGAATAATGAGGCTGTGGCCAAACCAAGAAAACCAGCGAGAGGACAACTGAATTTTGGCGTTGAGGATTACACTGAGCTAGTCAATTATGAAAAGACCATCATTGGTACAAATCCAAACCTGAACAAATCTATTGTAGTGGGTTTTACTGGAATTTCACTGAGAATTTTTCATAGTTAATGTCAAAACCATATAGAAGCAACCGAAAAAAGAAAAAAAATTGTACATGCTTTATTGTGAGCTGAGTAGTTTGTTATCCTCTCTAATTACTGGTACCTTTTATGTGTGTAAAATATCGCAGAAAATAAGTTGCGGATTGCATGCCTTGTCGTTGTAACTCATGCAATGAGGCAAAAAGTTGCAACTTCCTTTGAAGGAGGAAAATAGCTATGTGAAGTGCTCATTTATGGTACTGCTCACTTTTTATTTTATTTTATTTTTTCAAAACGGGGAAGGGCAAGACAGTCACGCAAGAGTAAGGTTAAATGTATCATTGGTTCTGTGCTCCAATCATGCTCCATATCTTTTTTTTTTTTCAAAGTCCGAACAGTCGATCCGAACCATTCAACATGATCTTCATATTAAAATGTGTTTGGAGACAAAATTTTATATTTTTTTTAATTCTTTTACTATTTTTTTATATAAGTACAAAATTATTGTTTGAATGGTCCATAATCTTCTGAAAAAAGTGATTTTGTACCTATCTAAAAAAATAGTAAAAAAATTCCAAAAAATATAAAATTTGGTCTCCAAACACATTTTAATACAAAGATCATAATGAACGGTTTGGATTGATTGTTCGGACTTTGAAAATGAAGATGAGGATATGGAGCATGATTGGAGCACAAAACCAATGATGCATTGTTAACCTTACTCGCAAATCAAATTTCGATGTCATTCCAATTTTAATCATTTTAGTACAGATAATAATTTTCATTTTTTTCCATTATGTTTGTTTGTCATAATTATTACCATAGTCATTGTCACTATTATTAATTCATCATTACTATACTAATTGTCGTTACAATTAATGATTTTAATGTTATTCATTATTAATTCATTATTACTAGTATTAGGTATATTGTACAAGCGATATGGTAAATGAACTGTCTTCCTTGGTATTTGTTTTATTCTTTCATCTATCAACTTGGACTAGCAGATTTTGGGGGGACTAAATATTCCTGTAATGAATTCGAATCAGAAATATCTGTGGTTCGACTTTGCAAGCTAGATCAAGAAACACTAAGATTTCCCGAGTAAAATTTGCGGAATAGTTCCCTGTTTACTTTGTCACAAAACCTTGGAAGTTTCTCAAATTTATGCAAGTACGATATTTCCCTTTTAATCGTGCAAATTTTCAGATAACCTTTTTTTTGCCCCGTCCTCTTCCTATAAAAAAATGCTTAAACTAATTTTTTTTTTTTTTTAAAAAGCGTGATTGGGGAAAGATCTATGATTGGGGGGGGGGGATTGGCAGGTATGATGACATCATCAAAATTCAGATTGATAATGATGCTGGATTTGTTCGATGTTTGGATTTATACTAGTGACTGAACAAATTTGAATAAGAGAATGTTTATTGAAAATGATTGTGTTTCTTGTATTTCTCAGATGCTTACAGTACATACTTATAGATTTACAAAGTAATTAGCCGTTGCTTACTTTTCTATAAGAATTTGCTGGTGAAGGTAATCCAGCCTTTCTTTCTATATTTACCGTAGCTGTATTTAGAAATATTCAAATGGTCAGATTTTCTATGAATCTGCTAAGAATTTCTTACTGCTTTATCTTCAATAGTGACAGTGTTTGCACTACTGACTAGCGCTTGATGTAATCCTCAACACCACAGTTCAGTTGCCTTACTGGTTTTGTTGGTTTGGCCACAACCTCATTATTCAACTGCATCCCATGCTAGATTTCTCTAAATTTAGCTTTGCAGCGGTGTTGCTCTTGTCCTTACTAATATGAAGGCCTTGTTTTTTCCTCACAAAATTGTGCGTCAACCCAGGCCAATTTGAGAATGTCAAGTCTGATTTGGGATCAGATGTAACTGGGTCTTTTAATTTTTCGGGCTTTGAGTCAACTTCATTGGAAAACCTTATACTCGCGGGTTTGGGCCAGGGGAAACAACAACTTCCGAGTCCATGCATGTCAGGTTTGGTGTGATCGGCACCTCGGGATCGAATACTTCGGTCGGGTCCGGTGCAATCTGGATTCTTAAGTTGTGGTATTGAATCAAGTGCTGGGCTTCAGTGGTTGCAGGCTTCGATTCACGTGCAATGGAGGCTTCATGATTTGTCAATTTTGGCTCACATGAAACTGGGACTTCATGGTTTGTGGGCTTCGTGTCATATTCAATGGGGTTTCATGATTTGTCAGTTTTGGTTCAGATGTAATTGGAACCTTTGGTCCTAATGTTTTGGGTCATGAGTTGTTGGAGTTTTAGAATTTTTGCATTTCAAATCTAGTGCAAGAGATTTTGAGTTTCCTAGATTTGATCTTGCCCTGTCATCTACCATCTTTGACTTGTATTTTTGTCTCTCGTGTTTTCTCTAAACTGAACTGGTTTCTTGAACATCATTTTCATAATTTGTTACTTGGCTTTCATTTTTACTTGGTGTAACTACTGGAATCCGATCTCTGTTAATTCTTCTCTAGAGATTTGATGAAGGTTTTAATTGAGGATGTGAAGGGATTCTTGCTGGAAAGAAATTAGAAAAAGGGAGCCAAATTTGAACTTTTCAGCTATAATGGAGTCGGGCAATCTATGATGGTACGTGGTCACTAGTGAGAAAACTCGCTGGATGAGGTCCAAACAACAAATTCTTTGCTAAATTCAACCTGTGTGGCCGGAGTCTTGGCTAGAGATGAAAAATGTCCTTTTTTTCATTTCATCTCAGGTAGAGTAACTTGATTATAGGATTTTTTTCAGCAATTATTTGGAAAGAAGGAATACTTCTTAATGAGGAATTTTTTTAAAAGGTGAGTATCATGTAATTTTCACTTCAGTAAAAATAAAAAGGAGTGCTAGCCAGTTGCTGCTTGAGATTGTTTCCTCTACTAGATCAAACATAATATCATTAGTTGCTAGATAAAGACAAATTAGATCCTACGGCCTATCATATTTCATTGCAAAAAAATAATATCAAAGAAAAGAGGATACCAATTTAGACATAAATTGTGAAATCCATCTTTCTTTAACTAAAGAAAAAAAAACGAAAATATCATAAATCGCTCTAACAGCGATGGGATTGTGGTTCGAACGGAGTTAATAGGAAAATAAATCTGCTGCGATTCTCGGAGAATCACAGGACCCTGCGATCCCATCTCAACTGTTGGCCTTTCTTGAGATGCGTGCATGAAAATTTACTTTTTCAGAACGTTACCGAGATCCGCGCACCGAAAAGTTTGAACCGTTGATCTCGGAATTTTAGGATCCTGCGATCCATCTCGGAATCGCAGCAGATTCGGACTCGAGTTAATAGGGTTCGAGCCTTCACCTGCCTATAATTTTTAATTTGGATATAATTCCCTGTATGATTTAACTTCTGCATTTAGAATAGGCGTTTTTCTCGGTAAACAAGAGAGGGAGAGAGGACGCCGCGAAGTGTAGAAAAGTGAGTAGAACTAGGGTGCTCCTAAGCTCACCAAGTCCTTCGTGAGCGCGACTCTAAAACCTATCGAATTGACTTCAAACGACATTTCCAAACCGTTAGATGTTCAATCTATATTAAAATGTGCTTGGAGACCAAATTTTACATTTTTTGGAATTTTTTTACTATTTATTAAGATGGTTTGAAAATCGCTGTTTTTATTAAAATTCTGCACCATTGGAAAACAGCGATTTTCAAACCATCTTAATAAATAGTAAAAAAGTTCCAAAAAATGTAAAATTTGGTCTCCAAGCACATTTTAATATAGATTGAACATCTAACGGTTTGGAAATGTCGTTTGAAGTCAATTCGATAGGTTTTAGAGTCGCGCTCACGGAAAGGCTTGGTGAGCTTAGGAGCACCCTAGTTCTACTCTAGAAAAGTCGAGCAATCATAACTTTACTTCGTTCTGTGATTTTTCAGAAAAGGGAGCGGGAAGAGCAAGGAAGACAAAATAAAGGAGAAGTCACGGTGGTTGTTCAAAAGTTAGGATTCATTCTAATAAAAAAATTGATAGAATTTAATTCTGAATTTTAAAATTTTGGGAGGAATATTTTGTATGGGTATATAAGTTATCAATTGAATGGGTATTTACATCTATGCATGAGGAGTAGAACTAGGGTGCTCCTAAGCTCACCAAGCCCTTCCGTGAGCGCGACTCTAAAACCTATCGAATTGACTTCAAACGACATTTCCAAACCGTTAGATGTTCAATCTATATTAAAATGTGCTTGGAGACCAAATTTTACATTTTTTGGAATTTTTTTACTATTTATTAAGATGGTTTGAAAATCGCTGTTTTCCAATGGTGCAGAATTTTAATAAAAACAGCGATTTTCAAACCATCTTAATAAATAGTAAAAAAATTCCAAAAAATGTAAAATTTTTTCTCCAAGCACATTTTAATATAGATTGAACATCTAACGGTTTGAAAATGTCGTTTGAAGTCAATTCGATAGGTTTTAGAGTCGCGCTCACGAAGGGCTTGGTGAGCTTAGGAGCACCCTAGTTCTACTCATGCATGAGATTGTTAATTGTATGGGCCGAAAATTTTAACCCACGCAATGTAGCGTGTACATCCATACAAAAAATATCAAATACATGAGATTCTCTTAAAGATGCAATTGAAATTAGAATAACAAGTATAAAATAATTCTTATTCACCGTATCCGATAAGCTAACCAATTTTTTTTTTACACATGCCCGTATCTAATGAATTAATGAAAAAAATATTACTCATACATGTTTTATCTGTTTCAAATACGGTAAGCAAGTAAAGAAATAAATAAATATCATCCGAAATAAATCTTAAATACCTCCGTCCGTGTGACGCCCATTTAAAGTTATCATTTTTTCAAAAAAAATAAACAAAAAAATCACAAAATCTGAGTATTTTTGGATCTACCACGGCTGCAGAATACCAGTGCGGCCCCATTTACTGAGGACTGCAGAATATCAGTGCGGCTCCTGAAATGAGGCTGCAGAATGCCGCTGCGGCCCTGTTTAATTTTTTTTTTTAATAGCGGAAGAGATAAAAAAGCCCATTTGCGGTGGGTCCTGCATAAGAAAACAATATTTTGAGAAAAATAATGTTTTTTTGAACTTAATGGGAGAGTTCAGAACTAAGATATATCATATATCTATATTCTTCTGTTGACAACGAAAATTAATTATTTATGTAATTAACACAAATCATGTTGCTCCACGACGTCCTATTCTATACAGGCTAAATTATTTAAAAAGAAAGTGATATGTAGAACGATACCACGTGGATTAAGAAGTAATCTAATAAATATTTAAAAAAAAATCTAAATTTTTAGTATTCAAATTTAACATCTTGCTACTCATATTGTCTCTAAAAAAAAATAGTTGACCGCTCCACAGGAGGCAGTCTGCTATGAATAGTGGACCGCCCCACTGGAGGGCGGTCAGGGTATTTTTAGTAAAATTTGGAATCAACGGCAGATTTGTTATTTTGTTTTTTTTGGAAGGTATTAATAAAAAGGCGGAAATAAAAGAGTGTCATTGATACCCCTAGTTAAAAGTTGGAGAAGAGAGAGTGAGAGACGGAATGGTAGAAATCTCTAAAATTGTTGACTAAAAATTTCCAAGTTTAGCTCCTCATTGTCCGAGGCGGGGAAAAAGTGTTGAAAATAAGTTGACATGTAATACAGAAGGAAAGAGAATTTTAAAAAATAATACAAGTAAATTGGTTATATAAGATTTTTCTTATATGTGTGTGTCAACAGAGTCATATTTATACATATCATAGATGGTTTACAAGATACTATCTAGAATATACATGCATAGTTTAGTGTATTCTAGATTTAAATATTTTTGTACATTATGTTATATTTTAGAGTAATTTAGTGAATCGGAGAAATGAGCACCAAAGTGGGCTTTGGGCCTTATTGTTATGTCAATAGCGGATGTTCTCTTAAGGGCCCACTTCAAACTTCACTTAACATTGTATATTAATTTATGCACTATCATTGTGGCCTTTTAGAATTGTGATTGAATGACCAACTAAAGGATTTATGAGGCAGTTAGAAATTGCCATTGAAAGACACATGTTGTGAATCTATGTTGCACGGATACGTCGGTTTAGGTAACGTATCGGTATCGGACACGTATCGAATACCGATACGCGTCCGATACGGCACCGATACGTATCCGATACGCCAGCTGGCGTATCCTTACTTGGCCGATACGGTCACCGATACTTTGTTGAAACTCACGGATACGGCGGGATACGTGTGGATACGGTGAACCACGCCCGCACCTGTGAGCCGCGCCCGCGCCTACACCAACAAAAATGGAATTTTTTTTCTGCCCCACGCATGAATCGAACTGGGGTTCCTGTTGAGCGGTCAAAAGCTTTAACCACTATACTAAAGTTTCTTTGTGATATATTCTAATAACTATAGTATTTAATATATTCTTATATTATGCCATTAATTTTTTATACAAATTTGATTTAAGTTATGGTTATCTAAATATAATATATAAAATAATATAAAATAATATATAGAATAGATGATTTTTGAAAATTGTCATATCGCCGTATCCGTATCGTATCCGATACGATACCCGTATCCGTATCCATGCAACATAGGTTAAACTTTATATCCAATTCAATTCATCGCATATCTGCTGCTGCTTTTTTTTCTGGGTAAATATTTTAACAGAGCATATTTGGCTTCCTGCAGCGCACTTATCATATATAGCGCTGTTTCTATTCTATAGTGTGTGCGTTGCATGAAGTAAACACTACTCTGTTAAACAATTTTACCCCAAAAGTGTAAAAGATTCCTTCACTTTACGGTTTGAGATTTACTCTCAGCTGCTTTGTGATTCGGACTAGCACGGGAGCAATATTATTTGGGCTTTGAGTTCGCACAAAGTTAAAAGAACGGTCCGGATCCACTAATTCTAAAAGATGCCCTTTTACGGTACCGACAAGGATGTGAATTTAAAAGTTCTATAGAACATGTGCCTACAGGCTATTCTAAAAAAAAAATGTTCTACAGACAATGTTTTTTATAAACCATAATTAAAAAAAAGAATTTTATGAAACCAATATGATTACTTTTTTTTATAAAAACTGTAAGAACTGAAATGTCAATTTTTGCGGACCGAAATGGCAATTCAGCCCATAGTGACAAGACTCGTGTTTTTGCGTATCTAACGTTTTTTTTACGTTACCGAATCGAACTCCGAATAAAACGCAAAAAAAAACGTATAATACGTTTTATTAGCGAATAAAACACATATAAAACGCGAAACGAATTATTCGTGATAAAAACGCGAAAAAAAATTTTAGAGTTTTTTTTTGTTTTTTTTTTTGCTTTCTTGTTATACTAAATCATTCTCGAATTATACCCGAAGTATACCCGAATTACGAATTTTTGACCTCGCCGAACCTTTCCCGAACAATTAATTTGTCACTATGATTCAGCCCAAAGTGACTTTACAGGTTTTCATACCAGAAGACACAGAAAATCCGAAAATCTCTCTGGACTGAAATGTCATTTCAGTCCCACTATTTTTTTTAAATCCGAAACAACCTCTTCTCTCTTCTCTTCTTTCTCCTTTCTAAGCAAACTTGTATTTCTAACCTTTCTAAACAATTTATAAGCAAACCCTAAAAAAAAAAAACAGTTCAGACTGAAATGACATTTCAGTCCGGGCTAAAAAAACATTGGACCAAAATGGCAACTCTGTCGATGGGTGTTACACCAAAGGGTACACCTGTTTTTCTGAAAAAACTATGAAACCACCTCAGGCTGAATTGCTATTTCGGTCTGGAAAAAAAAAATTCGAACCGAAATGGCATTCCAGTTCTTATAGTTTTTGTATAAAAAAGTAATCATGTTGGTTTTATAAAATTCTTATTTTTAATTATGATTTATAAAAAAATTCTTCTATAGAACCAGACTAAGCTCTTTTTTTTGTTGAAAACCCGTAGGCAATTGCATAATAGAAAAAGTTACAAAATAGCTGTTACTATAAGATTAGACAACTAGTGTCTGTGAAAACATATAACTAAACAAAACTAAAAACATACAGGGCTATGTGTATCCTGTGGACGCAAATTGATCATCCTTGCTTGATTAGAGTGATAGGAGCCTAATGATGGTTTCCTCTGTACACATATCACAACCGAGAAGGCACTGAATCCAAACCAGACCGAGAACTGAATCGACCGGATCAAGACAGTCACCTATCAGCTATGAAGGCACTGAATTCAAATTAGACTGAAAACTAAATCAACCAGTTCAGAACAATTACATCTAAATAGAAAGAAAAAAAAAGAAAGACAGAAGAAGAAACAGAACATACAACGTTATCATCGCAAAAACTAAACTAAACACTTATTACCTAATTCACCCAAATTTAAATAAAGAAAGAGTAGTACTACTAGTGAATTGAAAAAACCCGGCCGGTCCAGGACCGGATCGGCCAACCCGTGGACCGGACCTAGACCAACCCGTCCCGGACCGGGGTTAGATACGGTCCGGTCATGGGACGAGTCGGTTTGGTTTTCTTCCCACAGGACCGAACCGACCCCCCTTTATTTGATCCGTCTACCCGACCCGTCCCGGACCGGACCAAACCCGGACCGGACAGGACCCGGACCCGGACCCGCCTTACCCGCTGGACCCAGATACCCCTGCACCCGTGAGCCACGCCCGCCCGCACTGTGAGCCGTGCCACACCCATGAGCCGCGCGTGGACCAGCGCTTTTTTTTCTGTTTGAAGCAGGAATCGAACTCAAGCCAGCCACGTGAGGGTTAAAATCTTTATCCACTGCACCAAAGTTTCACTTGTGTTATATTCTAGTAACTTTGATATTTAATATATTCTTATGTTATGCTTTAATTTTTTTATACAAATTTGATTTAAGTTATGATTATCTAAATACAATATATAAAATAATAAAAAATAATATATATAATAAACGTATCGTATCCTTGATTTTTGAAAATTGTCGTATCGCCGTATCCATATCGTATCCGATACGATACCCGTACCCGTATCCATGCAACATAGTACTGTAGCAATTTGAAAATTGTACTGTAGCAATGATATTTATATCCTTATGTAAATTAGAAAAGTTAATAGATTGGATAAATTATTTAGTTTTTAAAATTTAGAAGGTTAAATATGATACTATAAATATTAGAGACTATGGTATTTCCATAGCAATGTTGTCGCACTTCAAACCAGGTTCTGAATAAAACAGTGGCATATTTTGTCACGTATAATAATGCAACATAGGTCTTGTATCCTAATTAAGTCTTAAGAATAATAATGCAACAATAAATTGAATATTGTAATTTAATAATGCAACCTAGCTATTTTATAATAGGAAAATAAGGAAATAAGTCATGAAAGGTTATTCATCATGTTGACTAGTCAATTAATAACAATGAAGGTGGCAACAATGTTCCATAAATAACATTTATTATTTCAAAATTATCAAACAAGCTTAGAAAGTATAAATAATAACTAAGAATATGTATATATTTTACCTAGAACTATTGCTAATTTAAAATTTATTAACACAAATATTGACAACATATTTTACCTAGAACTATTGACAACATATTAACTTAACACAAATACATGTAACTAGCTTATAATTTTAAAATGAAACACTAACAATGTGACATATCTTGAAATAGAACTAGAGTATTCTATTCAATTATTCAATATATCTTTATGCTATGTCATATTAATAAAAAATGATAACATTTAATGCAAGTATTATTATTAATCAAATAATTTGAATTTTACAATGATTATTGGAATTTTTGAGTTTGGGGACAATATGGTGAATCGATCATTTCTGAAGGTATTTATATCATATGGTATGGATTGGATCGAAATCCCCAAAGACTGGGATCAGTGTGCAATCTTGTGCAATAATTTGTGTAAAATTTAGTCACTAATTATATTTTCATATAAAAAAATATAATGAGCAGTTCAGATTAACTGTTCGAGGTTAATTGTTTTTAAATCAATTGTTCAAAAATATAATGAGCAGTTCAGATTAATTGTTTTTAAATCAATTGTTTTAAAATAATTCGGTTTTAAAGATCAAATAATTCGTCATTTTTTCCTAAAGCAATTGATTTAAGAAATTTTTGTAACATCAAAACTGAATGTTTGTAATATAAAAAAAATGATCTAATTCGGTTTTGTTTTTAAATCAATTGTTTTAAAATAAATCAGTTTTAAATTTTAATAAAAGTGTTGGAATGTCATGAATTTTAATTTATATCGTATTATAATAAAAATTGTTCGATTCAAATAACAAACTTATTGAATTGAACAAAAAACAGCAAATAAAACAGAAAAAAAAACAGAAAAAAAACAAATAGAAAAAAAAACAGAAAAAAAAAAACGTGGACCCGGACCGGACCATGGAACCGCCAAACCCGTGATTTGATCAAGGGCCGGAGTCGGCCTTTGAAAACCAAATCCGTCAAACCCGCCGGACCAGAATACCCGTGGACTGGACGGATTTGAACCGGACCGGACCGTTTTCAATTCACTAATCGCTTCAAGTTCAAGCTGAGAAACAGAAAAGGGCAAAGCAAGCAGCGGGAGACCGCTGTGCAAACGTCAGGAGACTGCTGCTTGCTTCGCCCCTTTTTATGTTGCTTAGCCTTGAAGCGATGACACTACAGTAGTCACGGCTGGTTCGACTCTCATAGCGGCGAAAAAGTGTACCCAACCAGACTAAGCTCAAACTAAAAAAAGTACAAAACAAAGGAAAAGGCCAACCGGTCTCATTGTCAAGTTCTCCCATTAACGCAGCAAATGAAAACTCAAAAAGTCTTCCTTACCATTTTCTCCTCTTTCGTCTTTCTCTACTTTCCCTTTTTGTCTCTACCATGAAACCCCTCGTGCGGTGCACCACGCCATCGCCATCTCCGACTACCCCGCAAAAAAATGCCACCACAGACCCCGTGCCCCACGCTGGCAATGGCGATCTTGCCACAGAAAATCCTTCCGAGTGCAGCAACAGTTACCGAGGAGACAAGGACACTTTTGCGGTGTCTCCTTCGTCTTCGTCCTCTGCTTCTCTAAGCTCTCGCCGAGTAGTCAGAAGCCGTGTTCGGTCGAGGGTCAGGCCTCGAGTCCTGTGGGCTCCACGTGCCAGTGGAGGTGGCAGTGCACATGACGATCTTGCCCTTCCTCTTGGGATGGCATTCGCCGCTGTTTTATCCCAGGTTTTAGTACTCGGTTCGCTCTATGAGCTGTTAGGGTTTTGCTTCTATTTGCAAAAGGAATTTATGATTGACAATTAAATTCTTTCTAAAAGTTGACTAATTGCAATGCCAATTCTCCTTTTATACTGTTATGTGCTAATACTGGCAAAAGAAAAAACATCACAACTTTTCGTCCATCTACGAATTTCACAATTAACGGACAGGTAAACAAGAAACAAAAATATTAAATTGTGAGAAAATAAATTAATTTGCACTTTTATCCTCGACATTGTTTTCAAGTGGTTAATGTGGGTAGTATTTTCTTGGATTTTCAGGTCTTGAATAAAAATAAGCAAGGAGAAAGAATACCTTTAGATCTCTTTTCCAAGGTACTTCAATTGCTACCTCTGTTATTTTTTTTTTCAGTTCTAAGAATATCTTGCTGACCCTGTCGTCTGTATCTCTGCAGATGTGTACTTCTGCTGTCAAAGAGTCTGTAACAAATGTAAGTTAGTTTATATCTTTCCTCAACCGTTATGCTGGTTTCAATCCAGATACTGGTACCTATACCGAGTCTGGTTGACTGGCATGGTACCAGTAGGTGCCAATGGTAAATAAGCTTAAGAATTGTATCTTTATTGGTGTAATACTGGTCTGGTATCCTGTTTGTGGGACCCTATTCCCACTGGTCTTGTATATGTCTGCATCAGGTAGCCACTATTTCGTAAAATTATATAATCAAGATTTTTAAGTCCGGCTTGATGTCCTAGCAGGTCATTAAATCAGAACCAGACTCAAATGGGTCAGGTTGGGTTGAATTCTTCTGGAGTTGCCAATTGAATTTGACTGGCATAGTTACCTTTACTTAATAGCAACTATTTTGAGCAGGGTTAAAATGCCCCATTGTTTCCGTGACCCAATCATGCCTCACATCCTTATCTCGGTTTTCAAAGTCCAAACAGCAATCCAAACTGCTCAATATGATCTCCATATTAAAATGTGCTTGGAGACCTAATTTTATATTTTTTGGAACTTTTTTACGTTTTCTTTAGATGGGTAGAAAATCACTGTTTTTGGATGGTCCAGAATCTTCTAAAAAACAGCAATTTGTTACCTATCTAAAAATATAGTAAAACATTTCCAAAAAAATATAAAATTTGGTCAATATGGAGACCATATTGAGTTGTTCATATCGACTGTTTGGAGTTTGAAAACAGAGATAAGGATGTGAGGCATGATTGGGGCACGAAAACAACGGGGCATTTTAACCCTACTCATTCAACTAATAGGTTAAAATCCTTTTATTTAAACAGAAGCATGTAGTTCACCACAAAAGCTGATATGTGATTCTGATCCACCAGTGGGCCCAGAAAACCTGACCTGAATTCAACCCTTGAATGCAATTGGTTTGCCTTAACTGAGTTGAGGTGGTCCTGGTCAACCTGATGGACTGAGCCAACAAATTACTAGCCCGATACACTAAAGTACCAAGTGGTATGACAATCTGTGTTACCTGATCTGTTTTCCCTTTTATGATTTTACACCTAAAACTCTTTTCTTCTATTTAACAGATATATGGTGATAAGTATGATCATTTCGTGAGAAATTTCGAGAAATCATTTAGAAGCACGTTACAAACTCTCCATCTAATAAGCTGTACATCCATCCCAGACCAAGAAGAAAGCACATCTTACACCCCCTCTGATAGTCGTGATAATGTAAATATCTCAAACCACCGCACGGAGTACTCTCATGCGATACCACATCCTCCCTTGGTCCCCACAACAAGCACCCAAATAATCCTGCATGGTAATCTGAACAACCAATTACCAATCATTTCTAGGGATAGCAGCTCCCAAAATCATGAAATTAATCACCATATTATATCCACATTGGAGAGATCGGTGACTGAGCAGGTGCGCTCTAACAACCTAAAGGAGTTTGAAATGGGTCTAATTATGAAGAAATTGGAGTTGAAAATGTCCCAATTGGAGATTAGTTCATACTCGAACATGCTGGAACGGGTTAAGGTCGGAATGGGGATGGCAAAGGCTGTGTTTAAAGAAGAAAAATTAAAAAATCAGATGGAAGATGCACGATTTTCAGAGCTTGTGAAGACTTTTATTGATGTGCTTGTCACTGGGCTGATAATTATGTCAGTTTGCTTCGGTTATGGCACGTATGCTTTCTCGTACCAGCGAATTACAGAGGTTACTGAGTCATGTTCGAGCATTTCTAAGGTAAGTAACTGTGATCTGCTTTTGTTATGGTAATGGTTCTTTCTTAGGACGGTTTGTTTATGACTGCTACTACTCATACTGGTACGTGTCATAATGGATGCCATTGAATAATAGTATGGAAGAAGATAGTGATAATGAGTTCCAACTAGGGGTGTTCTTGGATCCGGTTTATTTGGTTTTCAACTGAACTGACAAATTTTGGATTAAATTGTTCGGTTCGGTTGAATTGTAGAGTTACTTTGGTTTTTTATATTTGGTTTAGTTTAAACTCTCTTATTTCGGTTCAACCAAACAAGCCAAAATTTTGCTTGATATTTACTTGAATCTTTTCGGTATTTAATATTTTGTTTGGTTTAATCTCTCTTATTTCTGTTCGACTGATATATATCTTGATATTTATTTCTATGATTATTAAATGTATTTGTGTATGTATTGCCTTTTGACCTTTTGAAATTTAATCTCTCTTATTCCAGTTCCACCAAACAAACTGAAATTTACTTTGGTTTTTTTGGTTCGGTTGTTATTCGGTTGACAAGTTTAATTCAGTTGGTTCGGTTTAGATTTTTAAAATTGAATAGAATTTTGGTCTGACCATTTTTATTTGGTTTTAACTGAACCAACCGTTTGAACATCCCTAATTCCAACAGGTTATTTTTTGAAGGGAAATATCGAGGTCTCATGTTAACTTACCTTTTTCAGGGATCAAAATCATGGTGGGTCCCAAATCATATCTCCTCTTTCAATTCAGGATTGCTCTTTTTGCGGTGCCATGTAATAGCCTTCACCCGTCTTGGTTTTGGCATTATAATGTTTCTCGCGCTCGCTTGGTTAATCATCCAAAAATCATCTGTGGCGGGATCAAACATGCCGATCACATTTAATGTTATGTTACTAGGTGGATTTTGCGGCTTTACCGGGAAATGGTGTGTGGACGCATTGGGTGCGAACGGCTTTTGCTGGCTCATTTTCTGGGAAATGCTGTGCCTGATTCATTTTCTGGGAAATGCATTTCCAGCTACCGTTTACGGCTTGCTTCATGGACCTGTCACTGTTTCTCAAGGGGTAGAGGTTGCAAGGAAACCTTATTGGGTTGGGAGGTATATGTTGTATGTTATGCTGTTGCTTATACTGCCTGTGTCAGCTGGGCTTCTACCATTTGCTTCGGTTTTTGAATGGATGGAGCACTTGAGGGAGAAAATAAGACTAGTGAACGTAGGTGAAGAAGGTGAGCTTTAAGATTTTTTTGGCGTGGTTTGTTGTGTAGATGCGGTTTTATCTTAATGTTGTTAAATTGTTTATGGTGCTACTGGGTAGGGAATTGGAGTTCTGGTGGTGACGTTTGCCTTTTGGATATATTTAAATATTGATACTGATGTTATCTCCCTGAAAGCTTTTGAGTTTATTTAGTTGAGATGTGTAAGAGGTGCTTCTTTGTATCATAGATATTTGATTAATTTTTATTAGTGTAATTATATTCCATTTTCTTTGGCATCATATATTGTGCATCTTTATTTTGTTCTAAATCATCCTGAAATAAACATAATTTGAAGCATATGTATTTTTATGTCAAATGTTAGTATAGAAATTGAACGAGTAGAACTAGGATATTTTAAGCTCACCATGCTTCCTAGTTCCTAGTGAGTTTAGCTTCAAAACCGATTAAATTAGCTTTAAACCTATCAAATTAACTTCAAAAGGCGAATCATTTTATTGAAATCGATCTACTTTGTGAGAGGTGTTTACATGCAAAGTTTTTAAAAATACGAATTAGTTTATTATAAAGTTAAAGTGATCAAAATTATAAATTTTATAAGTTAATTTAATGCATTTATTTTTTGAATAATTTTTTATAGCTTGACTTTATACTTAATTCGAAAACATAAAAACTTTGCATGTTATCTCATTATTTCTAAAATAGATCGATTTCAATAATTTGAATTCGTCCGGCAATCCCACAGGTTTTGGAGCTTAAAAACATCTTAGTTCTACTCTTGAATAATTGAGGCACAAAAAATAAAAATAAAAACTCAACAATTTCAAGAACCGTTTTGTTAATCAATACACAGCAATAAAGCAAAAGTACACTACAGAGGATGGCAATGAGAAATGCATCCTTTTTTTTTTTTTTATCCTGTGCAAGCTGTTGTTACACGGATCCATAATTTTCTTGGTGTAAAAAGGAAAATGAAATAATCTACAACATACACAACAAATTGACTCTACAAGTCGGGTTAGGGACTGCCCCGGTATTTTGTGACAAGCATAAAATCAGCAAATTAATTAGAGAAACCTACATATATATTATGATGCTCTGTGTTTCTCCCCTGACCCTGTTAACGCAGCAGGACCTTTATGCGGGTCCCACAAACCCAATACCACCCCTACTCCTTCGACGCCTTCGTCTGCGCCTCTCCACGCCTCTCCCATGACCCATAAACCCATTTACAACATCCACACTGTCATCAACATCATTATCATCCCCATCATCATCATCAAAAGCATCATCATCATCATCACCATCCAGCGAATACGCATTTGCCAAATCAGCAGCACTGTTCCCAGTAGCCGGTGTAAGACCAAAACCAGTGCCTTCTTCACTAGTCTCGCTGCCATTATGAAATCTCATTAGTCGTGCCCCTTCTCTCAAAAAGAAATAAAGTATACTCCTATTAACACCCCTTCTCCCACCGTCCACACCCGCCCGGTTGCCAACCTCATTGCCAAGTGGGCCCTCCTCGTCATAACTATCATCGTCATTATCCGTATCACTCTCACCCATTTCAATAACATAATCTCCAAAGACAACAGCATGAGGCATCGACGACCGAATCGTACTAATCACATCCTGCCTCTCTCTCTCGTGCTCCAATGTTTGCCATTTTTGTTCCATGGCTGGATCCACCTCACGTGGCTTGGCTGAGGGATGCTCGGCCTTGACATGCTTGCGCAACTCCCTGTAAGAACCCACGAAAGAGCAGCCCTCTTGCATGCAAGTTCGTCCCTTATTATCAAGGTACTTGCGTGCGGGCTCCACCACAGTCCAACCCTTGACCTGGCCCCGGCAGAGTGGACATGTTAACTCAAGTGAGCTGGGTTTCTCCAAGCTGGTCCAGGCTTGAGAACCAAGTCCGCAGGACTTGGAGGCGGCCCTTTTGAACTGGTCAAGACAGTTGGAGTGACGGTAACTGGTACCACACATATAAGGCCGGCAACCCTTTTCATGCGAGGAGCATAAAAGGAGTACGGCATTGTGGGGAAACTCCATGCAAACCGAGCAGGTAGCATCTTCCCAGTCACATCGCTTCTTCTTATGTGAGATTGCTTTCTTCAGGGTCTGTGCAGAATTGATCTGTTTTGCAGCTTTAAAACGGTACAATTGGATTCCCGGGTACGATGCTGATCTGATATGGCGACCTGCAAGTCTGCGGCTTCTTGGAATCCTTGCCATCTTCTACAAAGGGAAAGAATAACAAGCATGAGATTGAATAAAAGCAAAACAATAATAGGTTTATTCTTCATTTCCTAGATGTTAGGGAAAAAGAATTCAACATGGAATTCACTCAGAATCTAACAGGTACATATCCAACCCAAATACTGGTATGGAATTGACATTTACAGCATACAGACTTCTATTTCATCATGAAACAAAATAATGCTCAACGTCAATTTGTCACTTTCTTCACGAAAGAATACAAAATTTCCTAACAAAATTCAATTCTGAAACCTCACTGTCACCAAAAGGATCCATCACTAGCACAAATTTAATTTTGTCATCCTTCAATTATCAAATCCGTGCATCAACAATGCAGCAAATCAATGTTCAGATTACCAAACTTAATTGAGCACACTGACCAGAAAAGCTTGTTTATGCATCAAACAGTGAAATTTCATTGTACCAAACTTAGATCCCCATAATTGAGAAAGAAGAAAAACTTTCAAGAGTTCAACTGAGATTGAATAGTTCTCTCCAATGCTAAAATCTATTTTTCAAAATAGACTCATTACACCACAGGGGCAAAGTTACTGTAGATTTCCTCCTCCCCCAAAATATTAGAGCGATCAAATCCTATAACTAATTGAAGACTTACCTTGTACTAAGGTCTAAGAATTCTGGATCTCTACGCAAGCAGGAAAGAAGATAAGAAAAGGAAGATGCTCGCTTCACATTTAAGGGGTCAGCGAACAAACAAAAGTACCCAACTAGCCGCAAAAAATTAATATAATATTAAAGTAGAGGCTCAAAATAAACAGGCGATCAACTGAACCCAGATGGGATCTCTCTCTCTGTCTCTCTCTCTCTCTCAACAAACAACAAACACACTAAATAAGTTTATATACTAGAAATAAAATACTAGTATAACAAGAGAATAACTCACAGTAAAGAGTAAAGTCACATGCTCAGCTACCCCTGACCTGAGCATCTCACAGTTATATCCCCAGATCTCTCAAATCTCAATCCCGCGCGAGGGGCAAACAAGTAATTTTCACAATAAAGGAAAAAAAAAACACCTTTTTTTTTTTTGTTCTTTCCCCCCTTTCTCCACTGTCCCGTGGTCCCCGTCTCTCCCGATCCGTGATTGAACCAAAAAAAATTCAAAATTGAGATCGAAATTGGGGAAAGCGAAGAGTACCTCTCGGCGTAGGGGGTGCGATGAAACGCTCCTGTCACACTCTGGCGCTATGCTCCGACGCAATCGATGCGAAATTTTCTTTTAAAGAGAAACTTTAGAAATGGGGCAGAGTCGGGGCCACGTTATATATATACAGATAGATTCGGAGAGAGCGAAAGAGAGCTGGCTTCCTGTTACGACTTACACAGAGAGAGAGAGAGAGAGAGAGAGGATAAGTAACAGCACTGACTGCTCCCGGTCCACTAGACCTAGTATCTGACAACAGGTGATTCAATTTTGTTGGGACGCGCAGTTTTAAGAAACTGATCCATGAGTGAAAGAGTATTTTATCCACGAAAAGCGTTGGTGAGGAGTGAAAAAATGTTTTTACACCAAGATCACAAAAATGATTGACGAGGAAGTTATTGACAGGTGGGACCAATAAGGGTTAATACTTTATTTCATAGTGCACCAACAGCATTCAAAATTCTTGGCGTTGTAGCAGAGTCGGGAAAGAATAAGGCGCTATTTGGTGGTTGGGCCATAGTGACGACATTTCGCGAGTCGCAAGAATAAACAGGAAAATACTGAAAATATTTAAATCGTCTCCAGTAATATCTCAAATGGAAGTACACCATGTCTCGACTTATGAATCACTTTAAAGGCGTGAAGTTCATTGGAGGAGGAATGTGGGCTTCTCCAGTTTATGTAAAATGGAGATCATGATTGACGACAATGTTAAATTTGTGTTTTACTGTATGTTAAAACGGTCAATACTTTCTACATTAATCTTTTGCTCATTCCACCTGAACGGTCAATTTTTTTACCTCGAACTGTTAAATCGAGTTAGCCCTTATAATTACTTATTAATTCAGGAACTTGTATTTTGTATATAAGAAATTTTATTATATTAATTCTAACAAACATAATGAGTATGCAGGAAAGCAAAGGGGTAGGATCATTCGTGCAAGATACCCCTTCTCTTGTCTTGGTAATTAAATTGAGTAATTAGTTGGCGTCTCGAGGCAGCGCTTTCCTTTCAATTTAGCTAATTAATTATAGTGGAGAATATTAAAATGACTTGGATTCTTTTTGAAATATGGGTTGGATCAAGCCACTCAACATATTTTAAATCTCTATGTATTAATATAGAGAATTTTTTCACTTTGTGAATTTTGAACCAATGACATTTTACATAAGAGTCATGTACCTTTACCACTAAATCAAAGACAAATTCTCTAATGACTTGGATTTTTAGATTGAAATTATTTTGTTTCTACGGACATAACAAGAGAAAAAGTTGCATACTAGAATGCACCAATCTGTGTAGTGCAATCTATACCTTCAACAAAAAAGCCAGAATATAATTAATTATTTATTATGCTTATTAGTTTTCTTTTTCAGTAAAAAAAAGTTAGATTATTCTACTTTTCATAATAGCTTCATTGGATATATTCATGCGGGTCTCCGGTCTCATATGAACTCTTTTGAGTGCAATAGTAAATCAATAAAGCAAATATAGTTACAGACTTACAATAGTACAGTAATGAATAAGAAAATTAACAAAGATTGAATATTAATGAATAAAAATGGATACTTCTTTAAGGAGGAAGGTTAACACTGTCAAAAAAGGCAATAAATATACTAAGATTTTAAGGCGATGAATGAAAGGATACCACATTCACTATTTGAAAAGCTATATGAAATCTGTTTTGTTTTTGTGATGTTTTGCATTCAAGGCCCTTTATATGGCAGTGAAATAGAAGAAAGGAAACCTTAAGAGGACTATTGGGTTTAATTGAGCTTATTGGAAATTGGGTCAAATAGGTATTGGCCCATAGGTCGAAACTTTCTTTTCAGATTATTATGTTAGCCTATTCGATTTGGGGTTATGTACGGTACAATTAAAAAATATTGGGCGTAATATCAGTGTATACCTAAAATTCAAAGTTGCTAAAATTAAACCAAAACTTATTCATTTTGTTAATTTGGACGCTTATGATGAGTTTACATTTTTTTGGATGTCCTTGTTGTAAATTTAAAGTATAATAACAATCTTCTTATGAAAAAGTAAAGATATATAACATTTATGGCTTTCTACAGAGCAAATCTTATAAAAAAATTGAAAAATATCTAACAATAATAATTCGTAAAATCACAATCAATCAGAAATAATTCGTAAAATCTGTTTAATTGGCCTATATGTTCAAAAAGGTTATGAAAACAAATAATTTGTAAATAATTCACGAACTATTTGTGAATCTTGCTTTTATGAACATAGGAGTATCATTTAATTCGATTATGATATCACACTTAAGGAATTCAGATTCAGTAAAATACCTGATCCGGTAGAATGAGATTCGAAGCGTTTATTTTTTATATAAAAGTGAAATATATTTCACTGATTTCATTCAAAAAAATCAAACCACTGGTACCCGTCCGATGTTCTTACATAATAAAACCAACTCTCACAAAGCCATCAAGGTTACCTACTACTCTCTACTATAGTCACAAGATCCGCGAATAATTCATTTTTTTTGTGATGCCGAACCGAACGCTGAATAATTCAGTTGACCGGACTTTGACTGAATAATTCGCGAATAATTCGTGAATTTTATAATTTTTTCTCGAATTTTTCCCAGAATTTTTTTTTTTCTCTTTTTTTTGCTCCCTTGTAGGACTGAGATATCTGATTTAGATAATTCCAAATCATTCCCAAATTATACTCTAATTATTTTCGAATCACAAATTTTTAACTTCGCAGAACCAAACCAGAATAATTCATTTGTCACTATGCCCCTGCCACACTTACGTACCCTACAATATTACATATTTTGCTCCTTATTACAAAAGTACATCATCAGCTGAACTCAGACTGTTTATTTTAATCTGACCGGAATCTCAAAGACCTTGTTCATCTAAACAGGTCCGAATTAAAATCACTTGGCTGGGATTCACTCGGATGAATGCGGTACCTGAGGATACTCAATACTCATTCACACCAGTGTTATAAATAACAGTATGCGCTCGTTGGACGGACATGGTACCACCAAGCGATTAACCGGGAATAACTAGGAATAATCGGTCATAATCGGAAAAAATTGTTCGATTAATCGGAAAATTTCTTGACGGTTTGGTCACCACCAACGATTAATCGGCCTAAACGGACGTTTTTTACAACACTAATTCACACTTGTATAGTATGACTTTTTAAGTTCTCAACAGCAATATGCTCCATATATTGTTCTCCCAACACTACTTTTCTAATTGTCTACTTTGGCGCGCTTTAGTTTTTTCAGGTAGTAACCGATGCATTAGTTGACAATTTATAAAAATTTAACTATGACCGCTATCTTTTGTTTGCTAAAACGACTTAACAAATTGTTATGTTAATAATATTGATCACGTTGTCAATTTTTTCTCTGAGTTTCTAAAACATATGGTCGTATTTCTACATATTCTTCTTTTGCCTTGCAATTTTTTCATACAGCTTAAAAATTAAACTAATTTTCAAAGTAGTAAATAAAAAATGATGTTTGAAAATTAGCCATGATTTCCTCGTGATACACAACAATTAATGTACAATTATATCTTACAAGTAGTACTCCCAAAGTTTCAATCTACCAAACCAATACCTAAACCACAAAAGACAGTTCAAATATGATCACCAAAATCCTGACAGACAAGAGAAAAATACAACTTAAGGCATCTGCATCTCCGAAACTATTAGAGTTTCTAATCTGACATGGCAGTTGCTAAATCAGTTTCAGGGGTGTAGATGGATTTTTTATTTAGCAATTTTGCTCAATAATTTCTTATTAAGAAATCATTTATAAACTCTGACGTGGCAAAACGATTGGCCTGTATTCGCTAAATTAGTTTAATTTATTGTTGATGTGGCTTATCAATTTTAATTTACTGATGATGTAGCTTATTAGAAACTCTAAAATTAGTTTCAGGAATGTGAACATTTAAAAACTCCAAAGTCTATAATTTCTTAAAAGCAATTAACAGTTATTTAGAAACTCTAAGAATTTCAGGGATGTAGATGCTCTAACTGATCCATAACTATCTCAGTCGGACAGTAGAAATATTTATTTATTTATTTATTTTGCTCTTGTAGTGACACTTATAGCTACTGTATGTAAGGAATAACACATATTTCTGCCGACATTTTTATTAATATCCAAAGTTTAATAAAAATTAATTAATATATCCATATCTGCTGGAAGTTATAGAAATATCCGTACCGGCCATTTTTTGGCCGGTATCCAATTTAATTCAGTACCGGCCGGAATATGACCGGTATACAAATTTTTTATTTTTTTATTTTTTTATTATTATTATTTTTTTAAGGATGGGCATATCATAGTTGGCTAGAAGAAAAAGTAGTAGGAATCTCAAATTAAAGTCTGCACTCGGTTTGGCTAAGTCAAACAAATGCATTTTGTTTGTTGCGTGTGTTACATCGGTTGCATGTATCGGTGCATTATCGATGTTTTTGCAATGAAACATCGATGTTCTATTAGCTGGGTAGTGCTAAAAAAACATCGGTGCGTCGCTGATGTTTATGCCATGAAACATCGATACACTTCTGCCGTCGTTAGGCCGTGCATAAAGCATCGATACTCAATTTTAGAATGCTGGTTATTGTCAAATTAAATTCACTAGTCGCATGCGAACAATAAACTTTAGTGTCATACGACACTATAAAAAAAAAACATCGGTACTTCAATTTGAGTTTCCTACTACTTTTTCTTCTAGCCAACTATGTTATGCCCATCCTTAAAAAAAAAAAAAATAAAGTACCGGCCAGAAATAGCCGGTGCTGTTGCAAAAAAATAAAAATAAATTTTTTGAGTACCGGCCATTTTCCAGCCTATATTAATTAATTTCTATTAAACTTTGAATATTAGTAAAAATGTCGATATTTCTGTCAATAATAACTTTTGGTTTAAGATTCATATTTCAATTTTCAACGAAACCTAATTAATAATTAAACAGCAACAATTTGCGTTACAATTTTTCTTTTTGTACAGCTCTTAGTAACAATTGGTTGACTAATACACATTTCAGTCGGCCACAACTTATCAATACAAAATTTAATTATATTATTGAACTTGCAACTTCTTCAACTTAATTATATAACATGACAAGTCATAATCTATATGCCAATTTTTTTTTAAGAGTAGGCTTTGCCTCTATATGACATTTTTTTTATTGGTTATCCTGCGATGTAGACATGTAGTATATACCTACACAGTAGAAAAGGTCCTACACTACCAAAAATTACTAGTATGTAGCCTGTAGGTTAGGGAATGGAATCTCTCCATTTAAACAGCAGGAATTGTACAGCTGTGAAGACGTTGAGATTCGTGTTATATTCCAACAAAAACTATATATATTAAGAGGAGGGATCTAGTTACCAAAATTGTGTTACAACAAAGTTACTACAACCATTTTAACATTTTCAAATTCCAATTCGTCGATCCAAGCCGTTCAACATAATCTCCACAATAAAATGTTCTTCCAGATCAAATTTTACATTTTTTGTTAATTTGTTTACTATTTATTAAGATGGGTACAAAATCCAATGGTCTGAATTTGACTAGTTTTTGTAAAATACCTAATAAATAGTAAAAAAATTCAAAAAAATGTAAAATTTGATCTGGAAGCACATTTTATTGTGGAGATTATGTTGAATGGTTTGGATCGACGATTTGGAATTTGAAAATGTAGAAAATGATTGTGGTAATTTATTGTAACTCAAAGTTGTGGTAACTAGATCCCTCCTCATATATAAAAAATATCTCTCTAGGCTCTAGCTAGTTGGACAATGGACAGCCATATAGGAGTAGAACTAGGGTGTGATGTGCTCACCAAGCCATTTGGTGAGCACACCTTCAAAAACCGTATTTTTAAAGTTCAAATAGTCGATTCGAACCTTCCAACGTGTTCTTCATATTAAAATGTGCTTGGAGACCAAATTTTACATTTTTTGGAAATTTTTTACTATTTTTTCAGAATTTTTGAAAATCAGTGTTTTTTGAAATTTTTTTTTTATTTAATGAAAAGTGATGATTTTCAAAAATTCTGAAAAAATAGTAAAAAATTTCCAAAAAATGTAAAATTTGGTCTCCAAGCACATTTTAATATGAAGAACACGTTGGAAGGTTCGAATCGACTATTTGAAGTTTAAAAATGGGGTTTTTGGAGGTGTACTCACCAAATGGCTTGGTGAGCACATCACACCCTAGTTCTACTCGCCATATAGATACGCTAAAAAAATTGCCACACAACAGAACAGAGGATGTATATAATATATGCATTCATAAGGTCAAACCTAGTGCATGTGGCTCGTGGTCGAACAAATTCAATTAATTAGATGATCGACAAAGGTTTCAGTTTTTTTAAATTTCATATATACGAAATTAATCAACAGATCAGCGTCTGACTTCCCTTTTTTTTTTCTTGGAAAATCCAGCGCTCAATACCTAAATCTTCCCAATGTAAGACGAATTCATATCACCGACGGTACCGTAATAGGGAATCTTTTACAATTACTTGATCTGGACCGTTCTTTTTAACTTGGCACAAATCTCAAAGCCCAATAAGACTGCCCCTCAGTCAGCCCGAATCCTAAACCGGCTGAGAGTTAATCTCAAACCGTAAATAGCTAATTGTAAAAGGGAATCTTTTACGGTACCGTCGAGGATATGGATCCATGTAAGACTGAGTAGGGGGGCAAAAATATGGCTGTTATTGCTAATGGATTAGTAATTCTAATTAATTTCTCAAAAAGGAACACTCGCTTCCAATAAGTGATTACAATACCATGTTAATTATTAGAAATTTTTGGTAATAAGCCATAAAAAATAAATGATAATAATACCAAACTGTGGGCATTGTCGCTTGCTTATTTAGTTGTCATTTTTAGCATATCATTTGAGAATATATATATACCACGACTTAAAGATTGTGATGACACTGCGAACCTTTCTTGTAATTTGTTGTTCATCAAATATCAAGCCAAAATGTACTTGAATGAAGTAGAAAAGGAGCAGTAATTGCCATGGATTCTTCACCATTAGATGAAGTCCAATCAATATTTGCAGTAATTAATTAATACATAATTTAATGAACATCTAAGAAAGGACTATACGGATCTATCAGAAGTACATCCAAATTAGAGCAATTAAACTTTTGAACGGCAGCAGATCGATAAGGCCAGAAATCTGACAAAAATAAAATGAAATAATTAAAAAATCTCACTCGATCCTTTAATTGATACACATGATCACTAGCTGATTTTCTTTAATTTATCATGAGTCAATTCCCCATTTGCTGTTACTAACTTTGTTACTACTCTCTCCATTCTCCTGTGCTCCATTTCCTTGCTCATTATTTTTGTTATTCATGTATGAGCTTAATGCTGCAGCCACTGCCACTGTCAGTTTCGGATCCGGTGCAACTGGGGTTGCCCCAACACTACAGTCACCGGCCATCTTATCATCTTCATTACGCCATATCCCATTACTCAAGTTAATATTGTTCGAAAACGGATTACATGCTCCCCAAGGATACTTTAAATTTGAACCTAGCATGTTAAATGGTTGATGCTGTAATGCATGCAATGCTTGGGTAGGGTTACCGCCTATGTCGAACATGCTAGTAGTAGAAGAACTTGCTAAGGTGGAGATATTAGTTGAAGCAAGAGGATTTTGAGATGCATGGTTCATCATATAAGGGCTTAGGTAAGACATGTTAGAGAGGTTGTTGTCGGAAATGGAGGAGGAAGTTGTACTGGAGAGAAGCATGAAGGTTGCTGCAGCTGAGGTGGTGGAGGCCATCGCCGTTGCCCCGACCGGCAATGGGTGGTTGTGCGTGCCTTCATATGTTGTTACAAGGATTGACATGTCCTCAAGACATCTCTGGACCTATTAATGAATGAAGAAGGATATATATAAGATATAAATTGCAATTACTGATCTAGTTTATGCAAAATTTTCATCAAGTCAATTTCTGTTTCCTAAAATTTATAACTGATTACTTGCCTTTGAGTAGTTAACGAAATTGAATTCAGTCAAAAAGAAAAAACAGAAACAGTTAATTTGTGGGACACACATTTGATTTATCTAATGAAATTAGTACTACATAGTTATTGCCACGAGACCCTGGTGCAAGAATGATTTAATCTTTCCTAGTATAATTTGTGGATATAACTAATACACTATTCGCGAAAAAAAATAAAGCTTGATCAGTAAACTCAAATCTTTCAAGAAACCCAATTGTCAACAGAGGAGATCTGTTGCATAGCTTCATATGATTGAGATATAGGGAAAAAATTATTGGAAACAAGGCCTAGCTTCTTAATTATTTCTTGATCAAAGGATCAAATGAAATGCAAATTAATTGTAATAATAAAAGAACAGTATGTACAACTTATAAGTCATGAAGAGCTAAAGTTTACAGTACATTAAATGGAAAGCAGTGTATATTCTGAACATCAAACTAACTATTAGTATTCAAGTTCAATACAATAATTTAATACCTGTTTTCTCACAGGACAACCCGGTGCAACTGTACACCGATAATATGCTCGTGGGCATGGATTTCCTTTGGCAACCTTCTGTCCATACTTTCTCCATTGACAACCATCATTCATCTAAGATCCAACATGCAATGATTCTCTGAATTAAAATTTTAATTCACTAATTAAATTAACAAGATCTCGCAGATGCTTTTATCTTAAACGGATGGAACTTACAGTTGGGCCTTGGCACCGAACTCGAACAGAAACCCTAGCTTTCCGGTTTGCAGGATTTATGCTTTGGCTCGTTATGCCGGCCAACTCGTTTGTGTGAATTTTGCTGCTCTCCAGTAGAGAATACCCTCCGGGTCCTGCGATGTTATCCCGATTGCCTGATTCTTGATCTCTATCGGGTGTGTCTGCATATGATTGCAAACTCAAGGACAACCCCAATTCCTTGTTTTCATCATCTGAGTCAATTATCATCGATGAAGACGATTGCTTAGTAAGCTCTTTGTTCTCACTGTTCTCTCGAGCCCTTTTTGCTTCCCGGTGTCCATCCCCACCAAGAGTTAGGAATAATTGCGGCTCCTGAAAAATCAAATTTAAGTATTCATGTTCGCGGTTTTAGTAGTTATAAGAGAAATATGCCGTCTATCTCAATCAACTTGAGATTAGACAGAGAGAGAGAGAGAGAGAGAGAGAGAGAGAGACCTTCGGTTGCTCATCTTGGTGCTTCATTTCGGCTAGCTTCTTATGTAGCTCATGGTAATCTTTTAGTGTGCGATCAATGAACTCCTTTAGTTTCTTGTTATCTTCCTTCAACCGATCCATCTCCGCTTGCACCTTACTCAGCTAGACATATCAAACATGGCTAATGTTTTTCAATTTGAATCAAGGTAAAAAAACAAATCATGTAAACAAATTAAACTGTATATAATTAGTTAATCAAAGTTAGATAAATATGAACAACACAATAACAAGTCAAAATTAAGACCTTAATATATACACCCCCCTCCAATTCCCAAATTTAGAAGAAAAAAAAGAATATTCAAGTTTTACTGACATATTCTGGCACCATGACAAAAGGAATATGGGGAAGAAAATAACAAGATCATAAACTAGTTTTTTGCCTTTTTTGGAAGTTTAAGGATAACTAATTGGTCTCAAAAAATAGAATACCTCATGGGAGACTGTACTGTCAGGCCGATGCGATTTAGTCTCTCTATGTTCTTGTTCGACTTCTTTCACGACATCTTTATAAAGTTCATTAGTTGATTGTTGATTTTCACATGTTTCGGCTGCCTCAACCGGTGTTTCTTTCCCGGATTCCGGTTCAACCGCTTCCTGCTCAAGTGCTTCCTCAGTCTCCTCGCTGTCATTATCCATATCCGTCTCCTCCTCTATGTTCAGAGAAAGATCTATTTGCATTGAACCCTCACCCTTGTTATTTTTCAATGACATCCTCTTCTTTCTCTTTCTCTTTCTATTTTCTCTCTCTCTCTCTCTCTCTCTACCCTTTTGGGTGTTAATGCAACTCCCAAGGCAGCCAAGTCAATGTCCTGGCGTCTAAAGACGTATTATAGGGGTAATAAGAAGAGGAGACTATGCTCTCTCTTCTCTCTATCTTAAACTCATCATAAAATATTAGTTTGAACTTTGAAGGAAGATTAGCAAGGTTTAGATAAAGTTCACCTCATCTCCATTTCTTACACTGATAAGTAATAACAAGTTATTTTCCTAATAATTTTCTGCTGGAGAGGAGAAGATTAATTAAAACTGGAGAGTGGATATAAAGAAAAAGAGAAGCACGGATCTGACAGGGATACCCAAGTCAAGTGGGGAAGAGGTCATGTGATAAGAGAGCGCTTCCATCGCTGTGGGTATTACTATATATTACTATTAATTAAGGAATATTTTTTGAGGGGTCGTTGGTGCCTTGGTGGGAGATGCAAAGGGTCAACCCGTTGGAATTTTAGAGCTGACGTTCTATCATCCATCCAACAATAAACATTAACAACAACAAGGAACATGTACACCTACAATCCATGTGGGTCCCACCAAATACCATACAATTAATCAAGTTTAACAAAAACAAAAACAATATACAGAGGGAAGCAAAGAAAAAGAGGGCATGGTTGGTAAGAAATTCAATGACTGCATTAGCTTTTTCCCTTTTGTTTTGTTCTTTTACATGATTTTTATTTTTTGGGCAGAAGTAACATCATAATTTCCTAAAAAAAAAAAAAAAAAAATTATGAAAGCCTGTAGGCAGAGGTAACAACATAATTTCCTCAATTACTTATATATGTGAACTTATATTTAGTTCTCAGAATAAAAAAATACAAATACTTTTACTAATATGTAAGACTTATCAAAGGTACTTTATTAATTTATTCTTGAAAGAATATAGTTCTAGATTATTTTAGAAGAAATTAGTCCTAGTAATGCTTTAACCTTTTGACTTCCGTCATAAATGAATAAGTACTCCTGATGCACATGTTTAAAGTTGAATTTCATGCAAATTATTTTTTTTCTGAGGTGGCTACTTACAAGGTAGCTAGGTGAATTTAAAAAGGGTTGATCACCAGAATCCATGGTTCTGATAACCGGCCTAACCCATAAACGTACCTTTTTTGATAAGGAGTGTTGGCAAAAAAAAAATCTTTTCAAGAAATTAATTTGTTACTCCAAAAAAAAAAAAACTTACATTGTGGTTGTGTCACGGTACGATACGCATATACTATTACAAAAGGCTAATTACCAATAGCTAATCACACACGGATCTGAGAAGTTTTTGTAAAATCAGGGTGTGAACTAAGATTGCGGGTGGAGCGAAAATGAAAAATCCATATATGAATGTTTACACACGGATCGATACTTGCGTAAATCCGAGTATGATTGTTGCAATTGTTTGGTGTAAACATTCACACACATATTTTTCGCTTAGTAACTGTGTGTGAATGTTCTGTAGAATTTTTGCAAAAAACAAATGTTGATTGTACTCATACACAGTTTTGTTTTATGATTCATGAAAAAAGAAACACAATTTTTTGCACATCATCGATCTGTGCATCTAACTTCTAAGGCATCTCTATCAATATTTTCTAAGGTATTATTATTATTTCTACAGCACCTCTTCCTCTATACATGATTTTTGTAAGGATGGCGAGGCAAGGGTGATGGGTAAGGCAATGAAGGTGAAGGTTATATCGGAGACGAAGAAACTTCAAACGGAGCAACTATTCTTTCGAGTGTTTGATTCCAGCGTATGACTTCAATTTGGAACAAAGAGATCTATTGTTGTTCCTAGATTTGCATTTTTCAGGGCCAAAAAACGTAGGGAAGTCCCTGAAAACTTGAGTTCAAGTTTCGGATTAATTTGTTTTCTTTGTAGTTTTTTATTTTGTATTCTTTTATCATATTTTTCTCTTAAGCATTGTCCATGTAACTATGTAAAGTCAGATCTAGGATTTTTTTTTGTTGTATTTTGTAATAAAATGATTGTAATGAATTCATATTTTATTTGTGTAATGTAATTGTATATGTTGTTTATATTGGTAAATATAGTGTTTTTCGTATATATTGTGTTTAAATTTATAGTCTTTTAATATAATGGCTAGCAAATATAGTTGTCGTTCATTATAAGCTATATTAGAAAGAAAAAAAATAGAATCACATGGATTTTTGTTCCAAATTGTGAGCTAGATTCATTAAAAAATTTGAATCACACACAGATTTTTTATTACAAACTGTGTGTGATTCATAAAAAAAAAAAAAAAACTAGAATCACACAAAACTTTTATTCCAAACTGTGTGTGAATGTTTTGCGAAAAAAAATCTGCATCCCTCTTACTTCATATCATACACAGAGGTCTAACACTTTTACTCACCCTACACTTACACACGGGAGCGAATCTATGTATAAATTGTATTTTTGTCTGTGTGTAATCGCACTTTTTGTAGTAGTGGTATGAAATTTTAGTTTATTTTTTTCTATTAGTACAAAATATTTAAGGTTTTTATCATAGCTTATTGATACAGATACGTAATTTGTTATATCCATATATATATACAATTAAATTATATAATAATATATCAAATAAATAGGAAGAACATGAATATATTATTTTAAAAACAGTCTGTACATAATATCATTGTATGTGGTAAAAAACAATACAATCATTGAAAAAAATATAAGCTACTAATTAAACAAAATTATATGAAATGTTGTATAAATCAATATCCTTGTAATTTAAAATATTACCCAGTGAAATAAATAATTAAGAAAAATATCCTCTACAATTTGTACTTATCTATTACCTTATAGTATAACAGGTATAAAAAAATTCTAGATTTTATGCATATTTTTACTCGATGAGTTAACAATTTTTTTATTACTAGATAAGTGCAAGGAAAAAATTATTATAAAAGTATCCATTTTCATTTTTTATTTGAGTCTGGTTAATTAATATGACATCAGTGTTATTTTAGCTCTAGAGACACTAACTCCAAAATTCATCAAACATCCTTCACACAATGAATTCAAACTGTTCAAGTCATATACCTTACGAGTGATGCATTTACATGCAAAATTCATAAATTTTAGAATTTATTTCATATAAAGTTTAGTATAAAGTTAAGTGGTACGTAAAAAATATATACAGATAAGCAAATATATATATAATGAGTCCGGCTAGTATGACATCGGTGTCATATGACACCAACTACAAAATTGATTGGATAGACTTCAAACAATTAATTCAAACCGTTCAAATCGATTTACTTTATGAGTGATGCGTTTACATGTAAAGTTTCTATATTTTTTTAGTTATTTTAGTATCAAATCAAAAATATTGAAAAATGAATGCATTAAAATTAACTTAAAAACTCAGACATTTGACCGCTTGACTTGATACTACATAAATTCGAAAAATTATAAATTTGCACGCAAACGCACAACTAATGAAATAGATCGGTTTGAACGGTTTAGATTCACCGTTTGAAGTCGATTCGATAGATTTTGAAGTTAGTATATATTATATAGGCTGAAATGACACTAATGTTATACTAGCCAAACTCATATATAATTAATCGATTGGAATATATATTTTTTTTACCCTAAGTTGTGCTATCTACTAATCATAATGTCTTATTTTATATATTATGTACTAGCTAGTTACTATTGATGTTTGGTAATTTCATTTTATTGAGGATATCATGTAATGCCAGATATAAGGAGATGATATTTACAAAATATGCTAACCAATTTTGTCTAAAGTGATTCAACTGCTTACTGATCAAGTTGACCTTAGGAAGTGCGAACTCGTATCCTCTGCATTAACTCAAATTTTGAGTTGAGATCTGGACCGTCCGATTTAAGGCTGCATTAATATTGAAGAGCTTCGTACATTATAAGCGCGAGCTGGATTAGTCCGAATTCTAATTGCACGATCCAAAAATTAGCCGGATTCAGAAAGTGCTGGAGTCTACAGGAGTTTAGGCTATACTAATTTGTAGGATATTTATTAAAAAGTTCTAAATATTTAATTTTTTATCAAAATATAAAAAAATGTTTATTTCTCCAACTATATAAACAAATATTGTTTCTTATTTTCCCTTTCTTTAATCCAAGTTTAAACTTTTATCGATTAATTAGAATACCCAGTTTTAAAACTTTAATTTAATTTAATCTTTTAAACTACTTACCCAGTTTTTTCATTAATACAAATTAAACAGCTAAACTTGCACATTAGTATTAATATTTGATTAATTATAATGCAAAAAATATTAATTGCAGTTGAAGAATAAGAACGTGTTCATTTGAAAAGAAGGATAAATTAGGTCTTTCATTAAAATAAAAGTTTAATAATAAACTCAAATAAAAATTTAAAATTAGATTAAAGAAAGAGAAAATGAGAAAGGTTATATGTTTTTAAATGGGAAATAAGCATTTTTCAAGTTTCGATGGGGGGAGATTGATATTCAGTAGTTTTTGATGATGGACCTCACAATAATTATTCTAATTTAAAATGGGCAAATAAGAAATTTAAGTATTTTGACGTGGAAATAGACAATTTAGAATATTTCAACGAGTATGACAACGATTCTCCCTATGTTTTACTATGTGTTGGGTTGCTAAAGACTAAAGAGTAAAACTGATATTTGTTTTTTTTTATTTAGCATGAGATGATATCTCAGTCCATATACTTTCAAATCAGACACGGAATTTTGAACTTACAACTTTTAATTCGGAGCACAATGCATTAACCAACTATATATATATTACATATGATTCTTAACCAGTATGTACTTTTAGATGTGATACAGAATATGGAAGGTTTAATCTGACTAAGGAAACTCTACTAGACATGGCGAGGCACCGGTACCATGCCAGACTTCCTAGTTCCTAGAGGCTTAATTGGTATCTGATTCCACGGCGACCAGATCGTTATGGTTAAAATCAAATACCAGCATTAACAGTTTTTTTTTTTTTTTAACTTTTTGTTAATTGGGACAGACATGTAACTTCAAGTAGTTGTTTTAGTTTTATTTATTTTTTACTATGCTTTCCTGAGCTCTAAAATTGCAATACTATTCAAGATCGATGTTATGATGATATTATGCTTCATATACAATGAAGTTTAGGCTTTGTCATTTTAAATTGCAAAATAATTTAGCTGTTATTTATTATAGGAAATTTATCAAAATCTTGAATTTGACTAGCTATCTATATTTATGTTCTGTATCTATCAAATAGTTGATCAGCACAACCATTTTAGTTTGCTAAATTATTGAAAGACAAGGATAAGATGGTAAGACTAATCCTTAATTTTAGTCCAATCAAATTCATCTTCTACAAATTACAATATTCAAGTATATATAATTTGATATTATATAGGTACATAACAATTGGCTAGATTAAGATAAGATCTGAAAGACCACTGCATGTATTTGACTAGATATAATATAATTATTTCTGGCGTTTTTCCTTTTTCTATTGTTCTATCTATACCTAAATGGGTAACGCTAAAAAGCAGTTAATTATCAATGGATATATATTGTAGCCAGTTTGCAACAGCTAATTATCGTACTGGCTGCTCAGTCAAACTTCTTTTGCATTTAAATTTTTTTCTTAGCAAATTCTATGGGTTAATTAGTTTTTAATGTAAAGGACATTCATATCATTTAATTTTTACATTAAAATTAAACAAAAATATACAAAATATGTAAAAATAAACAAAATATTGGTTCTTTCTACGGATCAATATTTCGTTTTCAAAGTCCAAATAGTCGATCTAAACCGTTCAATATGATTTCCATACGTAAATGTACTTGAAGACTAAAATTTACATTTTTGTGAAAAAGTTACTATTTTTATAGATAAGTAAAAAATCACTACTTTTGAATAGTCTAGAATCTTTAGATCAAATAATATTTTTCTACCTATCTAAAATAATAGTAAAAAAACTCTTGATAATATAAAATTTGATGTACAAGTACAGTTCAGTTCAGGACGATTGTTTAGATTTTAAAAATAGAGATGATATTTTAAAAATTTGATGTACAAGTACATAGTGCCGCTGACACCGTACCAGTAAATAATAAGACCGGTACAGGCCTGCTAAATATATAGAAGGCTACAAACTATATTGAACAAGAAAACAGACCATGTAATAACCGATAAAAAAGATCAAGAGTCAACTAGCTAGGCATTGAGAGAATTACAGTTAAATAGTTTAATTAGGCAGTAATGATTGAGGTCAACGGATCTGTTATTGGTTCTGTGAGGATGCTCAGCTGTCCCATGCCCCTTCTCTGAGAGAGAGAGGGAATTGAATATAAATATTTAGAAAAATATACATTTAGGAGAGAAAAAGAAGCATTCACTGATCAGGATCTTTCCAACTCTTTTATCTTATTGGGATTTTTATTAGTCAACAAACAGATTTGACTCTCTATCTTCTTAAGATCCTGGATTATCTGTGGCAGCAATAGAATGCATAGTAGTGTAACGATTTGCATGTTCAGATATAAGATAAAAAATTCCTTTTTTTTTTTGGTATGAATTATGAAACCTGATTGTGCAAACAGTGCCTGTTATATATAGTGGGACCGTCTTTTTCTGTATACCTTGATGGCTATCTGGAAAAATTTATTGAGTCTTGTGTAACAAATATAGCAATGATCGATTGGTACTATGATTTTAAAATTTGAGTTTTGAGATTTAAACGATTAATTTTTTCTGGTAAATTTGATTTATATATTGAAATTTTGCAAAAAAAAAAAGAAAAATTTTACATGTAAGATAATTTATTATTTTTATGGATTAGAAGAAAAGTATTTTTATTGAGACTGTCTAACTTATAAAATCAATACTTTTTCTTCCAACAAAAAAATTAGTATATTATCTTCAAACGTGTAATTTTAGTTTCCTATAAAATTGTGACACCTAGATCGAATTGATTTTTTGAATCCTAAAATTAAAAAATTGGAAGTCACATTACATTTTAATTGTTGCTATGCAAGTATGCTTAATATTTTAGGCTAACTCGACTACATTTACATTTATTATTTCTTTTGTTTAAATTTTCTTTTTTGTGCATAAGAAAATTGTCAAATTCATCAAATCACTTTATGACATGCGTTTCATTTTGAATCTGCAACTTCTAATATAACAAAATGCCTCAATCAACTGTATTAGACACAATTCATTTCTTTGTTTTGTTTCTAAATAATGGTTTGCCCACTCGCCCAGGTGCGGACCCAGCCTAGTCCATAGGGGATCAACTATTTCTCTCTGAATTTTGAAGTTTATACAAATTTATAGTTTCGGTTCGACTTTGCTCCCCTCTGGCATTTTATTTGCCCCCTATATATAGACTTTTAGTTTGTAATTAATGTTAAATTTAGAGTTAAAATTATGATAAATTCTTGAATTCTTATTGGTAATTAGGATTAGAAGTCAGAGTATTGAAAATTATAAATTATAAATTAGAGCATTGTTTTTTATCTAGTACCCGATTAGCTAATGAGTTTGAACCCAATAACTATTCAAATCCGATTCGTTATTTTCTTGCCCCTCTCTGAAAAAAATTCTGAATCCGCCCTTACACTTGTCGTAATTCATATTTTTACTAATTCAATATGATTATTGTAGTAACAAGGACTTCATCCATGGATCAAAAAACTGGAATTTACACTAAACCAACAAACATTTGGTTGTGCCGGAACCGACTGAAACAGAATCTGGTCAGACCGATGTTTAGCAAGGTTAATCTGGTCAGAATCCGGATAATTTCGGTTTAAATGGATTGATTTTTCGGTTTAAATAGATCGGTTCGGTTGAAATTTTGAATTATTTCGGTTTAAATGGATCGGTTCGGTTTAGACTTTTCAAAACCGACTAAACCGAACTAACCGGTTTATATTGGTTTGACTCTAATTTTATTGGTATTATAATGATTTCATTAAACTAAACCGAATCCAACCGAACCGAACTTCAATTATTGTGTATGACAATGTGTTATTTTCATTAATAATGGTACCAATATATTTACTTATGTTTGAACCGTACAACCTGAAATTTACTTCGATTTGTTCGGTTCAGTTCTTAATCGGTTGATATGTTTAATTGGTTTGGTTCGGTTCTATATTTGAAACCGAAGAAAAGTTTAGTTTGGTCATTTTACTTCGGTTTCAACCGAACCGACCGTTTGAACACCCTTACTGGCAAGTGGGAGCGGGAGCGGGGCAGTCTGAATCCGATGTTATTCGGAGCTGTCCGATTTACATTAGACAGCTGATTTTATTTGACAATTTGCTTAATTATTCACAATATCAAAATTTTCAATTATGTATTTTTTATAATTTAAGCAATCGCTTTTTAGTTTTGATTTAATTTGATAATGATTTACCCATTGAAATATTTTAGCACTTGAAAAATAATCAATCATTTTACTGTTAATTAAATTTAAATTTAATTAACAATATATTTCAATAAAAAAAAAATTCTTATTTTGACAATCTTTAAATCGGTTGTCATGGTGTCCAAAATTTAGTTATCAACATAGTTTTTTGAGTAAATTACATGAATGGCCGTTAAGACATTATTGTTTTACCATTTTGGTCTTTGAAGTATCAAAATTCCCAGTTTGCTCACTAAAATTATCAGTGCATCATGAATTGGTCCTACCTTCAACTTTCATTAGAAAAATGGAGGGAATTCCACCTCAGCATTTAAATAGTGGTGCAGACGGTCAGGTTCGGTTTATGGGTCGGATAAATTAAATCGAATCCATATTCTACCCATTACAATATCGGTTCTGGTTCGAATTCGGATTGGATATTAAATTATTAATTTTGTAACCGTATCCATAATTTAACCGGTTATATTTTTTAAACCATACCCTACCCAAATTAATCGGATCCGGATCGGTTCTGGTTTGGATCCGGGTAATCTTTTAAAAGTAGCACCTCTAGTGGTGCTATTTCAAGCAAATATTGTTGTCAAACACAAAGTTGGTATTTTAAATTAAATGTTGCAAGAGCATTCTTCCGCTTCCAAAAAAATGGTTTGAATAATACAAAAGAGAAGCATAAATGAAAGAGAAAAGATACTCTGTGGTGTTATTCTATTTTGTTGTAAAATATTAAAAGCACTATTCCGAATAGTATCATTTCATCACTCTTCACATTATGTTTATATATCAAATAACAATAATAAAAAAGAAAACAAAATTAGTCAATGTTCTTTATTGTGAAATAATAAAATGGAAGAGCTTGCTTAATATGTTGCCAAGAGGAAAAGTATTTAACGTGTTATTCAACTAAAATTTTACTTTAAAAAATGCAATTTTAATTGAAGTCAAACTCAATTTATTTTATTTCTTCAATAAATATCGAAAAATCCGATACAAACTGACATCTGGATATCGCATTATTATCTAATGATGCACATGGTATTATTCTAACAACAAAAGGAATCAACTACCTTTTAAAATTATAATTGAAGAAAACATTTACTATTAACATAAATTTAAACTAATGAGCGTCAACACAATGTTGCCTCCTCCCGTTAATCAAGGATCTATTGAGATTCTTGCAATCAAAACATAAACAGAGTATATAATAAAAAGAAGAAGAAGAAGAAGTAAAAGTTGTTTAGTGATGGGGAGTGGAATTCGCATCCTCTGAGATATCTCAAACTTTGAGTGTTTTCTTGGAAAATCTCAACCATTCAAATACGTTCTGCACGAATCTCAAAACAAAATTAATACTGACAGTCTGGCACCCTACGCTATCCCAAATAGGTACGGGAGATGTCGGTCATGCAAAAGTTGAGATATCTCAGAGGATACGCACTCATAGGGAGTGTATGTGGAATTTAGATCTAGTGCACATCCTGTTCGTGTAGAATGAGATCTGAGTCGTCCGTTTTAATCTAATACAAATTTAAAAAAAAATTATAATTTTAAATAGACACTGAATTGATTTTGATCTAATTGTGAGTATTTTACACACGGTCATATACCATAAGAGATACCCACTCGTGTGTTGTGTGCCGGTATAAAATCCTAGATATAGTATAGATTAATTTTGTGATTTTTTAAATAAAAACTTATTTAGCTTCTTTAACGATGCTAATTATCATTTATACTAACTTATGTAGCATATGATCTGAGCCATTTCTTTTACATCTGACGGTCCAAAATTTTAAGACATGAATGCTGAGATGTGAATGGCAGCAGAGAGAATTCGGATCACTCCAGGTACCTGGATCAAGCAAATTACAAGCGGACGATGCCAAAATTAATTCAATTAACTTGGCACGAATCTCAAACAAATCTATAATTTTTATAGGTACCAGATTGACTTTGGCTCGGCTGAGATTAATCTGAGCCGGCCGTTTGTAATTTGCTTTAGTCAGTTACCTGGAGGATACGGATTCCAGCAGATGGGGATTCTTTGAGATGTACAACAGATTTTGACCAGCTCTGGTTTCAGGCAAATGTCAAAAAACAAAGTTCAACTTGAGAGAGTTGTAAACTGTATCCTTTGATTTCTGTGATCTAGAAAGCGCTCTCCTGTGCTCTCCATTTATTTTGAAAGGAGACTGAAGGATTATCCTTTTGAAGCTCTAATTCGAGTTGTGGACATCTCTCGTCTTGTTTTCAATGGAGAGGATGGGGACTTGCTTTAAACCCTCCATGTGGCAATTAAAGTATTAGCGAATTGTTTATCACCATATTTCACACTATCCATAATATTTTACTTTAATCTATATTAAAATAGAGTACAAATAAAAAAAAAAATCAAAATGAATGGGGGTCAATTGACCCCCATTCATTGTATGTGGCTCCGCCTCTGCCATTAATAATGTTGTACATGGCAGTGATCCAACCATACAAAAATTTGATGCAGTCTATTTTATAAATTTGAAGTTTTTCTATTGTCATATATTAATCAACACCAGACTTGGTTATATAATAATTTGGTATGTATTTATAAACTTTCTTTCATAGAAAGATTAATAAAAAAGAGCTAGAATCTAGATGAGAAATCTTGGAGTAAAGACATTAACAAAATTATTTTAGCTTCACACAGAGCAGAGACAGTGAAATAAGTATATAATTGATACGCTGTGTAAAGTCAAAATAGTTCTGTCTATATATTTACATGAAATTGTGGTATGTAGCAAATTTTTATTTTTTGCTAAACTGGACGCAACTCAATCACGAAATATAATTTTCTAGGAAAAATCTTTATTTTATTTTATAGAGAGACCTTTGGTTAAATTTAATAAATAAGATTGCATTTCTCATATTATCATAACAACTATTGCACTCTTCTATCCGCCTCACAAAAAGCTACACAGACTAAACTACAGAAGAACATTTAATGATTTACAAGGGATGGAAGCTGGTCGTGTTCTGATTGGTCAGTTCGAGAATTGAGATGCGGGTCATGGATAAAAGTGCAAGATTGAATCTAATCCACCAAACAGTGAATGAACTAGTGTTAGGAAAACGAGCTCGATTAAATTAAGAGTGCGGCTACGGTGCTATGCAGAGCCGTGTTATGGCTTAATATTTGAATTTTTAAAATTATAACAGTCTATTCGAACCGTTCAACATGATTATAAAATGAATATGTACTTGCAAATCAAATTTTATATTTTTTTAAATTTTTTTACTATTTTTTTAGATAGGTAGAAAATCACTTGATCTTAAAATTCAAAAAAATAGTAAAAAAAATTTTACTATCTAAAAAAATAGTAAAAAAATAGTAAAAAAATTCGAAAAAATGTAAAATTTGATTTGCAAGTACATATTCATTTTATAATCATATTGAATGGTTCGGATCGACTGTTAGAATTTTGAAAACTCAAATATTGAACCGTAACACGAACCAAACCGTGCTATGCATAGTACCGTAGCCTCACTCTTAAATTAATACAAAATATGAATAGTGCACCGGTTCAGCTTTGCCGAGAAATTGTATTTAAATTGGTTTCAGTGTTTGACCCTTGTTAACCTACTGATCAATCGGATCAGCCCACACTGGACCTCTTTAATCAAAGCTGTTGTGATTTTTATAATTTACTTGGCTTTGATCTCTAAGCATAGTTAATTAAGTGAGATTGGTTTTGATTATATTATCTCTCATGCATTACTGCTGTAGTTATGTGAGATGACAGTACATCATTCTTAATTTAATTGTTACTGTGACCACCTCACGTTTACCATCATAAAATTCAACTGCCTGTATATACTAGTAAAATGCTTTTCTGTTTTTTTGTCTTCCCATTTTTTAGGGTTCAGGTCTATTATAATGAGTTGGTTTGACAATTTTCACAATATCTATTATATTAAGTCACACAAAAAAAAAATTTATTGGTATGTTATTAATATTTGCATATTTAGTTGTGTATTAAATTTTTAATATGAATGTCATTTCATATTTTGTTAAAATCTGCTAAACACGAAATACTATACTTTTCATGATAAATATTAAAATTTGCATCAAATATCATACAACATTCACATGATGTGTGTAATTTTATCATCAAGTTCAAATACAAGACACAAATAATTTTATCATCAAGTTTAAATATATTTTTAAATATAAATACCCTTAGTGTGTATGTACAAGAACTAGACAGGAAGGGTGCATTTGTAGATGAGTTTGTTTAGGACAGGATCGGAGTAATTTATGCAGATGATTTTTCAATAATAAGTCCTTTTCTATTGTGGTCTACAAAAATTTTAAGTTAGATTTTCTAAATAACCATATTTCATTCAATTGAAAAAAGAAATAATATAAAACTCTTAATTAATACTTATGTATATACAATACAAGTATTTTGAGTCTCAACAAATATGCACTTGGACTTAAATGAATATTCATACAAATTTTGGAGTCCAAAAATAAACATATAATTGCTTAAAATTATTAGAGGGTACCACCTTATTCAAGAACGTAATAATTCTTTTCAGGAGAATTTAGCGCCTATAAGCAGCAATTCCGACCCAAAATTAGAGCCCAATTTTAAGACCATTACTATTATGGTAAATCAAAATTAGAGTTCAAAAGAAAGACTAATCTCACTGTAGAAACACCATAATACAGAATTCAAAGGGAAGAATAGGCCCAAATTAGGCCCAGAACTAAGAGCCCGTCTTTGTATATTTTCAGTAGCGCTGTTTTACAATGATTTTTTTTAAGCATATAAAAAAATATATTTTAATAAAAGAGGTTGATTGTTTTTTTTTTTTTTACTTACAAGAACAGAAAATTATTTTCGGTATACTCCTGCTATATTTTTACAACAACAAAGTCACATGAAATTTGAAAACTTGTATGTACCGAAAAAATGTTCGTAATAAAATAATATATCTGGACGAGTAAAGATATTAACACAGCTATTTTTATTTCACGCAGTGTACCAATTACGTACTTGTTTCCCCATTTTATGCTAAAATAAATCTGTTAATATCTTTACCTATCTGCACCGGTGGTCCCGCCTCCAGCGTCATAGTTAGGACTTAGGCCTTGATATTTTTGGTAAACCTCCCACATTAATCCAACCGTCCGTTTCCCATAGTTCCCTACAGCCCCGCATTCAACGGATGAGACTGGTCCCTCGGATACGTATGTCTTTTCCAATATTCCTATTGGAAGAGTTACGGTCTTGTTCGTCTACACAACAAACTTGTTTCCTATCGTCTCCAGTACATCTCCAGTCCTTGTAAACTGCCAAGAGATGCGGAAATAAATCAGCTGAGATGCAGCTATCCAATTTTTTTTGAGAACGCATCTCGAAACAGCTGGTTTTTTTTGCACTCATCTCGGAATAGTTCGACGGTTGAATTCGGATTGCAGGGATTTCAGGATGAACAGTAACCGATATCGGATTTCAGCAAATTCGGATCTAAGAGATGCACTAAAAATTAGCAATGACAATTTGATATAGCAAATTTGTCTAAAATTAACCATATTTATGTTTAGATAATTCAAGTAGCAACTCATAATTTTGATTGTTTTATTTTTTTTCTTTTGATAAAGCAGCTTCCAACGAATTTCTCAAAATTGAGAGTATTACATATAGCTATTCAAAAGAAATTATTAATGATATTATTTTATTGAGGTTTTAATGCCACGAGTTATTTTTGCCATAAAATGTCAAAAACTCATTTAATTATTATAATTCAGATGTCCAATTCAAACCGATTATTTTATTCATTTTCATAATAGATTTGTGCATATAAAATACATGTATTATAAATAAGTGTTAAAAATATCATCTGCATATTATTAACAAAACAGTTGATAATATTATCAATACATTATTAACAAAAGAGTTAATAATATCCATGTTCTTATTTTTCTCTCCTATAAATAATATTATTTTTGTTCCAGAATCATGACAACTCAATTAATGTATCCAGATACTGTTTATCAGAACAACATGATCCAAATTGTAAAACCTAATAAGTTGCAATTAAGACATAATTAGGTGTAATGGATAAATACAGTTGCCTAAAACTGGAGAGGTACAGAATTAGAGCTCCGAGTCCTTTGTTATTCTCCATTGTTCAAATCTCGCATATAAGGGTTTTATTTTTGTTCAGAATTAAATGAAACTGATACACACAAAATCTTCTTTCTAGAGAGAGATAAATTTATTTCCTTCTGAGCGAACTTTTGTTCTTTCCGAATTTGCTCTAAAAATTCCAAATTGCTGTGCCTCTAAAATTGAGAAAAATAGAAGAAGAAAAATAGCGGAGAGGGAGAGAGAGAGGAAAGAAGGCACCGCAATTATCCTTCTTTTAATTCCCGCCACACGGCGCTTCCGTACAGATCATCGCCTCTGTTCTCTGATTTCTTTTCGGATCAGATTGGGGAATTCGGCCAATCTTCTCTCAATCCTGTCCCAAATTTCGTTACTAGGGTTTGCGTTCCTTTTCTTGGTCGAATTCTAGTTTGTTTCGGTTAAGGTGAGAGGTTTTTTATTTTTTCGTCTCCGTTTAATCTTTTATGCGTGGATTCCTAGATAAGCCTCTCCATTCGTTTCACAGGCCTGGAAATTTCAGCAAGGGGTATTCCCGTTTTTCATCTCTTTGAAATAATTTCACTTTCTTTGTATTCGAAATTCGGTGGCAAATTTTGTCAATTTCAAGGCAATAGGGGACTGCTTGGTCCCTGTCAATTTGCCTGGAATTTTTTTCCCTGATGGTAGCATCTCTTCTTCTTCTTCTTTTGTTTGTTGTTCCTTTCAGATTTTACATCAATTAGGGTTTAACTGGTTTAATTTGGCATGAGATAAAGGTAGAGTAGTTCAACGAAGGGCTAGTATTAGCCTTAATAGCTCAATTTTGTAAATAGAAATTAGATGACGGTCTTTGCCCGACATGGATCCAAGTGAACCCGCTTTGAAACCCCAGTGGCTGAAATCGCAAAACGGAGGTGCAAATGGCAATGCAACTTCTAACCCTAATCGCAGTATGTTCTCATCAACCCTGGTTAATTGTACTAATCTTTTACTTGTATATTATCAGTAATTGATCATTTTGTTATGTACGGTTTTCTCCAGATGGGATTTCTAATCCGAACAGGCTGACTTCACACCCTTGTGACGGGTCGAGAACTCGAGATAAGGATAGACTCGGTAAATCGAAGGCTTATAGCAGTTTTGGTACTAGGAGTAACCGTAACCGTAACCGCAATAGAAAGCAAGAAAAGGAATGTGATTTCTTTGATAGAGACAGTAGCTTGGTTTTTGACCGTTTCGATTCATTACTAGAGATTAGGTCTGACAAGGACAAATTGAGGCGGTCTCGTTCTCTGATCTCGGCTCCCGTAACTGAGATCTGGCCTGAGAAAAAGGCAATCGACAAGAAAAGTGGAAACAGTTTGACGGTAGATGGAATTAGTTCAAAAAATGGTTTTCTTTCCAATAGAGAGTTCCCCTCTCTTAAAACCAATGGGCATTTAGAAACGGGTCGGCGGGTTTCATCCCCGATAGAGAGAATCTCCGTGGAGTCTGTGGCGAAAAGTGGAGGAGAGGGATGTTATTCAGTCCTGGTAGAGGTACCTTTAACTACTGGTACAATCGGGTCTGGGGTTAATAGGTCTAGTGCAAATGGAGTAGGCAAAGAAACTGTGAACGGGTTAAACATGGCGCAAGCTGTGGCGCAAGCACCTGCCCAGGACCGTACCACAGTTCAGGTTATTGTTGTTTCGTGAATTTAGTATGGATCTTGTCATGTCATTATTTATATGATAGTAACTTGTATTACTTTCTATTTGGTGTATTTGTAGTCGACAGTCGATCCACAAAAGGTAGACGAGCTTACAATTAGGCAATGCAAGCAACTGATACCGCTGACACCTTCGGCCAACAAAAATTCAGTATGTTCGCTTCACTGGTTTTGAATTGATGTTTCCTGCAATCTTTGAAAATACCTGGTTTTTTTTTTCTTATCTTATGGTTACTCATGGGCTGTTAAAATTAATAATTTGTGACATGTATGATTTCTTAAGTACTCTTCTTAACTCTTAAGTTAATTAATGTCAAGTTTCCTGCTGTTGCTAATGATGTATCAAGAAATAGATTCAGTCTGTAATATTTAGTGCAAATTATGAGGATTGAGTTCTATAATATCTATACCTATTCACCTCAGAAAACTATCATAATAGTATCTGCACATAATAAAAATTTACCACAATTAGTATAGAAGAAGTGAAAAGTTCTGAAATGGGTGCATTTGGAAGCTATATATTTTCCTAGGAGTACTTGGCCTCTGAGTAAATTTTATGCATGTCCAGTGCAAATGGATAAATTACGAAACATACTCATAAGTTGATAATTTCCATTCATGTAATGAAACTTTTATTTGTGAAAATACTAACAATTCAGCCTCCAAGTTTGTTGCAAGTTCTCTGTTTTGACTGTGGCTTTTGAAAGTTATTATTAAAAGTTAGTAATGTCCATTTATGCACCCAATTTTCTATTTCCCATAATTTTAGCACCTCAGCTTCCACTTATGTAGTTATTATAGTACATTATTTGCTTTGTTTTTATCATCGCTTTTGGAAGTTGACTGTTTCCATTCAGGATACCGAGATTTGATTTTGCGAAAACTATATCGTCGCTAAATTTAATGTCGGTCATTTATATCACTTGTCAGGTTGCACGGTCATCCGAAAGGTCAAAAATCAAAGGCACTGCTCCCCTTACAGTCTCAAAGGCTGGTACACATCCACTTAATTCTTCGCCTCGTGCTTCTCTCAAGCCCGAGACCGTCACCAAGCCAATGTCTCAACTTGGTACTTTTCAAATATTGAACCGTGATAAAAATGGTACCGTCACCTCTGCTCCTGTTTCTCCCGTAAACCCAATCAACGCTGCCCCCAAAGTATCAACAACTGTGTCTAAAAGAAAGTGTACTATTTCTAAACAAGCCAAGGCTAGGCTCGATTTCTTCAATTTCTTGCGTACCAAGGCATCTTCTAACGGCACAGTGTCTCTTGCTGTGACGGGATCTGACAGCTCGCCTACTGCTGTTGATAATGCCTCTGACAAAGTGAAATCAGAGAATTGGGTGTGTGGTGATGACAAGGATAATTGTGAGGATTCAAAGTGGGACCCGCCAGCTGACGAGGAGGATGTTTCAAGCCAGGAGCTGGATCCTGAGGAAGAGGCTTTTCTACGGTCCCTTGGCTGGGATGCCAATGCTGAGGTGGATGCTCTTACTAAAGAGGAGATTGATGCTTTTAACATCAAGGTATATTTTTAATTTTGCATTTTTATTTCCTGACGACTTCACCTATAATTTTGCATAATGTCAAAATAGACCCCTTTGAAGCTAGAAATGTAGTGCATGTTCTGAGAAGATTAAGATATTAGATGTACTTCTTTAAAATACAAATATCCAAAAGATGCCTAAACTTCACTCTTCTTCACTTCTTATCTCTGGGGAAATGAGGAGGAAAGAAGGGCAATTAATAATAAATTTTAGGGATCTGTGTGAACAATTTATGCTTGAGAGACCTATGATCTATTTCTTGTCTTGCAACTTGCAAGGGAAGGTGATATATGTCATATTTGGCACACATGAGACTGTCTCATCATTTCATAATTATTATGGTGGGGTTGGGTATTGCTACCTATGATTCTCTTGTGGATATGATATAATGTTGAATTAAGCATTTTTGTTTGATATCATATTTTTTATGCAGTACAAGGAGAGGAAGCAGTTCTCCATGGCATCACAGCAAAAGGTTTTGTCGATGGTCTAAAGTGAAGGCATGAATTTTGTGGATTTTCCTATGCTTTCGAAGGGGTTCGGAGAGAGAGTCTTGTTTAGCGTTAACCTAGCAAGTAGTGTTTATTTTGTTTTTTTTACTGAGTATACAAAAATGGATAAGTTGTTCCAGGTATCCTTGTTAGGAAAGTTGAGAGGTCTGCGGTTGTTTTTCTTTACTGGATTCTGGATGCTAAAAGAAATGTGAAAATGGAATAAAGTAGGGATATAGGTTGTTGAAATTTGCTTGCTCGCGTTTTTACTGCTGCAGATGAAATGGAAAAGTTTTGAAAAGGTCTAACAGTATTGATTGGTCTTCTTTATAGGGTCATTGTTTTTTTACTTTATTGCTGATTGTTTCATATATCATGGATATGAAACACGTCTTTTATCAGTTCTACATGTCAAAACAAGAGCCTACAGCACCCATGTATTTAAAATAACAATTTTAGTTTGATCCTCTTCCTACTTGGTTCTATGTTGAAGGGAGGGTAGTTGGCCTAGAATGTGTTTGAACGAGTTCTACCCTCCAGGCCTCCATTACAGAGCGGATGAAAATGCGCCTTTGATTGCCTCGAGTCGATAGTGATATTCCTTTTGGGCCAATTCGGTTGGAGATGAATAGGATAACATATTGAAATAGAGGTTCTATTTCATAATTGAGTAGAATTGGGTTTGAATTTTTGTAGTAAAAGTTCTGCTTTTACATCTAGGTCCTTCCTTTATTTCTCTTAGTAGTCAATTATAGAGTAGAACTAGGGTGCTCCTAAGCTCACCAAGCCCTTCCGTGAGCGCGACTCTAAAACCTATCAAATTGACTTCAAACGACATTTTCAAATCGTTAGATGTTCAATCTATATTAAAATGTGCTTGGAGACCAAATTTTACATTTTTTGGAATTTTTTTACTATTTATTAAGATGGTTTGAAAATCGCTGTTTTTATTAAAATTCTGCACCATTGGAAAATAGCGATTTTCAAACCATCTTAATAAATAGTAAAAAAATTCCAAAAAATGTAAAATTTGGTCTCTATATATACCATAGAGATGTAACAGAGGAATTGATATTTTTCAAGAGATAACATTGGCTCATTTACTGATATTATTTCATTCTTTTACCTTCAATCGAACACTGACTTGAACAGTATGAAATTGAAGGCGGAGCCACATGGAACCAGAGGTAGACAACTGCATATTCTGGATTTTGGAAACCGGATATAGGTCTATGTATAATTGGATTGTTGTCTACCTTTGAAAAAAAATGTTGTTATCCTTGGATAGCCCACGGTCTGAATTGCCACGACGGTCCAATAGAAATCCTGGCTACAACTCTGAATGTACTCCAGATTCTAATTTTCCTCACTTCTCATCTATTTCAGTATTTTGCCGAAAAGGCCCTTCAGGTTCTGGCATATAAGAACTGGTTGCCCCTTAAGCTTATTCTTTTTTATTTTTTCTGATCTTTGTGGCAATTTAACTGCATTTCTTTCGTGTTTAAGAATTAAAAATCTCAAAATTTGATGTCTCGGACACGAGTGTATTATGACCTGATATTTTACAACACGGAATTTTATCAAAATTTATAGACATGACACAGTATGAACATGGCAAGTAATGATCAAATCATAATAATTCACTCGAAAAGAGAACTGTTTTATATATTATCTCTTGTTCAATACTGACAAACATAGTGAAGCTAGCCCACTTGGTAAAGCCTTAGGTTCCAGTAATTTTCTTTCTACGTGTCTATATTCGACGACAGAGTATTATAAAATTCAATACATTCGAAGAACGGCACCAACTTTTGAAGGCGCTAGTAGCATGATATCAACTTTGTTCTCCAAATACACACAATGCCTCACATGTCGAGATTTAAGTATTTGGTACTAATAGCATAAACTCAGGAGCTGTGAATCACGCACCAGTACCAGACAGTTAGTCAATGCAGTCAAAGACTTAGTTAGTTAGAGTCAAAGCTCATTGTAACAGAATTAGTTAGTTTGTAACAGAAATAGGCAGTCTGTGCTTTATATAAACAGACTCAGCAATGTAATCAAATACACACAAGAATGAATAAAGAATTCTCTGTGATTATAATTTCTTCTCCCTAAGCTCTAAGCTTTTTAGGTACTCTAAAGATGGAACAACCCATAAATCCATGAAAGTCTAATTGATATAGATTGGATCAAATTTGTTGCAAACAAATTATTGAAGTATATTTCATCAAGATGTTTTTTTATTATAATTTCTGTTTATTAACCAGTTCATGTCTCGATAAATTTCTAACCACAATAAAAATTTGCAGAGATTCTTGAAATATGTTAAATATGCACATAATATGACTTGCTCTAGTTAAAACAAATTTGTTCAATTATGGTGATAACTTGTAAACTCTATTTACAGCTAATAGACATTATATTATGACCAATTCTGGCCGAATAGACGTCTCACAATTGGGAGCAGCTTGGGTCCGATGCCCATCGGACTCAAATTTGGGTTCGATGGGTTTCGGGACCGTCCGATTTGCTTTAAGATTAGTGCGCATGAATTTTAAAGCATATGTGAAAGTTGCGGGTGCGAATCTTAAAGAAGATCGGACGGTCATCGAACTCACTTTGAGTCTGATGAGCATCGGACCCAAGCTGCTCTCCTCACAATTACATAATTTACATGTATTTTCTGGAGATTCTGGTAATGAAGAACAAGCATCTCTTGCTTCGAGGCACGCCCCTGAACTTGAAATATGTTAACTTGCACAAAATCTGATTTCTCTAATTCAAATATATCATATACAATTGATGTGAACAAGTTGAGCTGTATTTTCTTCAGTATCTTATGCATTCTAACTGGAACATTAATTATTTATAGATTAAAACGTCAATTCACGACTCTTTAGAAGCATAGGAATGACATTATTTTTACTAATTTCATCAGTTAAAACAGTAAGATATTTTATTCTTTTAATAATTTCTGTCTGTGAATACTGGTCAGGTCATATGAACAAGAGACTCAAAAAAGCAAAAGCAGAATGGTTAACAGAAGATCTGCATGCTATCCCTCTCAGGGTGTGGGACCCAAATGACAACCAAATACTGAAGATAGGAAAAAAGCAATAGAAGGAGGAGATGGGTCTCCAGCAGAATGAACTTATGAAGAATCAAATCCCTTTTTGTATAGATCCAGTGATAGGATCAGTTTACCTCAGCCCTAGTTTAGGGCTTAGCATTAGTTTACTTTTTGTTGTGGTGGATTCTCAAGTGTAGAGAACTAGGGCTTAGCATTAGTTTACTTTTTGTTGTGTGGATTCTCAAGTGTAGAGCTTTTGTGTTTTGTTTTATATTTGTCCTTAAGACTCATGCTTATGTGGATGTGAACAAATGGTCTGGTAGTTTGTAATTAACAACTCATATTTTTCATATATGAAACGGGCATTTGTATGCCTTTTATCAAAAAAAAAAAATGTCAATTCACGAAATATTTAAGGTATGTGCAAAAAAAAATATTATCCGTACTAATACATACAAATGAGATAAATTTGAGGCTGAACTATAAATGTTTTCATTGTGATTCACATTCTAATTGAAGTTTCTATTTAGTTCGTGGCTAACTATACATGTCTAACAATCTCAAATTTCACAGATAAATGTGAAAATATATTAACTACATGCCCATATCTCCAATTGTGTTGATAATTTGATATTGTTGAACTGCATTTACATCACATGACGCAATCTAGTTGGAGTTTTAATCAACGACTTTGCTGCACAAAATACATCTATACACTGAAAAACTTTTTTTTTTTCTATTGAGTAAAAGAAGGGCTTAGATCCTTTTTCATAAACCCTTGCTGGTGTTGTGTTTCGAATATGTATGGTTCACATGGAAAGCAACATTTTAATCATTTGTGCTAGACATGATTTTAGCAAATTATATTGTTTATGGATAAGAAAGGTGGAGGTATAGCCTGTCAACTTTCATTAATGTTCATAAAAGACCCCCATTCGGATTTCAGAGATTGTTGCCTTTTGGCACTAAACCAAATTAATGTTCATAAAAGACTCCCATTCGGATTTCGTACTTTTTAAACATTTCTGTACCGGTGGGTTTCTATAAATTTCTGAAGTTCTGTACCAATGTAGCCTCACAAACTCACAGTAGCGTTCCCGTGTTATCAAACATGCCCTAAGATTATACTAGAGGTTAATAAAGCGTTGTAACGCAAGAGTCTGTCCATGTTATAACCAACGAAAGAAAATTTTCTAATTGAATAATTAAATTTAGCACCTAACAATAGACCACATGGATCCTAAAAATACGGGTCTAAACCATAATTTGATGGTGAAAATTTTCTCTTGATTTGCAGGACCTCTTATTTAGAATCAACATCTAGTATCATAATCCATTAGTTTGCCAAGGATTTGCAATAATATGGTAGATTGGATACTCATGATATGTACTAACAAAACAGCATAGAGCTTGATTGTAAACAGTAAACACCTGATATTATCTTTCGCCAATCCAGTAAAGCAATTTTCTATACACAACATTTCTCAACAGAAAATCCAATACAACAATTTTAACCTATCTAAATTGAAGGTTGGCTCAAATGCCTCCATTTTTTGTGCCTCCATCATGCCTCCATTTTTTAAATGTTAATAAATAAAAATTTAAAACTCAAATATCAAAATAAAACAATTAGATTTGACTATCACATATAAAAGATTATGGCATTTCGACTTTGTGTTGATCGGTATGAAGAGCTTGCAAAAATACATTAATATGATAAATTTGATTTTTCAACTTGTTGATTCATATAAAACAAAACCGAAAAGTGATAAATTTCTCACGTGCATGTAGAGAAAATAATATAGATCACATATATCGGTTTTATTTTGACATATAAGTTCTAACATTTTTGCTATTAAAAAAATTAAAAAGTGAAGATATGATGGAGGCACAAGAAATAGAGGTATTTGAACCTTCCTCGTCTAAATTATGCACAAATACAAAAACAAACTCATCTGAAATTGACTGGTTTGGATTCAGCTCAGCAAATTTCTTGGTTTTCTACAAGTTTGCATCTTCTGAGGATCGTGGCTTTACAAAAGGGTGCTGCAAAAGAGCATTGGCAGAAGGACGATTTTGGGGCTTTACCTGGAGACACTTGTCAATGAAATCACGCGCATCATCTGACAGCATACTTGGAATCGGTGGCCTTTCTCCCCTTCCTATTTTAAACATTGCTTGCATCTGGAGTTTACAGGGAAAGTTTTAAGTATAGTTATGTTAGGTGATAAAGTATCTTTCAAAAAAAAAAAAAAAAGGTTTTGAAGTTGAAATCCATTGAGAAAAGGCCAATGTTTACCCATTCAATTTCAGGATAAGGAAGATTTCCGGTTAACATCTCCAAAACAGTGCACCCAAGACTCCATATGTCAGCAGGTGGGCCGTGTGGCATAGCTCTAGCAACCTGAATGGCCTCTTCAGGTTAGATGAAAGTTATGGAATACGAGTACAATTTACAAATTAAAAAAAAAGTGAGGCTATGGTACTATGCATACCGCATATTGGTATGTACTATGGATCAATATCTTCATTGTCAAAGTCGAAATAATTGATCTGAACCGTTTAACATTTTCTCCTTATGAAAACCTAAAGAGTAGTGGTTTTCTACCAATCTAAAAAAGTAGTGTTTTTCTACCTATCTAAAAAAGTATTGATCCGTAGTACGGATAAATCTGCGCTATGCATAGCACCATAATCTCACTCTAAAAAAAAGGTACTACTGTATAAAGTTTGTCCCAAACTATTGAGAATAAAAAATACTGTAAAAGCAAAACTCCAAATTATTCTAGTAATTTTTGCTAAACACTAAAGAAAATAATGGACATTACCTCAGGGGCCATCCAATAAACACTTCCCTTGCAAGAATTTGCTTGGATCAAAAGATCAATCTGAAAAGTTACAATAAATAAATAAATAGGTCATTTAGCCTTGAAATGAAATCAAAAGTAAAAGGTAACAAAATGAAGCATACCTCCTTTGCTAACCCAAAATCAGCTAGCTTTACACATCCATTTGAATCAACCAAGATGTTGGCACATTTGATATCTCTGTATAAAAACCAGGATCAAATAAAGTCAATACTATGTAATATGTATCTATGAGCTTTTGACCAAAATAAGTTGCACAATAAAATCCATACCCAAAATACTAACTATCACATATAAATTTCTCTGAAATAAGAGCATATTAGAAACTGGAATTGGAAAGGCACAACAGAGCAAATTACATGCTTAGAATATCAACTTCTTTAAAGGAAAATATCAAGATTACAAGATATTATGATATCAAGTATTAAGAATTTACGTGTATAAGGGAAGAAATTAACCTGTGCAAGATGTTTCGATGGTGTAGATAACTCAACCCATTTAAAATCTGTCGTGTATATGCTGAGACTTGTGAATCTTGAAAACGGTACTTTCGGTATAAAGACGCCAAGGAGCCTTGTGTAACTAGTTCGAGGAATATATACAACTTCCCATCCCTCTATCATTAACAAATTAAAAAAAAAAGAAATATTTGTTTCAGTAGTTTGAATTGTTACATGTTAGGAAATCGTCTCATTTAGGAAAAATAATATCTCATCAATTGAAACAAAAACGTAAGTGCTAAGCTAAAGTGATTATGTACCGGCCATTATCAATAAAAAAATAAAGTGAAAAATGACCATATACAATTTTTATTGCGATTGAATTGCAAATTGGGGAGGGGGGGGGGGTTTAAATAATTAATGAAAATAAACCTAAGGAAAATTAGTGGGTGTTAATTATAAATTAAAAACTCATAAGTTAGTGGTCAAGAACTAGGTGTAAAATACAGTGCTATTTCCAATATCTTACTATATTGGGTGTAATTTCAATACAGAAAAGGAAAGTAAAATGAATAAATACCCGATCAGTGCCATAGTACTGATTTATGTTTTCATGCTGCAGACGACTCAAAAGTGATACCTCCTGCAATAATAGATTTATGTTAATGTAAGAATCATTTTGAAAAATATAACTGCAGCAAATTGTAAAATGAAGGTTACGATCACCTGCTCGATTTGGAGTATTGACTGTTTAGAGCTACCTTGATCCATAAATATTTCCTTGACAGCGAAGAAGAATCCATCACTGAAAAATGGTTCAGTAAACAATTAGCAAAGTACTTCACTAACAAAGTATAGTCACTCTTCTCAGAAAAATATTGACGCGGTCAGATATCAAATAACTTTTGCTTTTTCTAGGAAACTCTTAGTAGTATTGAGAGCATCTAGGAGGCTAAAACTTTAAACAAATGTGATTAAACTGAAAACTTCATATTTTTCTTTATATTCACAAGTTGCAACTTTTTAGTTGACCAATTAAGGAAAGCAGTTTGATTGTGTGCACAAAGTATCTATATTTAACCAACTTAACTTGTCAATTACCGTTTTCCTTTACCAAATTTGAATCTAAACCATAATGGTCTAAACATTCCCAACTTAACTCAGCTTTTCACTCCAACTCGATTTTGATACGGAAATTTCTTTCGAGCTGGGATATTCTTTATGCAAGGTTCACTTTCCAGGTCAAAAAGGGGACAAGAACTAACGACCAAGGAAAAATTGTGATAGAAAAATATGTTGATTGTAGAATTCTCCTTGCAAGGTTTACTTTCCAAGTACCAATATAGATACCTCTACAAATATACATACCTTTATCAATATAGATAGTAGTACCAATATAGATAATCAGAATAAACTGATAAGGACCTGGGTCAATATACTGATAGGTGGTTATAAAAATACTCACACTGAAGAAGAAAAAATTAAACTAAAATATATAATCATGAAACTTACTGGCTAATAGCCTCATAAACAGTCCCAAAGGAGCCCCTTCCAAGCAACCCGCCTTTCATCCAGGAGCTAATGGTTCTTTTCAAGCTCCCGTGTGGGGAAATGCCGATCACCTCTCCCCTATCTTCTCTTGAATCTTTTCTCAACACCACAGTTACATCTTCCTTCTTTGAAATTGACTCGGCATAGCCATTCACAGTCTCTCCAACTCTCACACCTTCCCTGTCTTCCTCCGGTTTTTGCTTTAATCCATCCCCATCCGTATCATCCTCTGCTGCAAACGATTTCACTATATCCCATGCTGAATCACCTCTTTCTAATGGAGGTAGTCTGATTGATGGCGGCGGTATCTTCAATCTCCCCGGTGGAAGAGGAAGGGGAGAAACCAAAGGTAAAACAGACCTCACCGTACTTTCTTCGTGGGTACTCGCCTCTTCTTTGTGCAATTCTGTAGTACCACTGTTCTCCTCTTCCATTAGTGTAAACGATTTCACTATACCCCCTGTTGAATCAGCTCTCTCTATTGGTGGTGTCTTCAATTTCCCCCGCGGAAGAGTAAGAGCAGAACCCACCTTAATTTCTTCTTCTCTCACAACTCGCACTAAAGGTGATAAAGAACTCACCTTTCGTTCGTCGTTACCACTCTCCTCTTCTTTGCGCAATTCACGCAAAATTGTAGTACCATCGTTCTCCTCTTCCATTAAAGGATTATTGGTCGATACACTTAATTCTTCCAAATCTACCGCAATCGCTTTTTCTATATCTCCACTGGAGGAGAGATCTACATGGGACTTTAGAGCAGCGGCCCAGACGGAGGGTTGGATTGCGAAGTCGTCGGGGCCTGAGAGGCCAAGACGGGAGTACAGGAGCTCGATCTCGCGTTCGGATCCACCGCGAATTCGGAAGCTGCTACGGCCGAGATTGATCTCGATTCCAGGCGGCGGCGCAGCGGCCTGGTACTCGGCGTTGCGAATTGCATTTATCCGCTCCAGCCGTCGACCCATCGGTGATCGGTTTGCTTCCATTCTTACGGAAAAGGGAGATGTATTAATATTAAGAAGATATTTTATCTGGATTTAGGAGAGAAACAGTCTTAAATTCAAGTGTGCGCGATTTGACCAAAGTTGAGATTTAATAAATGTTACAATGACGTTGGAACTGAGTCAACTGACCATGTTCTTATTTAAAAAAAATGACAAATAGAACTAGCTCTACTTGTGCTCGTTTAAGTTACAACTTACAAGTATTAGGTTTTTTTATGAGCTTAATTAAATTTTAGAATATATTATATTTAAATTATTAAAGTCGATTTGATTTTCTTCTTCTCTCTTCTCTTTATTTTTTCTTTATTTTTCCAAAAAAAATCAACTAAAATTGCCGAAAGAATCGCCCTCCGCTCAGCAGACCATTTATTCTACCATATGATTTCAACATCAAGATATCCTACTTAAAGAATTTATATATAATTACTAGTGTCATATTAACATACAAAGTTTATAATTTTTTATTAATTTAGTTTATAAAGTTAAACAATTAAAAAATAAAAAAATAATATATCAAAATTAATTCATACACCTTTTTTATTTTAACCACCTGAATTTACACTAAAAAATAAATATACGTAGGACTTTCTTTCTATATAGCATTCTGCATTTGACTTTTTCTTGGAAGGGAAGATGAGAGAGAAGTTCCATTAACTTTATACAGTGTTGTAAACATATTACTCTGTTCAATGAGTCGGATTAAAGCGCAGAACCACAAACAAGTATTCAAGACTCAATACTAAAAGAGTGAGGCTATGGTACTATGCATAGCGCAGATTGGTCCGTACTACAGATTAATATTTTTGTTTTCAAAATTCTAACGGTTGATCCAAACCGTTCAACATGGTCTCCAGAATTTTCAGATCAAGTGATTTTCTATCCATCTAAAAAATTAGTAAAAAAATTCTAAAAATGTAAACTAAATACATGTTCATATGGAGACCATGTTGAATGGTTCGAATCGATCGTTAAGACTTTCAAATCAAAGATTTGAGTCCATAGTGCGGGTCAATATGTGCTATCATAGCCTCACTCATACTAAAATACTAAAAGAACACATAAATCGAGAAGTCTGTCAGTCTCGGCTAAGTAAAAAAGAGGTCAGTAAAGATGTTGTGCTTAACATTATTGTTCCAGTTTCTATCTATTTCATGTCCAAACAGGCAAAATAGAGAAGACTTTAGTTTTTGAGTGAGGATATGGTGCTATGCATAGCACCAATTGGATCCGCACTATGGCTCAAAATTTGACTTTTCAAAATTCTAACGGTCGATCCGAACCGTTCAACATGATTATAAAATGAATATGTACTTGCAAACCAAAATTTTACATTTTTTCGAATTTTTTTACTATTTTTTCGAAAATCACTTGATCTGAACATTCTGGACCATCCAAAAACAGCCTATCTAAAAAAATAGTAAAAAATTTCGAAAAAAATGTAAACTTTGGTTTGCAAGTACATATTCTTTTTATAATCATGTTGAACGGTTTGGATCGACCGTTAGAATTTTGAAAAGTCAAATTTTGAGCCGTAGCACGGACCTAGTCCGTGCTATGCATAGCACCGTAGCCTCACTCTTAGTTTTTTAGTGAGTTAAGAAAATTTGATACTTTTATGTCAGTAAAGATGTTACAATTTGATACTTTTATCGTGAATTATATTGGTTTTAACTTTTAACGATTTAAATTCATCATTAATTATATAGGTTTTTGAACTTAAACTTACTAAGAGACTTTAGTTACTTAGTGAGTTAAGAAAATACTAGTTCTAATCAAGTTAATTACTTGATTCATCAAATCTGTTTGAGACTAAATAATTATTTTATTTTCATTATCTAACTAGTAAAAGAAAAGATAATGTAATATTTCCTTTCGTTTCCAGCACTCCATCCGTATTATTCTTCACTACACTACACACTACACATATATATATATATATATATATATATATATATATATAGAGTATGGCTAATTTGCTGCTGGCAGCATTTCAGCCAAGTGCTGCCAGCAGCAAATCTGCCATACTGATGTTCAAACAACCGATCCGAACCGTTCAACATGTTCTAAATATTGAAATATGCTTGGAGACCAAATTTTACATTTTTCGGAATTTTTTTACTATTTATTAAGCCACTTTGAAAATTCCAGATCATATGGTCCAGACTGTTTTTACTGTTCACCCGGATCTGAAATTTTCAAAGTGGCTTAATAAATAGTAAAAAAATTCCAAAAAATATAAAATTTGGTCTCCAAGCACTTTTCAATATTTAGAACATGTTGAACGGTTCGGATCGGTTATTTGAACATCAGAATGGCAGATTTGCTGCTGGCAGCACTTGGCCGAAATGCTGCCAGCAGCAAATTAGCCATACTATATATATATATAGAGTATGGCTAATGTGCTTCCTCTAGAACTTCGGCCTCGTGCTTCCGGGGGCATATCTTAGTGTTTGATGTTCAAACAACAAATTCAAACCGTTAGATGTTCAATTTATATTAAAATGTACTCGGAGACCAAATTTTACATTTTTTGGAATTTTTTACTATTTATTAAGCCACTTTGAAAATTTCAGATCCGGGTGAACAGTAAAAACAGTCTGGACCATATGATCTGAAATTTTCAAAGTGGCTTAATAAATAGTAAAAAAATTCCAAAAAATGTAAAATTTGGTCTCCGAGTACATTTTAATATAGATTGAACATCTAACGGTTTGAATTTATTGTTTGAACATCAAACACTAAGATATGCCTCCGGAAGCACGAGGCCGAAGTTCTAGAGGAAGCACATTAGCCATACTCTATATGTGTGTGTGTGTGTGTGTGTGTGTGTGTGTGTATATATATATATAGAGAGAGAGAGAGATGGGCTATTGTACTTCGCGAAGTAAAACCCCTGTTTACTTCGGGCCATATTTTGTCATTTTGAAAATCCAAACAACCGATTCGAACCGTTCAACATGTTCTAAATATTGAAATGTGCTTGGAGACTAAATTTTATATTTTTTGGAATTTTTTTACTATTTATTAAGCCACTTTGAAAATCACTGATCCGATGGTCCAGAAAATTTTACTGTTTTTTACTGTTCACAGTGGATCAGCGATTTTCAAAGTGGCTTAATAAATAGTAAAAAAATTCCAAAAAATGTAAAATTTAGTCTCCAAGCACATTTCAATATTTAGAACATGTTGAACGGTTCGGATCGGTTGTTTGGATTTTCAAAATCCAAAAAATGGCCTGAAGTAAACGGGGGTTTTACTTCGCGAAGTACAATAGCCCATCTCTCTCTCTCTCTCTCTCTATATATATATATATATATATTTAACAGAGTTAAAATGTTCTATTATTTTCATGCTCTACTAATACCTCCACATCTCTATCTCTGTTTTAAAAGTACAAACATTCAGTCCGAACTACTCAACATGATCTTCACATTAAATTTTACTTGGAAACCAAATTTTATATATATTTTTTAAATTGTTTACTATATTTTAGATTGTTACAAAATTAGAAGATCAAGATTAATTAAAAAACAACATTTTTATACATATCTAAAAAAATAGTAAAAAATTATAAAAATTTGATATCTAAGTAAATTTTAATATAAATATCATGTTTAACGTTTCGAATTAGCTATTTAGACCTTGAAAATAGAGACAAAAATGGGAGGCATGGTTGGGCACAAAAAAAATGGAGCGTTTTAAGCCTACTCTTATTTTTTATATTTTGTTAATTGAAGAACAAAGTATAGTAATTTCGATTATCATCAGTTAGAGAGAAGAGAGTATATCATAATTTGGTCTTTAAAAGAAGATTGACTATGAATTAGGTAAAATCTGAATCGTTCAGCTCGAATTTTAAATTGTTCCTCTTGTAAAAAAAAATGTTTGTAGTCGTTTTACCGCTCAACACGATAATTACGGACTCCAGGGAGGTTGACCACCGATTGAATTTTGGGCCCAGATTTTAAATATAAGGCCTATTAAAACCATATATTTTCAAACCACAGCTCGACCTAGTAGGCCCATTATTGGCACAGTCCAAGAAATAAAAAAAAAACGAGATAAAAGCTAAACTAAATAGAGCATAAAAAAACAACAGACAGAAAAAAAAAAAACAAAAGAAAACGAAAAATACAAAACCTACTAAACTAACATTTGTTCACTGTCTCAGTGCTCGGCGTATTGGACCCAAGGTAGAAAGAATAACTTTTTTTTACCACTTCATTAAAATAAAAAACTAGTTTTAGAACCTGTATATTAATATAAATGAAATGGTTTTACACAGCTATCATTTTCTTATATATATCATCTGATAAGTATCAAATTTAAATAAATTATACTATTATGTCTTAATAATCTACGAATCCGCACAAAAAAAAAAAAAAACTGTACAAGCAACTTTTTTTGTGTACCGCTTAATTAATACCAAAAAGATAACACGCATTTTTAAAAAAAAAATTGTTTACCGCTTAATCAGTAATCAAATAAACCGTAATACTTTTTGTAAATTAAAAAGAACAACAGTAAACATAATATTAGAATTTGCAAAATGACAAAACCAATATAAACATAACATTTTTCTAAGGTAATGCAGTCAGATATTGAACTACAAACATTATGTTTTTTTTTTCTTGTTTATAATGCAACAACTAGGAAATTAAAGCAACGAGATGATATAAGAATTAGAAATTTTTAAAAAAATATTAGCTTTATAAGCATTTCATTTTTCTGGACCATTTTATCAATACACATTCCTCCTGTTCAGAAGTACACCATTGATCACTGAACACAAAAAAAAAAAAAAAAACCAACCTCCCATTACTTCCTCAAAACGTGTCCGAGTGTCATGGACACTCTAGACGTGTCCTTTGACTTTCTTTTCTGATTTCACACGAATATTGATGCTTTGTTTTTGTTCTATCGTAATTTTTTGCATTGTTATCATTTGATCTCAAAATATGGTGGAAAGAAAACGTTTTTTTTTTTTCAAGGGTAGATATGTTCTTTAATAAATGCATCAAGGGCAATACATAATACCAAAGGAAACCGCATGGGGATACACATTTTGAAAGGGCAACTTTTAATTTATACAAAATACAAGATGTACACACAGTAATTTTCACTCCATTGTCTATACTCTGTATGAATTAAAAATTGCTCATTCAAAATGTGTATATGTCACGAGAGAAGTCTATCTAATTGTTTTGTAACACTTAGATAATTAACATTAATACAATACAAGTTATTTTTAATATATAATTATAAAAAATATGACCGTGCGATTTTGTACTTTAAAACTATTCAATTAATTATTTTTAACAAAAATATTATTCATTGTCAACACTTTTTTTTAGGTTTCTTTTAACATTTTCTAGTTTTTTTAGTATATAGTTATAATTCTCAAGATATATCCGGTGATTTCGAACAGAATGAACCTCATATCAAACATGTTTTAATATAATTCTCTTTCAAAATTTGTACATCTCAAAATCAAAACAAGTAAGCCTGTTGATGGGAAATAAAAATAATGTAACATATATTTTATTGTGTAATTTTGTTTTCATGGACATGCAAATTCAAAATTGAAAAATTATATCTTGCTGGTTGATATTTTCATAAATCAACAGAAACCTAAAGTTGTTTAGTTTATATTAACAAGAAAATGACAGAGAAATTAATATGATATTGAAAATACATCATTTTCTTTATATCTCCATTCTTATATTAAGCACATAGATGTTCTTATCTTCTAATGATTGTGATTAAAAGATGCAATTTTAGATTTAATATCAACCATCCAATCAAATAATTTGCCTTTTTGTGATTCTATGCATCTTTTTTTATGTTGCGTGTAGAAGTCTAAATTAATTTAGACACGTACTCGTCACATGCAAATTTAATCAAGCTAATTTTGGTAGGAAATTACGTAGGATTTTGTTGGTCCCTAAGGCACCTAGAGAGTGGTGAATATGAGGCATTTTTTAAATTTTAAATCTAAGTACTTTTAACTAACATGTGCATATGTTATTTTTTGCGGAAATAAGAATAACTTTAAACTAAGCAAGTGTGCGTAAAATAAATAGAAGAGTTAAGAGACACTTGACACGCGCGAGAGTTATTTACGGAGTTCAGCACTAAAACCTACGTCTCCAAGGCTCGCGACTTTCGAGATGGCGCGCCTTTCTTTACCCAATGAGAAAGAAGTGTAAAGTGGAACCGGTGAGCCCTTACAAAGCTTGGGAAGTCACTCAGCCCGAGGATGGAAATGACTCACGAGCACTAAAAGCTCAAATGTATGAAACAAACAAGATGATCACACACGGATCACTCTACTTCTTACACAAGCTTGGAGTATGCTTGAGAATGTTGTATGAATATTGAAGTTGTATGCACAAGCAACAATGACTATTTCTAGATATGAAAAATATTATAGTTGGAGGCGGCTAGAGTGATAATCCGAACTTAGATTTTGCTTCTATTTATAGAGAGAGAAATAAAATAAGATAACTGGCATTAACCGTTGCAACGGAAGAATAGACATTGCAACGGTTATCCCCAGTTAGCAGGTTTGGTTGCGCTGGAAAATCCTAACGCTTATAAGCGTTGCAACGGTTGTTATAACGGATGTCCCTAGAAGTTTTGGGGTCCAAACTTGATTTATTCCGTTGCAACGGTTATTTGAGCGTTGCAACGAATTAAATCGATTTGGCTGTGTTCTGAGGTATTGAATTAAACTGTTATAATGCTTCATTAATCCGTTACAACAGTTAGTCCAAACTAGCACATTCTCAAGCATACTTTACCAATTTTACAGATTTCTAAATCTAATATTGAGATGATGTTTCTAAGTCCAGTGCTTGATTCTTCATGACTCATCCTTAATAAGTATAGCAGCTGATCATGCATCCTTGATGTATATGTAGCAATTCATATCGTCATGAACCTGCACAATATCTCAAGACAAGAAACTGTAAAATTCAACAAATATATATTTTGCAAATCTAGTCAAACAGACAAGTAGATTATTGCACAATCCAACAATCTCTCTCTTTTGACGATTTGTAAAACATATATCTCAAGTGAGTGCATAAATTGGTTATTCTCACAAATTCGAATTTTTTTAATTTTTAATTTTCTCGTGGTGTTAGTGAATACTAATTTTAACGAATTTGTAATATCTCTTTCCCTTTTTGAAAAAGGTCAAAAGGGAGGAATTATCATAATCAATTCAATAAGATATGAGAGGGCTCCCCCTCAATTCATGCACTCCCCCTTAATTTTATAAAAATATAAATTACTTATCAATTAGAGGCTGGACTGGGGACCAATATTGCCACTTCTACCAAAAATGAAACAATTACACATTTATTTATGACTTGTTCACTGGCTTAGAGGGTTTGGTTTTGGTTAGGTAAAAGTCAGGATTTTATGCATACCTGGCATACTTTTGAGGATATACTTACTTTTGCAATGCATTTACCAGTGCCAGAGAAAATAGGTTTCTTAATAGTACTAAGTGTTGTGTGCTGGTCCTTGTGGAGACATCGTAACGATCGATGTTTTAACAATTGTACAATTAAATCAGCTAGAACACTTATCTTTCTAATTAAATCTCTACTTTGTTACTGGTCAGGAAATGTCAAAGAAGGTGTGCAGCAAGCAGTTACAGAATGGATGCCAATTATTGAAGATGCGATACCGTTAGATCAGTATATGCCTATGGATATGGTGGTGTATCAGCCACCAGTGTTCCCAGATCAGCAGTGAAGACAGCTCGTAACCAATTTTTGTATTTAGAATATATCCTTAGCCCCTTGTTGTGTGGCTTAGTTATAGCCTCTTTAGTATACTTTTGGAACTTAGATTCAACACAAGCTTGGTATATAGCTTGGTTGTTATGCATATTATGTTGTTTTGTGGATATTTTGAGCACTTTATATAGTGCTGACTGGCCAAAAGTTATCCTCACTTTGGTGAACAATGGTTTTGTAATTATGGTTTCATGTTAATGGAACGAGCGTATGTTTTTTTTAAAAAAAGAAAAGAAAAGGTAATTCTAGTGTGCACTTTTTTTGGTATTTGTTGACAATCTTTACTAATTTTATGATTTTATCCATTTTAACTATTAATTTGTAGATGTGTTATCTATCATTTAGAATTCTCTATTAAATTAGACACAATTTAAAATCTATTTTGCTATTTACCCAATCTTTTGAAACGTTGAACAATTTCGTAATTTTATAGAACCATTGAGTTTGGTGGTAATTATACAATTTCCTTTGTTATTGTATGTTATCTATACAATTTCCTATTACATCAATTTATATACGTGGTCTACATAAAAAATGAAGAAGTAATTACAATTTTTAATTTTTATAGATAACATACAATAACAAAGATATCACTAGAAATAACTTAATTAATAAACGTATCATTTAAAATGTACACTAAAACTGCCTCTAAGAAAATTTGCAATGTAATGCAATACTAATCAAGACACATTAATTCGACAAATAAGTCCATTGCCTGATTGCTACTGAACTTATGATTTATAATGTATGTTGGAATTGTGAAGTGGAGATATGTGCTGAATATTCTCAACTTTACAAGTTATGTCATAATGCATGTTGGACCGTGATTTTTATTTTTACCTAAAAAAAAATTTATTTTAATATAAATAACCACGTTTTTAAAAGAATTTTATTTCTACCCAAACCGCATATATTATTTGCGGCTTGAATTAACAATTCAAACCGCACAGAATATATGCGGCTTGAATTGAGCAAGTTCTACAAATCAGAAACGGCTTGAAACGGTCGTGTGGTATTAATATACAATCAATAATGAAAATTTCATTTATTATTTTATTAAATGGTAATTTTTCACCGATAACCCTAGAAATTTATTCACCGACAACCCTAAAGTTATTTTTATTACAAAGAATTATATTTTTATTACAAAGAATTTTATTACAAGTCTCATGATCGATATGAATAATCTTATTGCATTTCTAAACAAGCCAAAGGGATCGTTCGATTCAACATGCACAATTCCAAAATAAATAAATAACATGCACACAAAATGGTAAGTAACAATTTGACAATGTCCAGGAAACCCGTACCTGTTGTTGTGGGGTAGTTTACTCCTGCCTCTACGTTACTCCTTACTTCAGAACTCGGACCTAGACCATGTAACACGGTTTCTAAATTAATATTTATACATGTTTTTATATAGACATGTCTGTTGCTAAACTAATTTTTATTAAGTACAAAATCCGAATATCATTGATACGATTTAAACAAAATATATTTGTTAATTGACAATTATAAATGGAAATGGTATTTCATGAGGAATAGGATTAAATTATTGATAAGTTTTTATAATATAATTCTTTGTAATAAAAATAACTTTAGGGTTATCGGTGAATAAATTTCTAGGGTTATCAGTGAAAAATTACTATTTAATAAAATAATAAATGAAATTTTCATTATTGATTGTATATTAATACCACACGACCGTTTCAAGCCGTTTTTGATTTGTAGAAATTTATTCACCGACAACTCTAAAGTTATTTTTATTACAAAGAATTATATTACAAAGAATTATAATAAAATTCTTTGTAATAAAAATATAAGTTTTTATAATATAATTCTTTGTAATAAAAATAACTTTAGGGTTATCGGTGAATAAATTTCTAGGGTTATCGGTGAAAAATTACCATTTAATAAAATAATAAATGAAATTTTCATTATTGATTGTATATTAATACCACACGACCGTTTGAATTCTGTGCGGTTTGAATTGTTAATTCAAGCCGCAAATAATATATGCGGTTTGGGTAGAAATAAAATTCTTTTAAAAACGTGGTTATTTATATTAAAATAATTTTTTTTGGGTAAAAATAAAAATCACGGCATGTTGGAAGTGCGTTATAACGCATGAATAAAATAGCGCAATACATTAAAGTAAAAGACGAAAGAGAGAAGAACATTCATACATATTGGCCCGTATTATTAATTAATAACTTTGTTTTTTAAAATTTAAACAATCAATTCTGAAGCAGAACTCAACTTTGAGTATAGGGGGGCTAACCGATTAAACATCATATGTTCAAAAAATATTTTAATAGATATCAAATCTATATAACACAAAATAAAATATGATTCTTTACTTTTGATTTCATAACATACAATAAATAAATAACACCAATAAAATGATATGTTTATCAAACTAAAATAAAACAAAAATAACATACTCATATACATATTTTCTTTATTTAAATTTAGACTGTGATTTCCTGAAAAATCAAATTCTGTAATAATCTCATCTGAGCTAATCTTATTTGTCATTTCTTTCTCAATATAAACAAGTATGTAGTCTCTGAGAAACTCATCACCCATCTTGTTCCGAAGTTCAGTTTTAACGAGCTTCATAGCCGAAAAAGCTCGTTCTGTAGTAAGCAGTTAAGACAGGAAGAGTAGATGTTAGTCGAATTAACCTATCAACAAGAGGATATACAGTGAATTTTTCACTTTTCACTAGTTTGTGACATAAGTCAGCCAAGAAATATACAATATTAACAATTTAATATGAAAATAAAATACTAACATGAACCTTTATCAAAAGTTACAATTAAAAATAATTTAACAATTTATAAATAATTAATGAATAGAAAACAAACCTCAATTTCAAGAAATAAAATATATCACATCCTTCCTTCACCAATTTAATTTCAGCGTTTTATTTTAATTTTTTCTCTCTTCAGACAAGATTTTGTGTTTTTTAATCGTATTCTTAATATATTTCCTATAACTTTTTATTTTGAGGTAACCGACTAACAGTGCATTGCAGAAATTCTAATTTCTGTTTTTTTTTCGGTGACCGTGTCCGACCATCCCAAGTTAGCACCGTTATTTTTTTCATATTCTAATAGCGCCTCTATTTTATTCCTATTCTAATTTAGCACCGCTAATAACTTCTCAATTGTTTATATTTTTTTACACGGTCAAAGGATGCCTTTATGATTTTTTCACGTGGTCAAGGACTCAAGGTTGTCTGGGAGTTGAAAAACTAACGTCTTTTTTTCTTGAAGAGACATGTCATTTCAGATTCAACCCTTTAGGTTTTTTGTATTTTTCATAGGGGGGGACTAACAACCTTGTTACACCTATAAAATAATTTTTAGTTGAGTTATAAGCCGATATTTTTATTAAAATCCCAAAAAAAAAACAAATTATCAAATCTGCTCCCACTCCAAAGTTATAATTATTTCTATCCTAACCGCCCGTGGGCTGGGCGGTCCACTTTTTCCAGCAGACCGCCCAGCCATTGGGCGGTCCACTACCATGAGCTGACCGCCCAGCAGCTGGGCGGTCCGCTAGTGTTTTTTCTTTTCTTTTTTTTTTTTTTAAGATTAGATTAGAGACAATATGAATATCAAGATGCTGAATTCTTAACGCTAAAAGTTCGAATTTTTTTTGTAAATATTAGTTATATTACTTCTGTGAAGCATATTTATACTAAAATACGCTAAATTACTTGGAATTATGTTAAATTACGTTGAGTTACACTATATTAAGTTAAATTACACTAAATCACATTACATTACGCTAAAATACGGTAAATTACATATGAATAGGGACGATATCTTCACTGAAAAGGCGAAAAACGACGACGAAATGAAAATCTTAAGTAATTTACTCAATATGTAATTACTTAAGTGAGTTATACTAAATTACTCAATACGCTAAATTACTTAAGTGAGTTATTCTCAAGCTTTCCGAAAAGTGCTCATTTGCTGAAATCGGACACTAAAATACGCTAAAATACGCTAAATTACGCAATACGCTAAAATACGCTAAATTACTCAATACGCTAAATTACTCAATACGCTAAAATACGCTAAATTACTCAATACGCTAAATTACTCAATACGCTAAAATACGCTAAATTACTCAAGTGAGTTATACTAAAATACGCTAAATTACTTGGAATTATGTTAAATTACGTTGAATTACACTAAATTACGCTAAATAACAATAACTTCGCTAATTATGCTGAAATACGGTAAATTACGCTAAACTACGCAAAATTACGCTAAAGTAGACCGATTATGTGCCATCTTTCATGAATCATAAAAAATAGTAAAAAAATTCCAAAAATAGTAAAAATTGGTATTCTACAAGTTCATTATGTAACTAATTTACTGAACTACTTGGATTGAATAATAGAAATGAAAATCTTAATCGGAAACTTCAACTCAAGTTTTTTGAGGGTCTTCCCTTTGTTTTTTGGCGATTCTGAATTTTGGAATCCGGCATCGCTTGGCACGGACGCATGCGCATTTTCTCAAGCTTTCCGAAAAGTGCTCATTTGCTGAAATCGGACACTCGAGCACCGTTTTATGACCGTTTTCATTTCGTCGTCGTTTTTCGCCTTTTCAGTGAAGATATCGTCCCTATTCATATGTAATTTACCGTATTTTAGTGTAATGTAATGTGATTTAGTGTAATTTAACTTAATATAGTGTAACTCAACGTAATTTAACATAATTCCAAGTAATTTAGCGTATTTTAGTATAAATATGCTTCACAGAAGTAATCTAACTAATATTTACAAAAAAAATTAGCGTTAAGAATTCAGCATCTTGATATTCATATTGTCTCTAATCTAATCTTTAAAAAAAAAAAAAAAAAAAAAACACTAGCGGACCGCCCAGTGGCTGGGCGGTCTGGTGGGAAAAGTGGACCGCCCAGCCCACGGGCGGTTAGGGTAGAAATAATTATAACTTTGGAGTGGGAGCAAATTTGATAATTTGTTTTTTTTTTGGGTTTTAATAAAAATATCGGAGTTATAAGTACCTGGTAAAAAAAATTCAAAATCTTGGAGATGGCTTAGCCACCCTTGCACTTGCTTACCGTCCGCTCCTGAATTAATTTGAACCGTTCAACATGATCTACATATGAAAATATACTTGTAAATTAAATTTTATATTTTTTTTTCAAATTCTTTTACTATTTAAATAGATAGGTAGATAATCACTTGATCTAAATATTGTAGACCATTCAAAGGTAGTGATTTTTTATCTATCTAAAAAAGACAAAAAATCTAAAAAAAATATAAAATTTAGTCTGCAAGTACAATTTCATATGGAAATCACATTAAACGATTCAGATTGACTATTTGAACATTGAAAACGAAAATATTGATCCGTAGCATGGACTAATATGAGTTGATGCTATGGTACTATGCATAACGCATTTGGTATGTACTATAGATCAATTTCTTCATTTTCAAATTTCAATCAATTGTTTTCAACCGTTCATTATGATCTTCATATGAAAATGTACTCTAGATCAAAGTTTACATTTTTTTTATAATTTTTAACTATTTATTTAATTAAAAAGTTGATTTAAATATTCTAGACCAAGTAGTGTTTTTCTATCCTAAAACAGTAAAAATATTCTATAAAATTGTAAAATTTAGTCTATAGGTATATTTTCATATAAATGGTTCAGATTAACTATCTATTTTTGAAATAAAAATATTAATTTGTAGTACCGCCTAATCTACACTATGCATAGTATCATATAGCCTCACTCAGGAATTATTATTGCACAACATTCTATTTGACAAGGCAATTCTTTGTATGTAGTGAAGTAAATAACGTGTTGTGTTATATCTTGACTATTACGTAACAGTGATCAAGTTAAATTTTCACGTATTGTGATTAAAATGTTAAACCGATGACAGTACACAAATAATCATAGCACTTGAGTTGCGTCATAATTGGTCACCTTTGGTCGTGATGGTCAATGTCATGCGTCGTGTCATGTTACGTATCATATCATGATCAGACCGGCTCATGTGTCGTATCATGTCGTGTTATTTTTTCTCATAAAATGATCAGGGTGTGCGATTAAATATTACATGAGATACACGAATCACGGTACTTAAACAACACTTTTGTCGTGATTCGTGACGGAACTGATTATGATCTTCTTCTCTCTAGTGGATTTTGCTACAATTGAATGAATTCACATCCATTGCAACACTTGAGGTGCAATGAGTAGATCCCGACCGTTTTTTTTACTTGACAGAAATCTCAAAATGGATACCCTATACACCGAATTAAGTTTAATCCGACTGGTATTAATCCGGACCGTCTGTTTTTTCATTGTTTTTTCGTTGTACCCCTCCAATATTTGAGGGGACACGCACTCCAATTGAATTGCAAGGGACACACAAAATCCGAAAGTTTGAATAACCGTTCTTTGGGACTATTGAACGAACCAGATCGGATAATTAATATTTTTTTTTTTTTTGAAAAACTTGGAAGCGACTTCCAATAATTAATATTAAATATGATAATTGTACATGAAAAAAAAAAAATATATATATATTATCAGCTAAATTTGATACTTATCTCAAAACCGATTGCTTTCAATAGTTGCGTACTTGCATGCCATCCCTTTCTCTCTGTCTTGAGACTGAGAGAAGATGATCAGCTGTACCCGGTAAGAAGGATTCACATTCACAACCGTCTTTATCGGGTGGGAGCAAGAGCAACCCGATAGAGCAGCGGGACCCGCAGTGCACCAGCAACAGATATTAGATTATAGATAGGAAGATAGCACGGAGAGGGCTCTTATGCCTCTTTTAAAAAAAAAAAAAAAAATAGCACGGAGAGGGAGAACTTGAAGCGAAATCCGTACAGATGGGGAAGAAGTTGCTGGGCCCCCACACTTCGCTATCCGCTCTGATCACTCAATCAATTCCCCCTTACCTTTGGCTCAAGACCTTATCCCGTACATGCTTTTGCGAATTTTATGCAGCATCACGCAAAGCTAATATGGTTTATCCCCTTCCCACACCAACAATCAGGAATGCACATCATCCCCCTCATCCTCATGTATCTCAACTTTTGAGTTGATGTGCGGAAAATCTTCACTGTACGAATCTCAAAGCAATAATTAATATTGTCTCGTGCATCCTGAGTAAGCACAAAAAACGAATCCATATTGTGATCAATTGACCTTATTCATTTTCAAAAAAATTAAAATTGTACATAATTTTATATACAAATTAGAGTAAAATGTTGTGGAAACTAATTGACCTCATACGCAACATGAAAATGTTTGATCTTCATAATTTGAAAGTCTAGCTCCGTTCCTGATAAACACTAAATTGAATATAACCCGACTTTAGATAATTAAATTAAATTATTAGTTATCTCAGAGGATATGGATCCTCATAGATAATGTCTTATTTGAGTTTTAATATGGACCATCCGATTAGAGACCGGACCAATCCAATCTCAATCTGTAATGCACGGGCTCTTTATGGGATTCGTGTTAGTATATAACAAACGGTCTGGATTCAAACTTCAAAGTTAAGGTACCTTAGGTGACATGAATTCCCAACAACCCGGCTAATTTGAATATTGTTCCAGCTCCCATTTTCATTATTCAAAGTCCATTGGTTCATATTTTATATTAAGTGGAGGAGAGTGGAGCCGACATTTTTATTAATATCTAAAGTTTAATACAAATTATTATTTATGTCCAGATTATCAACTAATTTCGAAAAATGTCCAAGCCGGCCAGAAAATGGCCGGCTTACTCGTTTTCTGGCCGACCCCCCTTAAACCGGCCATTTTCTGGCTGGCTTACTGTTTTTTATTTTTTTAAAGACACTATGAAGAGCAAAATAACGAAATCTAACAATGAAAATTTGAATTTGTGTTTAAATTATTTGTTAGATTACTTCTTTTGATTTATAATTAGCATATTTATACTAAAATACACTAGATTACTTGAAATTATGTTGAATTACACTAGATTACTTGAAATTATGTTGAATTACACTAAAATACGTTAAATTACGCTAAATTACAATAACTTTGCTAATTATGCTGAAATACGGTAAATTACGCTAAAATAGACCGATTCTGTGCCATCTTTCATGAATCATAAAAAATAGTAAAAAAATTCTGAAAATAGTAAAAACTGGTATTCTACAAGTTCATTATGTAACTAATTTGCTGAGCTACTTGGATTGAATAATAGAAATGAAAATCTTAATCGGAAACTTCAACTCAAGTTTTGAGGCTCTTCCCTTTGTTTTTTGGCGATTCTGAATTTCAAAAAATGGCATAGCAATTATTAATGCATGCGTATTTTCACAAGCTTTCCGAAAAGTGGTCATTTGCTGAAATTGGACACTCGAGCGCCGTTTTATGACCGTTTGAAGTTTCGTCGTCGTTTTTCACATTTTCAGTGAAGATATTGTCTCTATTAATATGTAATTTACTGTATTTTAGCGTAATGTAATGTAATTTAGTGTAATTTAACTTAATATAGTGTAATTCAACATAATTTCAAGTAATTTAGCTTATTTTAGTATAAATATACTAATTATATATCAAAAGAAGTAATCTAGCAAATATTTAAACAAAAAAATTTAAATTTTCAGTGTTAGATTTCCTTATTTTGCTCTTCATAATGTCTCTTAAAAAAAAAAAAAAAGGAGTAAGCCGGCCAGAAGATGGCCGGTTTGGGGGGGAGTAAGCCGGCCATTTTCTGGCCGGCTTGGGCATTTTTCGATATTGGGTCAGATTCTGGGCATAGATAATAATTTGTATTAAACTTTGGATATTCATAAAAATGTCGGAGAGTGGAGCCAGCAGTGACCCCATGAAATTATACGAGATTTATATATGTTGTCATGTTACCAAATAATATTATTACAAAGAACCACCATCCGTAAGCTGCCCCAAATTAGAGATTTTGTTTATAATATATTTTTTGTTATGTTAAGATTTTTAAGTTCCATTTTTCTATAAACAATTTATAAATTTAGTTATTATAACAAAATAGAGTAAAAATAAATGATGATGGTTATGAGAAAAGATTAAATCATGAAGAAAAAGTTAGTTATGGGGAAGCAAATTTCTTGTAAACATTTACAAATTTTGTGTATTTACTTTTTGTAAAGAAGTTGAACATATTGTGAAATAGGTTTGTAAAATCCCAAGTCTCAATTGTAAAATAAGTTACTGATAAGAATTAATCTAAGTTTCATCATTTATTTAAAGGTGATTTCTCTGTGTTATTTACTAATTAAACATTGCATAACATTCAAAGAAATGTGTCAAAGTGTCGGGACGTGTCGGCGTCATTGTGAATTTATAAATTTCAAGACGGAATTCTTATTCTTTATCATAAGAAAAATATTGTTGCTAGAACAAATTACTTTTATTTTTTGCTAAGGTTAAATATAATTAAAAATACAATTTACATTCTCTATCATAAAATATAGTCTACCCTGAAAAAGATATAGGGCCCGCGTAATGCACGGCTGCCATACACATAATTTATTATTCTATAAATGAAACTCGTGATTATATCAATCACTTGATCTCTCTAAAGAAAACAAGAAATATTTAAAAGGAGGTAAGTAAAGCTAACCATGGATGCTGAGTCACCGTAGTCTAAATAACACGAGAAGGTTGGTATTATTTTTCCCCATAAAAAGGGGAATTCCATGTACACTCTTCGAAAACTTTGAAATTACGTATGGCCCCTCTAAATTTTATAATATCATATTTATCCTTCTAAATTTTTAAAATTCCCAAATTTATCTAATTTATTGTATTTTCTATTAATACTCATTTTAAATTTACAAAGTACCAATTTTATCTTTATTAAAAAATAAAACTGTGTACCACGTGTCAATAAAAAATATATAACATATTTAAGAGAAAAGAAAAAAATATATCAATTTGTAATTTTTGAAGGGTTTAAAATCCCCTCTTATAAAAAAGTATTGGACGGACATGTATCACCGTGGCACAAATTGAAAGAGAGATATATAGTGGCCCAATAGTTGTGGTGCATTTCCAAACTTTTGTCTTACCTCCTGTTGTTGTGAGCAACGATATATTCCCCACTGGGCGGATTCTTTCTTGGTTGTACCTTCTGGGTGGAAAGTGGGGTGGTGCAACTTTGGAAGGCCTCTCCTCCTCACCATCCATGAAGGCCAAACCGAGGGGCGTTGCTAACTATCTCCAAGAGAAACATCAAGAGGAAGCACCTAAAGGCAATAAAGGTTATATATACTCAAATAAAGACGGAAACAGAGTATGTTATAAGTAACAATTTTTAACTTTGATAAATTAAAATGAAGGGAACAGATGCAATTATATAGTCAGAAAGAAATTTTTTTTTTTCAACTATAAATTATTGCATGAAAAGTTTAATATGACATTAATGAACTTTAGGTTTTCAAGATTAATTATAACGTTTGGTATCCTACGCGCATATATGTAGTGACAAGAGAAATAGATTTTTAATATTAATCAGTTAGACAGATAATGAAGAATTTTTGGAGGTGAACAAATGTAACTAAGTACATAAACTTCATTAATAAAAATTGAACTTTAAGGAAAATAAGTTGCTAATTAATTACATCACTCCTTTTTATTATCTCATTTTTTTTTTCATATTTACATTTCCGACATTCTCATTCATCAGTAAATACTTATTATATAGTGATTATGCAATGCAAATTTAGAGAACTAATTTTTAATCTCGTGGCAAAAGTCAAAACGTCTTCCATATGAGAGGTTACGGGTTCAAAACTCGAATAAAAAATTTCTATAAATATTTAAATTTGAAAGACTTAAATCTCTATCTTTCTCTCGAAAAACAACGCTAAGTTTGATCTTTCATGGAGATGTTACGAGGTTCATTTAAAATTGAAACTTGATATATTTTTTTAAATATAAGCAAAAGGACAATGGAAACCACGGATGCTTCATTTTCCGTATCAAGGACGTACACAAATTGTAACAAAAATCGCACCGAACTAAATCTCTCCTTTTCTCACCACCTCCTTTTTCATTCCACTATATATAAAACACATCCCCCCTAAATCTAAGTCCAAGAACAACCTAAGCCTAATACATTCCTTTCTCTCTCAATATTAAAACTAGCACTCAATTATTCCACTACTCATGGAGGATGAAAGGAGATCATCTAAAGTTAAGAAAGGCTCTCTGGCCGTGAGGGTCGGGCTCGAAGGAGAGGATGGAGGCTTTAAACGGTTCGTCATACCGATATCGTACCTATATAACCCCCACTTCAGGAGACTACTTGATTCGGCTCATGAGGTTTACGGGTATAATTCATCCGGCCCGCTTAAGTTGCCGTGCTCGGTCGATGATTTTCTCCATCTACGATGGTTGATCGAGCGCGAGTCGCATGGATCGCACAGCAAAATTCATCACCAACCCCCTTCTTTCTCTTTGCACACCTGTTAAAAAAAAAAAGAGGGAGGATGAATAGTATACGGTTGATGTTATATGTGGTTTTTGAGGCTAATTTTGGTGTCGTCATCATCCAAGGGTCTTTTCTTTTTAATAATTTTGACTTAGAAAGGTAGATGTATTAATTAATCCGGGAGTTAAAGATTACAAAATTACACCCTTCTATGTAGATTATAGGATGGTTTTGATAATAGAACTGAATTCTCTCTTTCTTATATACTTTTTTTGCAATGCTTTCATTTTGTTTTGGTTCCCTCTGTTTCCTTCCCAAGTACTCACTTGGGATAATGCTATGTCTAGTGTATATACTCAATTCTAGCTGATAAATTGAGATCTCGGTCCTTCCTTTCGGCAATTGCACTTGTTTATTTATTGTCTCATAATTGCACAAGATTCCTTTTTAAAGTAATACTTAATTTGGACAATCCTGTTATTTCTCCAATTTCCTGGAACAAGTACTATATGAAAATAGTTAATAAATTTTAATTATATACGGTGATGATTCGGTACATTAAAAGAATTTGATTTTTATTATATGGTTATACTTTAATTATAAAGTTTATGATTAGGCATATTAAAGTCATTTTAATTTTCGGAATAAACAAATAGAATATATATAGACCAGATCCTAACGAAGCACGCATATGTAGCTCTCATTATCACAATCCAATATAATAAATTCATTACTGAAAATATTCATAACTGAATATATATAATAAATTTCGTATTATCCTTGGTTAATCAAACGACTGAAAATTATTTTTTATATTTTTTTTTCCTATAAAAATGTAATGTACTGGAGAGAAATTATAAATATATTACTTTTCAGTTGTAAGGGAGCTACAAAAGCTCCTATTGGTTCAACTAGTCCAACTGATTTTTTATTAAAAAAAAAAATCCTAGAATCTCTTATTTTACACCTCAGGATGAGAATCTTAACCCCGGGCCATCACTTTTTTTTTTTTTTTTTTCAAAGAGGCCAAAGCCCATTTTCATATTATTGAAAATCAAATAATTACAATCAAGTTCCAAAAGCAGGTTTGTTTGCAACAACTGTGCAACAACAGGTATTAGAAACAATCAAATAGTAACATAACCAAATTTGAGTTACAGCTAAGGACCAGAAAAATTCTAGATTAGCTAGGACTAAGCCACAAAGTAATGGGCTAGGGGTATATTTGTCTATCGGCAAAAAAGTGGGATGAAACTGCTGCATATTCAACGGGGTTGGATCAACCAGAAGGAGCGGGTGGCTGGTACACCACCATCTCCAGGGGCATATAGTGCACAAGGGGGATGGCATCTTCTACAGGCATCCATTCATCAACAGCTTCTTTAAGCTTCTTCTTCATTGCCCCTGACCAATACACAAGCAAAGATTTGATAAGTAAAATGAGATTTCGAGCAGAGGAAAGGGAGCAGCCATTGAAACACATATCATTCCTGTGTTTCCACAAGGACCAGCATACAGCACTAAGTACAATGAGAAATTCAGTTTTGTGAATTGGGTCAAGAGTATAAGCAAAATCTAATATATCTGACAAGTTAGTCCAGCTGTGCATTATTTGTTGGCTTTTTCCTAACCAAAACCATATTTGTTGTGCATAAGAACAAGTAAGGAATAAATGGTCTATAGTTTCAATATTTTGGCAGAAAGGACAATGGTTACTGCCTAACCAGCCTCTAGTGATAAGATTGTCTTTTGTTAGAATCTTGCCATGTTCCACAAGCCACATAAATACTTTGATTTTAGGTGAAATTGGAAGATTCCACCACATCATAGCCCTACTTGGTTGGATACCCCTAAAGTTAAGCATAGTGTAAATAGAATGTGTAGAGAACTTCCCTGATGGATGCCATCTCCATTCAATGGAGTCTTGTGCATTTGTGAAGGAAGTGATGCTAAATACATATAATAATTCAGTCCATTCAATTCTATCTAGTCCTAGTAGCTTAGTCCTAAATTTAACTAGTTGTCCTTGTGAAAGAATCACATCAGAGAGTAAGATATTGGGGTTCAAACATTTTTGATAAAGGCTAAAATACTTAACTTCTAAAGGGCAATCGTTATACCAGATATCTTTCCAAAACCTAATTTGTGTTTGAATGCCAGGTGTATAGGACACACTAATATTGCCTAGTTTATCTAGAGAAAGAAGAGTTTTCCAAAAGGAAGAAATGGTAGTTGTTCTTCCATCATATTTATGTACTACCACAGTTTTCCACATACTTTGGTAACAATTATTTTTGAGTTTCCACCACCATTTTAGAAGAAGAGAGAGATTCATTTGTTTCAGATCTAGGATATCCAAACCTCCAAATTGTTTGGCTATACATGCTGCCTTCCAGTCTAGAAGGGCATATTTTTTTTTTGGGGAAGATCCTTGCCAAAGGAATTTTCTCCTAATTTTGTCTATCTGATGCAGTACTGTTTTAGGTATTTTATAAACTGACAATGTATACAAGAGAATGGAGGACAAGACTGAGTTGAGAAGAGTAATTCTACCACCTATTACATTACCAATTCTTTAATTTACTTTCTATTTTGTCTATCAGGAATTGCCAATCTATAACCTGAAGTTTCTTAAAATGTAATGGTAGTCCTAAGTATTTAAAAGGGAAAGTCCCCCATTTGCATCTGAAAATCTGAGGTAAGGCTGAAGCTGTATTAACATGAATTGGGTACATTTCAGTTTTATCAAAGTTCATTTTAATGCCAGATAATGCTTCAAAAGTCAACATTGCCCACCATGCTGCTTCTACATTCTCTTCCTGAGCAGCTAGGAAGAGAATGGTATCATCAGCATAGTGGCAATTTGTAATGTTATTGTGGTCTATACAGGAAGGTCCTAATCCTTGAATTATATTACATTGTCTACCCTTAGAAAAAATCTTACTTAAGGTGTCAGCTGCCAAAATGTATAGAAATGGAGACAATGGATCTCCTTGTCTTACCCCTCTTTGACAATAGAAATAATCAGTCAATTCTCCATTAATAATCAGACAAGATTGAGAGCTATACAGCCAACTAGTTATCCATTGAATCCATTTGGTACCAAAATTTCTACTTGCTAGTACTTCTAAAAGATATTCCCAATGTATTTTATCATATGCTTTTTCAAAATCAACTTTCACTACTACCCCTGGTTGTTTCATAGTATGGCAAGAATGAAGTATTTCTTGACTAAGTAAAACATTATCTAGAATGAATCTATTTTTAATAAAAGCAGCTTGACTAGGGTCTATGATTCTAGGCATAATAGATTCTAGTCTAAGTGTGAGAATTTTAGAGAGTATCTTAAAGCTACAATTAACTAAGCTAATAGGTCTATATTTCTTAATAAGAGTAGCATTATTTTTCTTAGGAATTAGACAAATACAAGACTTATTGATCTTATGTAAATCTAGTGTATTCTCATAGAAATAATGAGTAAGAAGCATGAGATCTGATTTAACCACCTCCCAAAAAAATTGATAAAAGTGGAAGGTAAACCCATCAGGCCCAGGGGTGCCATTTGGTTCAGAAGCAAAAACTGCTTTTTTGAGTTCCTCTTCAGTAAATGGCCTTTCCAGCTCCCATTGTTCTAGATTAGTCAATTTATCTACATGAAAACAAAAAGGTTCCAAACTATACTTGTAATGATGAGTTAAATGAGTTTTCAAACTTACTGGCATTTTTCTCAAAACCGAACAAAATATTTATCTCATTAAAATCGAACAAACCTTTACAAATGAAATGCTACATGATGAGAATTTTAACCCGGTCACTGATTTTCAGTCACATGAAAACAAAAAAGTTCCAAAAAGAAATTGTAACGATGAGTTAATTAATGAATATCCGTACCCGTAAAATCTCATCTTGTAAAAACCAAACATAATCTTACCTCGTGAAACCGAACAAACCTTTAGAAATAAGATGCTACAGGATGAGAATCTTAACCCGGTCACTGATTTAAAAAGGTTCAAAAAATAAACTTATAATAATGAGTTAATTAGTGGATTTCCGTACTCATAAAATTTCATTCCGCACACTCCCTAAAAACCAACAAATATTTAAAAATAAATAAGCTAATAATTCAGAACATCCTTAAAATAAAGTTAATAATTCAGACCATCCAAAGGTATATTTTATTGCATCTGAAAATGACCTTAAAATTTAAGTTGAAGATAGATAATAACATTAGAATTAGACCACTGTAGAACCTGACATGTGAATGGCCAATTGCTATTGTTAATCTCAAAGATTCTTTGAACAAGTTAATGTAAAATTTTGGACGATTTATATGGATATGTCAATTATTGAAAAGGGACTTGGGAACCTGAAAGGAATAATTCTACAATTGAAAAGGACTCCATAACCTGAGAATATATATTAATTACATTAGATTTGTGTCTCTTTCTTGCCTTGCTTAATTCTTCCAAGATATAGGTTATAGTACAAGTCCAAAATTTTCAATGGGGAATAAAGGTACCGAAACAATATAAGGTAGTACGGTTTTAGGACTAAACTGCCACATTACATAATGTGGTTAAATGATATGCAAGTAATTGTGGTTACACATTAACATCTTTCATGAAATAAAGCTATTATCATCTTATAAGCCCACTCCCACCTTAATTATCATCTTATAAGATTTGAGAGTAAATTTAGAATAGGACTTATTAACCATATATTTCTAAAGTATCTTAGACTTGTTATATGTACTTTTTTAGGTGAGCACCATCAAACAATTGTTAATTTTGAAAAATGAAAATAAATGCACAGGAGATTTATCTTGATGTGGATGGAGCAAAACATAGCATCAATTATTTTACATTTTTTCGACAATTAATGATGGCGTGTAATTCAATAATTTCTCACTTTCTGCACTCAAATGCAAGTTTCATGATGGGTTTGTGATCAAATCATTTTCAGTTCTTGTCATTACTTTTAATTCACTATTATATTTATAATAATACAGTACAAAGATAAGACATCTTAAAATGATGTTTACAGAAGTGACATCCACCATTCCATACAGAAAGTGAGAACCTCATTGAACCCTCATTGAACCCTCTCAGAGCGCCTTTGTTCCGGGTCGAGAAATCTCGGAAAACGTTATCCTCCTCCGAGAGGTTCTCCACTCTTTCAACCTCCCAACCTACAAAAACAGTGAGTTCTGCCTAAAGGTCGACTTATCAAAAGCCTTTGATCGAATGGACTGGGACTACATCCAATCGATCCTTCCCCTGTATGGATTCCCTCCAAGATTGGTACTCTGGATTATGTCTTGTGTTCGATCCGCAAAATTCACACTGGTTTTAAACGGGGGGGAGCGGATTCTTCAACCCGGAATGCGGATTACGGCAGGGCTGTGCTTTGTCCCCATACTTGTTCATTCTCGGGATGGACATCCTCTCCAGGAAACTTTCTGCTCTTGCTCAAACTGGAATAGTGCGCGGAGTAAGAATGGCCCCAACTTCCGACCCACTAACATGTTGTTTATATTTTTTGAAGAATAGTGGAGATATCCACCGATTTCATATTGAAACCATATGAACCTGTATTGGTACCCAAAATAGGTGCCAAGCCAGATATAATAGTCACATACAACTATATTATACAAAACTAGAATTAGCTAACTAGAGCAGCTACTAACCAAAAGGACCAAAGTTTAAAGTACAAACATAGCCAAAATCAGATCTATCAGAATCAGATAAGCAAAAGCAAAACAAAACAAAAATCCTGCACAGTATTAAGCTATTTCCTCCCAGTTGATTTCTTCCCCATCACTCGATTCTGTGCCAGACATTTGATTTTGACGGTTGCCAGCTCCAAAAACCTGAGTAGAGACTTCCTCTGGAACCTCCCTGTTGATAGACAGCAACAGATCTACTACCTGTGCTGTATCTGGGCTGCTGGAGGCCTCCTCCAGAAGTAAGTCTGGGAGGTCCTTAACATCAAAGGGGAGCATAAGATTCAACTTAAGTAATGAATTTTCAGAGTGAGATTTACACCAGAATGTTGCTAAGAAATTATCTTAGTACCTATAGCCTTAATAGAAAGAGGGTGAGTAGTATTAAAACAGACTCTATTTCTTTCTAACCAAATAGACCAAAGAATAGCAGCCCTCAGAAGTTCTACTAATAACCTATCTTTTAAAGGAATGACTGCATCAAGCAGCCAAAGATCAGCTAAGGACTCACAGTCAAAATAAAAAGTATTATAAGAAGCTATCCAATTCCAGATTAATCTAACATAAGAGCAGTTAACAAAGAGGTGATCTATAGTTTCCTCTTGGTCACAGAAGACACAAGAAGTATCACCAGGCCACCCCTTAGTTGCCAAATTACATTTAGTAAGAATCTTGTCTTTTTTCACTAACCACAGGAAAATTTTAATTTTGAGGGGTATATGGGCTTGCCAGATAGAGGTATATTCCAAATTAGGTATGCCCCCATATTCCAACCATTTATAAAAATAGTGAACAGAGAAATGATCATCAGTAGACCATCTCCAGATCAGTTTATCTTCTAACTGATCTGACAATGTAAAATGTTGAAATCTATGCAGTAAAGCTAGCCATTCTGCTAGATAGATACCAGTTAATTGTCTGTTAAAAGACATTTGGAGAGAAGGAGGAACAAATACTTCAGCAACAGAAATAAATCTATTAGTAACAATAGAGAATATATTAGGGTATTGGGATTGTAAAGTATGTTCTGTGCACCATCTGTCCAGCCAGAAGGAAGTAGTCTTACCATTGCCTACTTCCTTATTAAGTCCTAAATTAATAAGAGGATGGTCTTTAAGTATTGATTTCCAAAAAGGAGAACATACAGAATTATTTGTTTTATGACCATATTTGCTAAGTATAATATCTTTCCATCTACCTTGAACAGAATTGTCCAAAAATCTGATCCACCACTTAGCTAAAAGAGCTTTATTCATTAATTTAAGGTCTAAGATACCTAAGCCACCCTGATCCTTGCCTTTACATACTACATCCCAAGCAACTAAAGAGTATTTTTTCCTAGTTGAGTTCCCACCATGCCATAAAAATTTTCTTCTAATTTTATCAATTTTATGTCTAATCTTGGCAGGCATTCTGTAAATAGACAGCCAATACAAAGGTATTGCTGAGAGAACAGAATTCAACAGTGTTACTCTGCCTCCTAAAGATAATAAAGAACCTTTCCAACTTTGAAGTCTTTTTTCAATTTTATCTATCAGTAGTTGCCAATCAACTTCTGTTAAAGTCTTATTATTAATAGGAACACCTAAGTAAGTAAGAGGTAATGTAGCTATTTTACAGCCTAGAATGGAAGCTAAGTCAGTACTAACTGCAGTAGGTAAGTTGAGTGGAAACATTTCACTTTTGTCATAATTGATCTTTAAACCTGAGGCATTCTCAAAGGCTACAAGGAGCCATTTGATATTAGTTAAGATCATAGGATCAGCTTTGAGAAAAAGTAAAGTGTCATCTGCAAAATGTAGGTTCAGAATATTACCTAAATTAGGGAAATTACCTAAGCCATCTACAAAACTACCATTATGAGCTCTAGTTAGTATTTTGTTTAAAGCATCAGTGACTAAAATAAACAGGAAAGGAGACAAGGGATCTCCTTGTCTCACTCCTCTTTTGCAAGAAAAATAAGGACCTAAGTTGCCATTAAGATTGACACAAGTTCTACTCCCTTGTAGTGTTAATTTAATCCAAGTAATAAATTTCTGTCCAAAGCCTCTAGCTTGTAATATTTCTAATAAAAAGTCCCAATTGACATGATCAAATGCTTTTTCAAAGTCTAATTTAAATAACACTCCTTTATGTTTTTTGACCTTCATTTGATGAAGAATTTCATGTGCACAAACCACATTATCTAAAATTAGTCTGCCTTTTATATAGGCAGTTTGAGATGAATCAATCAGAGAATCCATAACTTTAGCTAATCTATCAGCAAGTAACTTAGTGATAAGTTTGTAACTACAATTAATAAGACTAATAGGTCTAAAATTCTTAACTGTAATAGCATCTTCCTTTTTAGGAATTAAGCAAATGGAAGCTAGATTAAATTTGGAAACATCTAAAGTGTGATTATAGAAAGCATGAAACAATTGGAGTATATCATCCTTAACAATTTCCCAGAAAGATTGGTAAAATTGAAAGGACATTCCATCAGGCCCAGGTGCTTTGGATGGGTTACATGCAAAAACTACTTGTTTAATTTCCTCAAGTGTGAAAGGTGTTTCTAGGAAATCCCTTTGAACTGAATTTAAGTTATCAGTGTCTCTCCAAAGATCAGGTTGTAAGGAAAGAAGTCTAGGAGTAGAGGAACCCATGAGGCCTTTGTAAAAGTCAGTAATGTGCTTGTGAATTATTGATTGATCAGTGACTAAGGAGCCCTCAATTTCTAAACTACCTATTGAATTTTTCTTTTTTCTAGCAGAGGCTACTGCATGAAAAAACTTGGTGTTGAGATCACCTTCTAAAAACCACTTAAGTTTAGATCTTTGCTGCCAATATGATTCTTCCTCTAAATATAATCTATGTAATTCAGTTTGACAGGATTTCCAATCATCTAAATCACTGCCAGTAAGACAATTATCATCTAAATGTTGTTCAAAATATCCAATTTTGGTCAGTAACTCAGACTTGATTCTCTTGTTGTCACCTCTAATATTAGAGCTCCACCCTCTCAATTTTTTCCTTAACAATTGCATTTTGAGTTTCCAACTAAGCCCTAAATTAGATGTTAAAGAAATCTCTGACCACCAAGAAGCTACCAATTCATAAAAACCTTCAATAGCTAACCAGGATTTATCAAATTTGATTGTTTTAGACTTAGGTAAGACCACAGCAAGAGTATCTAAAATCAGGGGGTTATGGTCAGAATAAGCTCTGGGAAGAGATGAAAGCTTAGCTAAATTAAAATGTGCATTCCAAGAATTAGTACAAAAACATCTATCTAATAAGGCTTGAGATTGGGAATTGAGTGATCTGGCCCAAGTAAATTTTCTATCTGATAAAGATAATTCAATTAATGCTGAATCTCGAATGAATGAATTAAAACGACTACTAATGACATGATTAAAGGAAGGGCCTGATCTATCAGACCTTCTTCTGATCATGTTAAAATCTCCCATAATAAGCCAAGCATCAATTCCTAAGTTACCAATGTCCTTTAATTCTAAAAGAAAATCTTTTCTAGAAGAAGTAGTTAAAGGACCATAGACTGTGGTAAAGCACCACTCAAAATTATCTAATTTATTTTGAAAATGTACACTAATAGAATAATTCCTAACATAAGAGTTAAGCAAAGAAAACACACTGTCATTATATCCTAAGAGTAAGCCCCCAGATGCTCCATTTGATGGTTTAACAATCCATTGATTAACATTCATACTTAAAGCTCTTAGTGACCTAACTTGGAAAGACTCTTTTTTAGTTTCCTGTATGCATACCAAATCTATGTTATTATCCTTAATTAAATCAGTTAAATATCTTCTTTTGACAGCTAAACCTAAACCTCTAGCATTCCAGTTAAGGAACTTAACCATGAGCTACATGTGACCCCTTAGTGCTAGAAGAATCAATAGATATAGCAGAATCATTGCAAGCATGTAAAATCTCAGGTGTAAGAATTTTACCAGTATGATCACAATCAGAAATAACTGACTCAAAGTGAGGCTTAGATAAAGCCCTCAAAGATTGTACTATCTGGATGCTATCTTCTAGATTATCTCCTAATTTGAATCCACTAATATCATACAATTTCACTAAATCTAAATCAGACAAAGAAGAGTAAGGAAATTGCTCTATTAAAAATTGAGTACCTGTGGTTGCTTTGGCAGCCTTAATTGGGTTAGCAGTGGGCTGAGTTCCACTTGAACTGCCTTCTTTTGTCCCAGCCAACTGATTCAGTTTCACCCTTAAACTGTTTCTAGGTTCCTCAGCAGAAGGGGCTCTATCAGTACCTCTCCCTTTTCTTTTCTTGTCCTGATCATTATGAATAGCCTCTTCCCAAGGATTAGCAGTATCCTTAGGAGGAGGGGGAGGTGGGGGAGGAACTGATTCAGACCAGGGATCATGATCTAACACATAGCTGGAATGCACTGTGTCAGACAGATCACACAATGGGGTGAAGCTATTAGACATAGAGTCCTTTTTCTGTTGAGGGGAGCTAGATGATACAGGTAAGGCAGTTGTTGGCTGAGACTGAGGAGAAGGGATAGAAGAGATAACCAGAGGAGAAGGAGTAATCAGAGGTGGCTTAGAGGTACCTGGTTGAGGAGGAGGAGCTTCATGAGAGAAGTGGCGTTTTTGCCAAAAAGATCTTTGCGGCACTGAAGCTTTGCTCTCCCCCTCAACTACAAACTGAAGCCAATAGTACCGAGATTTACCATCAGGCCCATGAAATAACAGTTTTCGGCAAGGTGGAATATCCGATCGAGCTGCAATACCAATTTTCAGTCTGACATACTTCATGAGCTCTCTATCACGAGAAAGAGGATCCATTTGCAAGACTGAACCTCCCATATCACTGATCAACTTCTCTACATCGGAAGCACGAGACAGGACTGAGGGAAGTCCGAATATCTTGATCCAAAAAGTCAGAGGCTCCCAACCGCTGTCGTACTTAATCGGATCAAATGGTTCCAAAGGAAAGACAATATCACCTAGCAAGACCCGACCCTCTTCTAAAGCGATTTGTCGCCAAGAAGGGTCAGGCGGAGTAAGCACATAGCAATCTTCAGTAAGAGGGACCACTTTCCATTGGAAGTGAGGTACTGGAAATCGTTCTTGTAAACGAGATCGAATGAAATCAGCACCTCTCTGGTAAGAGTCTTTAATGACCACATCACGGCGCAAGATAGCATCAAAATCTCTAATCGATTTTGTACTATGGAATCGCATCACAGGGAAAGAACTGCCAGCAACTTTCATCTCCTCTGTAAGAGGGGGACGAGATGAAGCTGGTAACATGGTAATGGCTTTGCAAGTGTGGGATCGATGGCCAAGACGGTTGCACGAGAAGCAGACTACCGCGTTACGACAATCCTGAGCCAAGTGACCCAGATCGCCGCACCGGAAACAAACGAGAGAACCTTTCTGTGAAAGAGAGCGAAGAGAGGAAAGTTTTGTTTGGAGGCGAGACGAACCTTCGGGAACCCTAGATGTAGTGGGGTTTGCAGGATCAGTTGTAGCCAAGTTCGAAGTATTCGCAAGGGTGGAAAGCGGAGGCGTGGAAGCGACCGCCGCATAAGATCTAGTGGAGTTAGCGAAACCGAAAGGTCGCCATGTAGCAAAAGCGTCACCTGACAATTGGGCTCCAGCAGCAGAGATAGCAGGAAGAGCGGCAGACGGAGGAGACTTGGATGAAGGAGCGGCAGTGAGGGGGGGTGGCCTACTATCAGAGAGAGTAGGGAGAGGAGCTGTAATAGGTGGACTGGAGGCGAGTTGATAAGAAGGATCGAGAGCACCACCAGTGAGCTGGATCGCACCAGACGGAGACACAATGGCTCGAAGAGGCGGAAAAGAAGTAGGCAAGGTGGGGCGAGTGGTAATACATAGGGTCTTAGCACACTCCAAGAATCGCTGCATAGAGGACTCCATGTCTGTGAGAGCAGCCGAGAGAGTCATCGCGGTAAAAATGGGCTAAGAATTGGGCTAAAGGCCAAGAAAGTGATTCTTGAATTTCCGGGGAACGGTGGCTGGCCCAAGAGCAAATGTAAGATGACTCAGTGCAAAATTAAAGACAACTTCAACCATATCCTCATCCTCCTACTAACATGTTGTTTATATGCAGATGATCTTCTTATTTTCGGTCAGGCATCGCTCAGGGAGGCGCGTACCATTGCACAGGTGTTAGATCAATTCTCGGCGGTCTCAGGTCAAAGGATCGGCCCTAAGAAGAGCTCCATCTGGTTCAGTGGCCCAACTATGCAAAACCTAAGAGAGGAGGTCTCACATACCCTGCAGGTTTCCCAGCAAGCTCATTCTGCCACATACCTTGGAGCACCGATCAGCACTAACTCCCAGGCATATGATTTCCTCTTTGATAAATTTGAGGCACGGTTGCAATCGTGGAAAGCAAAACTGTTATCCCCGGCCGGCCGTCTGGTACTCATTAGGTCCGTTTGCAATCAATACCTATCTACTTCATGGCTACGGCCAAGATCCCTAGGTCAGTCATTACCGGCCTAACGGGTTTAATCCGAAGGTTCTTCTGGGGAAAGAATGACAAAGAGAGGTATATGGCCTACATTGCGTGGCACAAGATCGTGCTGCCAATTGAGGAGGGCGGACTAGGATTACGAGACCTTGACACGGTTAATGATGCTCTGCTGATGAAACTATTATGGAGGTTGGCAAACAATAGTCAGGCGCTCTGGGCTAGGCAGGTTAGGGCAAAGTACCTCCCGAGAAGTCGGCTATGGTTGTCTAAGAGATCGTACCGCTGCACGATTTTTTGGAGGAGTGTGATGCGACTTCGAGAGGAACTCCATCCAATGCTGACATGGAACCTTGGGGATGGCAGGAATGTGGCGGCTTTTGGCCAGCCATGGTTCTCTGGAGCACTTCGATTTCACCCGCAAGGAGTGGCACAGAGGTCCCTCATGGTCTCAGACCTGCTGGACCACAGCGGTACCAACTGGAGAGTGGATCTTTTGCTCGATCTGTTTGGACCAACGGTGGCCCTCCAAATTTCATCGTCGGTGCAACCGCCCCGCCCCAACTCGGGCACTGGCCGCCTAATTTTCAACCAGGCTACAAGCGGCCACTTCACACTTCGGCAGGCATACCGTCAACTGTTCCGCATCAGGTTCCGGCGACTGACTGTAGATGTTCCCGGCCATGATGGTCATGACTGGGAGCACATTTGGAAAAAGGGTACCGTCCTACCAAGAATTAGGCTGTTCTTGTGGAAACTGGCCCATAATGGCTTACCTTAGGGCTCTGTCCTTCTCTCGCGCTTGGGCCGAGGAGATCCAACCTGCCCAACGTGCGGCACCGCCTCGGAAACGGGTGAGCATTGGCTACTCCATTGCGCTTTCTCACAATCATGCTGGTTCGCCAGTGACATCGCACTCCGATCAGTGTCCATCCCGGGTACTCCTAAAGAGGCTCTGATTTGGTTAGCTCGGTTCTGGACTCCGACCAATACTCCTACCTGGCAAACTGCATTTGGGCCCTTTGGCGAGTAAGAAATGACCACGCATATGGCGGCATCCTGCCTACACACCGGGCTTTTCTGAACTACCTCCGCCTCATCTCCATTGAGTCAGAGGTGGCTTCCTTTGGAACTGGTAAGCATGCTCCCCCATTGCACAACCGGTTCAGGAAATATTGGATCCAAACCCGATAAGGCAATGCTACTCCGATGGCTCCTGGAAGGAGGGATGGAATGGGGGAGTGGGGTTGTGTGCTTTTTCATCAGCAGGTCATGACAGCGTACAGGTCAGCTAGACGGCCGGTCATTTCGGCACTGCAGGCGGAGGCTACGGCCCTGCTTGAAGCCATCCGGTATGCTGTTTCTCTACAGTGGAACGATTGTTATTTCTACACGGATAGTGAGATTCTGGTAAAAGCCTGCACAGGGCTCTCACCCCCAACAGAGGTCGATTGGAGAGCACACAGGGAGCTCTATGAAATATGGTTTCTGCTCAAGAAGAATGCTGATTTTCGGTGCATCAAGGTACCAAGGAGCCAAAACGATTTGGCTGACTTGCTGGCAAAACAAGGGCGCAAAGAAGAGTGGGATATTGACGGATACACATTTCCAATTTTACCTATGATATAGTTTGATACAGGTTAGGATAGCAGTAGCCTCTCATTTTAGAAATTCACTGACGATAGTACAGCATTGGTGTCTGATGTAACTTGGCCTACGGGCATGATCTAAGCAAAAAAACAAACATCCACCATTCCCAAAGGATGTGTCTGGTAGCGAGAACAAATATATCCTTTACAATTGGGGCAAAAATTAAAGGGTTGTTGTTAGAGCTATTTAGTTTACTAAGTAGTAGTGACGTATTGTGTTTAGGACGTATTTGGTATATAAGTCGTTCCGTACTAATATGTGAAATTTTTTAGACTGGTATATAAGTCGTTCCTTACTAATATGTTAAAATTTTAAACATACCATACTGCATAATATTAGAGATGAACACAACACGTTTAACGATATGACATGGTTTGGTAAGATATGTTTTGATGTGCTATGCGATACTGAGACGTGCTGTGCCAATTTTTTTGTATAGATTTTGACAATTTTTACTTTTAAAAAATACTTAAAATGAGAAATAAATTAAATTACTTCAGTTTTTTCTCAAAATATTTGTAATATTTTTGTTATTTAGTATAATTTTAGAAAATATCTATAAATAGTATAAAAAATTAACAACAATTATGAAAAAATGTCTAAAAAGAAACAATTAAACATGTCGTACTCGTGTCTAGACGTGTCGATTTAAAAAAAATATAGAACACCACAACTAAAGATAACAAGAACTGCCATGTTCTTAATCATACGTGCCGGCACGTGTATCCAACGTGATGTTGTTTTATAATACACGAGTTATTCTTTTACCACCTGCAGCAATGCAATAAACTAACTTCTTTATATACATCGAGTGAGGCTATAATACTATTGTGACATCCCAAAATTTTTAAAAGCATTCTAAAATTTCATTCTAATTTGTAATATTTATTCATAATAAGTTCTGGTGGTGGCAACGAACTAGCTCCGGGCTAAGCTAGATCTAACTCCCAATTATCTCGTTTAGAAACTGATGAGCAAGCTGGAATTAGATAGTTGAGCTAAAACCTTAGTTCATAATTAAACCGAGCCACTATCAAATTGGACTGAGCTAGATCATTTAGCTCATTGAACCTAACTAGACTTTATTTTAAAAAAAAAAATTCTACAATTTTTTAAACCGAACAAAACAACATAAATTTACATAAATTCATACAAATACACACATTCACAAATTCTACAAGAAGAGGGTTCAAATGCCTCCATTTTGCATGTCTCCACCATGCCTCTATTTTTAAAAACTTTAATAATTCAAATTTAAAACTTAAAAGTCAAAATAAAACCGTTGGATATGATATATATCATTTTACTATGCATGTGTAAAAAATTATGACATTTAATTTTATTTTGGTTGTCATCAAGAGCTTGTAAAAAACCGTATAACGTGGATTATTTCGTTAGACGTTGATTTTTCAACTTATTAATTTACATAAAGACCAATATCAAAATGTAATATTTTTTATGAGGAAATAGATAAATGATGTAGATCATATTCAACGGTTTTATTTTGACTCTTAAGTTTTAAATTTTGAGTTATTAAAGTTTTTAAAAATAGAAACATGATGAAGGTAAGAAAAATGAAAATATGTTAAACAATACAAGCAGTGTTCGTTGCGCGGAAGGTGCGACAAGCCATATATACGTAGGAAGAAAATACTCATCTGAGTTCTAAATTGTTCACCCTTCGGTCATTTTTCTGTTGCATTTTTCCGTACAACTAAATATGTTAGATGGGTCAAACATGAGAAGTACCGTTGCAAAGGACAAGAAACATCATATGGGTACACAGCAAGAGATCAGACACAAAATCTGAACGAGAACATGTAGTTTGGGACTGGTCAGAAGTCCAGATTTCTGCTTTATATGCTCATACACATCATCGTGTACCTGAGTGTAAACCCAGTATTTACCAAACAGTTATATTAGACAACAAAAGGAAAACAATAAGACCTTCCAAAATATATGTACACAGTATACTATAATGAATTTTCAATCCAATTATCGTGTCCCTGCCTTCAGTTCCCTCATACGATCTTGCTTGTTGTGCGGTAGACTTGTTGCTCAATTACTAATGATATAGATCCAGAAACGGCATATGTAACATCTAACATCTATATATGCTTCGTATAATGAAATATTTAGGCTCGATCTTCTATTTCTTTAAAAAAAAAAAAACAAAGTCTTAAACTAGGCCAAAAAAAGAGTATTCTTTGGCGTATCCCCTCGCCTCCATCCAATTCCCTAACACGTCTCCCCATTCTAACTACTAAACTAACTATGTTAATCATTAATTAATACTTTAACCAACAGTTAGTGGTCCCCATCTAACTGTCAATATCCATGGCGGGGCCACTATTATGAAGACTTGCTTGATTAGGTATGAATACTTGCTCGATTAGTATGAATATTTGTGCGACAGACAACTCGTAAGTATGTCATCATGGATCTCATTTGAAAGAGAAAATTGTGTAGAAGACGTTCGTGGTTTTAGATTTGCAAAATTTCTCATAGATCGTCAAAATATTAGTTAGATTGAACGGAGAAAAAAAAATCACCTCTAAAAAACGTGTAAAAGATGAATAAGTGATGTGTCCAGTTTTTTTTTTTTAAATACTTGATATCTTAGGTATAAATACTTGATGAATGATATAGAATATTTGATATCTTCGGTATGAATACTTTCATTTTGTATGTGAATTAATTTAATCAATGAATGTAGCACTGGTGGGGTGATCCACGTGACTTTTTGGTTGTGGGTCCCCAAATCCAGGCTGTGCGTTGATGGGCCCCAGAAAAAGAAAGTAATGGTCCCCATTTAGATAGTGGTCCCAAATGTTAGGATCCCCTCGCAGCTACTTGTTTTGAAATATGATGCAACATAATAATTCAACTTCATGGCGTGAATATGAATACTTTGGCAATAGTTAGTGATGGAATAAAATGTTGACAAACTTGAAATGATCAACTTGTGTTGGCACTAACTGAATTAAGCGGTAATGAACTGTAATTAAGGCACGTTAGTTAGCGGAGGAGCACGTTTATGGGACTGAATGGGGGGGACTGTTAGGCGCTCCCTTAAAAAAATTCCGGGGGCACATAGAACAAGTCAAATTGCAATCGAAAATTGCCCTGCTGCTATGATATCTAATCCAACGGCATAGAACCGCTCTAAATTTTTGGGGATCATCATCCAATTTGTGAAGTGTGTACTT
>JAJGRW010000099.1:0-23381 GCA_025461045.1 Carex parvula | reverse complement strand
CTTGAAGCGATGACACTACAGTAGTCACGGCTGGTTCGACTCTCAATAGCGGCGAAAAGTGTACCCAACCAGACTAAGCTCAAGACTAAAAAAAGTACAAAACAAGGAAAAGGCCAACCGGTCTCATTGTCAAGTTCTCCCATTAACGCAGCAAATGAAAAACTCAAAAAGTCTTCCTTACCATTTTCTCCTCTTTCGTCTTTTCTCTACTTCCCTTTTGTCTCTACCATGAACCCCTCGTGCGGTGCACCACGCCATCGCCATCTCCGACTACCCCGCAAAAAAATGCCACCACAGACCCCGTGCCCCACGCTGGCAATGGCGATCTTGCCACAGAAAATCCTTTCCGAGTGCAGCAACAGTTACCGAGGAGACAAGGACACTTTTGCGGTGTCTCCTTCGTCTTCGTCCTCTGCTTCTCTAAGCTCTCGCCGAGTAGTCAGAAGCCGTGTTCGGGGTCGAGGGTCAGGCCTCGAGTCCTGTGGGCTCCACGTGCCAGTGGAGGTGGCAGTGCACATGACGATCTTGCCCTTCCTCTTGGGATGGCATTCGCCGCTGTTTTATCCCAGGTTTTAGTACTCGGTTCGCTCTATGAGCTGTTAGGGTTTTGCTTCTATTTGCAAAAGGAATTTATGATTGACAATTAAATTCTTTCTAAAAGTGACTAATTGCAATGCCAATTCTCCTTTTATACTGTTACTGTGCTAATACTGGCAAAAGAAAAAAACATCACAACTTTTCGTCCATCTACGAATTTCACAATTAACGGACAGGTAAACAAGAAACAAAAATATTAAATTGTGAGAAAATAAATTAATTTGCACTTTTATCCTCGACATTGTTTTCAAGTGGTTAATGTGGGTAGTATTTTCTTGGATTTTCAGGTCTTGAATAAAATAAGCAAGGAGAAGAAAGAATACCTTTAGATCTCTTTTCCAAGGTACTTCAATTGCTACCTCTGTTATTTTTTTTTTTCAGTTTCTAAGAATATCTTGCTGACCCTGTCGTCTGTATCTCTGCAGATGTGTACTTCTGCTGTCAAAGAGTCTGTAACAAATGTAAGTTAGTTTATATCTTTCCGAGACCGTTATGCTGGTTTCAATCCAGATACTGGTACCTATACCGAGTCTGGTTGACTGGCATGGTACCAGTAGGTGCCAATGGTAAATAAGCTTAAGAATTGTATCTTTATTGGTGTATACTGGTCTGGTATCCTGTTTGTGGGACCTATTCCCACTGGTCTTGTATATGTCTGCATCAGGTAGCCACTATTTCGTAAAATTATATAATCAAGATTTTTAAGTCCGGCTTGATGTCCTAGCAGGTCATTAAATCAGAACCAGACTCAAATGGGTCAGGTTGGGTTGAATTCCTTCTGGAGTTGCCAATTGAATTTGACTGGCATAGTTACCTTACTTAATAGCAACTATTTTGAGCAGGGTTAAAATGCCCCATTGTTTCCGTGACCCAATCATGCCTCACATCCTTATCTCGGTTTTCAAAGTCCAAACAGCAATCCAAACTGCTCAATATGATCTCCATATTAAAATGTGCTTGGAGACCTAATTTTATATTTTTTGGAACTTTTTTACGTTTTCTTTAGATGGGTAGAAAATCACTGTTTTTGGATGGTCCAGAATCTTTAAAAAAACAGCAATTTGTTACCTATCTAAAAATATAGTAAAACATTTCCAAAAAAATATAAAATTTGGTCAATATGGAGACCATATTGAGTTGTTCATATCGACTGTTTGGAGTTTGAAAACAGAGATAAGGATGTGAGGCATGATTGGGGCACGAAAACAACGGGGCATTTTAACCCTACTCATTCAACTAATAGGTTAAAATCCTTTTATTTAAACAGAAGCATGTAGTTCACCACAAAAGCTGATATGTGATTCTGATCCACCAGTGGGCCCAGAAAACCTGACCTGAATTCAACCCTTGAATGCAATTGGTTTGCCTTAACTGAGTTGAGGTGGTCCTGGTCAACCTGATGGACTGAGCCAACAAATTACTAGCCCGATACACTAAAGTACCAAGTGGTATGACAATCTGTGTTACCTGATCTGTTTTCCCTTTTATGATTTTACACCTAAAACTCTTTTCTTCTATTTAACAGATATATGGTGATAAGTATGATCATTTCGTGAGAAATTTCGAGAAATCATTTAGAAGCACGTTACAAACTCTCCATCTAATAAGCTGTACATCCATCCCAGACCAAGAAGAAAGCACATCTTACACCCCCTCTGATAGTCGTGATAATGTAAATATCTCAAACCACCGCACGGAGTACTCTCATGCGATACCACATCCTCCCTTGGTCCCCACAACAAGCACCCAAATAATCCTGCATGGTAATCTGAACAACCAATTACCAATCATTTCTAGGGATAGCAGCTCCCAAAATCATGAAATTAATCACCATATTATATCCACATTGGAGAGATCGGTGACTGAGCAGGTGCGCTCTAACAACCTAAAGGAGTTTGAAATGGGTCTAATTATGAAGAAATTGGAGTTGAAAATGTCCCAATTGGAGATTAGTTCATACTCGAACATGCTGGAACGGGTTAAGGTCGGAATGGGGATGGCAAAGGCTGTGTTTAAAGAAGAAAAATTAAAAAATCAGATGGAAGATGCACGATTTTCAGAGCTTGTGAAGACTTTTATTGATGTGCTTGTCACTGGGCTGATAATTATGTCAGTTTGCTTCGGTTATGGCACGTATGCTTTCTCGTACCAGCGAATTACAGAGGTTTACTGAGTCATGTTCGAGCATTTCTAAGGTAAGTAACTGTGATCTGCTTTGTTATGGTAATGGTTCTTTCTTAGGACGGTTTGTTTATGACTGCTACTACTCATACTGGTACGTGTCATAATGGATGCCATTGAATAATAGTATGGAAGAAGATAGTGATAATGAGTTCCAACTAGGGGTGTTCTTGGATCCGGTTTATTTGGTTTTCAACTGAACTGACAAATTTTGGATTAAATTGTTCGGTTCGGTTGAATTGTAGAGTTACTTTGGTTTTTTATATTTGGTTTAGTTTAAACTCTCTTATTTCGGTTCAACCAAACAAGCCAAAATTTTGCTTGATATTTACTTGAATCTTTTCGGTATTTAATATTTTGTTTGGTTTAATCTCTCTTATTTCTGTTCGACTGATATATATCTTGATATTTATTTCTATGATTATTAAATGTATTTGTGTATGTATTGCCTTTTGACCTTTTGAAATTTAATCTCTCTTATTCCAGTTCCACCAAACAAACTGAAATTTACTTTGGTTTTTTTTGGTTCGGTTGTTATTCGGTTGACAAGTTTAATTCAGTTGGTTCGGTTTAGATTTTTAAAATTGAATAGAATTTTGGTCTGACCATTTTTATTTGGTTTTAACTGAACCAACCGTTTGAACATCCCTAATTCCAACAGGTTATTTTTTGAAGGGAAATATCGAGGTCTCATGTTAACTTACCTTTTTCAGGGATCAAAATCATGGTGGGTCCCAAATCATATCTCCTCTTTCAATTCAGGATTGCTCTTTTTGCGGTGCCATGTAATAGCCTTCACCCGTCTTGGTTTTGGCATTATAATGTTTCTCGCGCTTGCTTGGTTAATCATCCAAAAATCATCTGTGGCGGGATCAAACATGCCGATCACATTTAATGTTATGTTACTAGGTGGATTTTGCGGCTTTACCGGGAAATGGTGTGTGGACGCATTGGGTGCGAACGGCTTTTGCTGGCTCATTTTCTGGGAAATGCTGTGCCTGATTCATTTTCTGGGAAATGCATTTCCAGTTACCGTTTACGGCTTGCTTCATGGACCTGTCACTGTTTCTCAAGGGGTAGAGGTTGCAAGGAAACCTTATTGGGTTGGGAGGTATATGTTGTATGTTATGCTGTTGCTTATACTGCCTGTGTCAGCTGGGCTTCTACCATTTGCTTCGGTTTTTGAATGGATGGAGCACTTGAGGGAGAAAATAAGACTAGTGAACGTAGGTGAAGAAGGTGAGCTTTAAGATTTTTTTGGCGTGGTTTGTTGTGTAGATGCGGTTTTATCTTAATGTTGTTAAATTGTTTATGGTGCTTAACTGGGTAGGGAATTGGAGTTCTGGTGGTGACGTTTGCCTTTTGGATATATTTAAATATTGATACTGATGTTATCTCCCTGAAAGCTTTTGAGTTTATTTAGTTGAGATGTGTAAGAGGTGCTTCTTTGTATCATAGATGTTTGATTAATTTTTATTAGTGTAATTATATTCCATTTTCTTCGGCATCATATATTGTGCATCTTTATTTTGTTCTAAATCATCCGAAATAAACATAATTTGAAGCAAATGTATTTTTATGTCAAATGTTAGTATAGAAATTGAACGAGTAGAACTAGGATATTTTAAGCTCACCATGCTTCCTAGTGAGTTTAGCTTCAAAACCGATCAAATTAGCTTTAAAACCTATCAAATTAACTTCAAAAGGTGAATCATTTTATTGAAATCAATCTACTTTGTGAGAATGTAAAAGATCTACTTTGTGAGAGGTGTTTACATGCAAAGTTTTTAAAAATACGAATTAGTTTATTATAAAGTTAAAGTGATCAAAATTATAAATTTTATAAGTTAATTTAATGCATTTATTTTTTGAATAATTTTTTATAGCTTGACTTTATACTTAATTCGAAAACATAAAAACTTTGCATGTTATCTCATTATTTCTAAAATAGATCGATTTCAATAATTTGAATTCGTCCGGCAATCCCACAGGTTTTGGAGCTTAAAAACATCTTAGTTCTACTCTTGAATAATTGAGGCACAAAAAATAAAAATAAAAACTCAACAATTTCAAGAACCGTTTTGTTAATCAATACACAGCAATAAAGCAGAAGTACACTACAGAGGATGGCAATGAGAAATGCATCCTTTTTTTTTTTTTTTATCCTGTGCAAGCTGTTGTTACACGGATCCATAATTTTCTTGGTGTAAAAAGGAAAATGAAATAATCTACAACATACACAACAAATTGACTCTACAAGTCGGGTTAGGGACTGCCCCGGTATTTTGTGACAAGCATAAAATCAGCAAATTAATTAGAGAAACCTACATATATATTATGATGCTCTGTGTTTCTCCCCTGACCCTGTTAACGCAGCAGGACCTTTATGCGGGTCCCACAAACCCAATACCACCCCTACTCCTTCGACGCCTTCGTCTGCGCCTCTCCACGCCTCTCCCATGACCCATAAACCCATTTACAACATCCACACTGTCATCAACATCATTATCATCCCCATCATCATCATCAAAAGCATCATCATCATCATCACCATCCAGCGAATACGCATTTGCCAAATCAGCAGCACTGTTCCCAGTAGCCGGTGTAAGACCAAAACCAGTGCCTTCTTCACTAGTCTCGCTGCCATTATGAAATCTCATTAGTCGTGCCCCTTCTCTCAAAAAGAAATAAAGTATACTCCTATTAACACCCCTTCTCCCACCGTCCACACCCGCCCGGTTGCCAACCTCATTGCCAAGTGGGCCCTCCTCGTCATAACTATCATCGTCATTATCCGTATCACTCTCACCCATTTCAATAACATAATCTCCAAAGACAACAGCATGAGGCATCGACGACCGAATCGTACTAATCACATCCTGCCTCTCTCTCTCGTGCTCCAATGTTTGCCATTTTTGTTCCATGGCTGGATCCACCTCACGTGGCTTGGCTGAGGGATGCTCGGCCTTGACATGTTTGCGCAACTCCCTGTAAGAACCCACGAAAGAGCAGCCCTCTTGCATGCAAGTTCGTCCCTTATTATCAAGGTACTTGCGTGCAGGCTCCACCACAGTCCAACCCTTGACCTGGCCCCGGCAGAGTGGACATGTTAACTCAAGTGAGCTGGGTTTCTCCAAGCTGGTCCAGGCTTGAGAACCAAGTCCGCAGGACTTGGAGGCGGCCCTTTTGAACTGGTCAAGACAGTTGGAGTGACGGTAACTGGTACCACACATATAAGGCCGGCAACCCTTTTCATGCGAGGAGCATAAAAGGAGTACGGCATTGTGGGGAAACTCCATGCAAACCGAGCAGGTAGCATCTTCCCAGTCACATCGCTTCTTCTTATGTGAGATTGCATTCTTCAGGGTCTGTGCAGAATTGATCTGTTTTGCAGCTTTAAAACGGTACAATTGGATTCCCGGGTACGATGCCGATCTGATATGGCGACCTGCAAGTCTGCGGCTTCTTGGAATCCTTGCCATCTTCTACAAAGGGAAAGAATAATAAGCATGAGATTGAATAAAAGCAAAACAATAATAGGTTTATTCTTCATTTCCTAGATGTTAGGGAAAAAGAATTCAACATGGAATTCACTCAGAATCTAACAGGTTCATATCCAACCCAAATACTGGTATGGAATTGACATTTACCGCATACAGACTTCTATTTCATCATGAAACAAAATAATGCTCAACGTCAATTTGTCACTTTCTTCACGAAAGAATACAAAATTTCCTAACAAAATTCAATTCTGAAACCTCACTGTCACCAAAAGGATCCATCACTAGCACAAATTTAATTTTGTCATCCTTCAATTATCAAATCCGTGCATCAACAATGCAGCAAATCAATGTTCAGATTACCAAACTTAATTGAGCACACTGACCAGAAAAGCTTGTTTATGCATCAAACAGTGAAATTTCATTGTACCAAACTTAGATCCCCATAATTGAGAAAGAAGAAAAACTTTCAAGAGTTCAACTGAGATGAATAGTTCTCTCCACAAAATGCTAAAATCTATTTTTCAAAATAGACTCATTACACCACAGGGGCAAAGTTACTGTAGATTTCCTCCTCCCCCAAAATATTAGAGCGATCAAATCCTATAACTAATTGAAGACTTACCTTGTACTAAGGTCTAAGAATTCTGGATCTCTACGCAAGCAGGAAAGAAGATAAGAAAAGGAAGATGCTCGCTTCACATTTAAGGGGTCAGCGAACAAACAAAAGTACCCAACTAGCCGCAAAAAATTAATATAATATTAAAGTAGAGGCTCAAAATAAACAGGCGATCAACTGAACCCAGATGGGATCTCTCTCTCTCAACAAACAACAAACACACTAAATAAGTTTATATACTAGAAATAAAATACTAGTATAACAAGAGAATAACTCACAGTAAAGAGTAAAGTCACATGCTCAGCTACCCCTGACCTGAGCATCTCACAGTTACATCCCCAGATCTCTCAAATCTCAATCCCGCGCGAGGGGCAAACAAGTAATTTTCACAATAAAGGAAAAAAAAAAAACACCTTTTTTTTTTCTTCTTTCCCCCCTTTCTCCACTGTCCCGTGGTCCCCGTCTCTCCCGATCCGTGATTGAACCAAAAAAAATTCAAAATTGAGATCGAAATTGGGGAAAGCGAAGAGTACCTCTCGGCGTAGGGGGTGCGATGAAACGCTCCTGTCACACTCTGGCGCTATGCTCCGACGCAATCGATGCGAAATTTTCTTTTAAAGAGAAACTTTAGAAATGGGGCAGAGTCGGGGCCACGTTATATATATAGAGATAGATTCGGAGAGAGCGAAAGAGAGCTGGCTTCCTGTTACGACTTACACAGAGAGAGAGAGAGAGAGAGAGAGAGAGAGAGAGGATAAGTAACAGCACTGACTGCTCCCGGTCCACTAGACCTAGTATCTGACAACAGGTGATTCAATTTTGTTGGGACGCGCAGTTTTAAGAAACTGATCCATGAGTGAAAGAGTATTTTATCCACGAAAAGCGTTGGTGAGGAGTGAAAAAATGTTTTTACACCAGGATCACAAAAATGATTGACGACGAAGTTATTGACAGGTGGGACCAATAAGGGTTAATACTTTATTTCATAGTGCACCAACAGCATTCAAAATTCTTGGCGTTGTCGCAGAGTCGGGAAAGAATAAGGCGCTATTTGGTGGTTGGGCCATAGTGACGACATTTCGCAAGTCGCAAGAATAAACAGGAAAATACTGAAAATATTTAAATCGTCTCCAGTAATATCTCAAATGGAAGTACCATGTCTCGACTTATGAATCACTTTAAAGGCGTGAAGTTCATTGGAGGAGGAATGTGGGCTTCTCCAGTTTATGTAAAATGGAGATCATGATTGACGACAATGTTAAATTTGTGTTTTACTGTATGTTAAAACGGTAAATACTTTCTACATTAATCTTTTGCTTATTCCACCTGAACGGTCAATTTTTTTACCTCGAACTGTTAAATCGAGTCAGCCCTTATAATTACTTATTAATTCAGGAACTTGTATTTTGTATATAAGAAATTTTATTATATTAATTCTAACAAACATAATTAGTATGCAGGAAAGCAAAGGGGTAGGATCATTCGTGCAAGATACCTCTTCTCTTGTCTTGGTAATTAAATTGAGTAATTAGTTGGCGTCTCGAGGCAGCGCTTTCTTTTCAAGTTAGCTAATTAATTATAGTGGAGAATATTAAAATGACTTGGATTTTTTTTGAAATATGGGTTGGGTCAAGCCACTCAACACATTTCAAACTCCTATAATTAACATAGAGAATTTTTTCACTTTGTGAATTTTAAACTCATGACATTCTACGTACATAAGAATCATGTGTCTTTACCACTGAATCAGAGACAAATTCTCTAATGTCTTGGATTTTTAGATTGAAGTTATTTTGTTTCTACGGACACAACCAGAGAAAAAGTTGCATGCCAGAATGCACAAATCTGTGTAGTGCAATCTGTACCTTCAACAAAAAAGCCAGAATATAATTAATTATTTATAGAGTGAGCCTATGGTGCTATACATAGCACGGATGACTAGCGTACTACGGCTCAATAAGGTATTTTTTAAAATTCTAACGGTCGATCCAACCGTTCAATGTGATAACCATATGAATATGTACTTGCAAACTAAATTTTATATTTTTTCGATTTTTTTTACTATTTTTTTAGATATGTAGAAAAATCAGTGTTTTTTGAAAATTCTGGACCATTAAAATTCTACCTATCCAAAAAAATAGTAAAAAAATTCGAAAAAATATAAAATTTAGTTTGCAAGTACATATTCATATGGTTATCACATTAAACGGTTGGATCGACCGTTAAGATTTTAAAAAGTATCATATTGAGCAGTAGTACACTAGTCATCCGTGCTATGCATAGCACCATAGGCTCACTCTTATTTATATGCTTATTAGTTTTCTTTTTCAGTAAAAAAAGTTAGATTATTCTACTTATCATAATAGCTTCATTGGATATATTCATGCGGGTCTCCGGTCTCATATGAACTCTTTTGAGTGCAATAGTAAATCAATAAAGCAAATATAGTTACAAACTTACAATAGTACAGTAATGAATAAGAAATTAACAAAGATTGAATATTAATGAATAAAAATGGATACTTCTTTAAGGAGGAAGGTTAACACTGTCAAAAAAAGGCAATAAATATACTAAGATTTTAAGGTGATGAATGAAAGGATACCACATTCACTATTTGAAAAGCTATTTGAAATCTGTTTTGTTTTGTGATGTTTTACGTTCAAGGCCCTTTATATGGCAGTGAAATAGAAGAAAGGAAACCTTAGAGGACTATTGGGTTGAATTGAGCTTATTGGAAATTGGGTCAAATAGGTATTGGCCCAATCCATAGGTCGAAACTTTCTTTTCATTATTATGTTAGCCAATTCGATTTGGGGTTATGTACGGTACAATTAAAAAATATTGGGCGTAATATCAGTGTATACCTAAAATTCGAAGTTGCTAAAATTAACTTATTCATTTTGTTAATTTGGACGCTTATGATGAGTTCACATTTTTTTGGATGTCCTTGTTGTAATTTTAAAGTATAATAACAATCTTCTTATGAAAAAGTAAAGATATATAACATTTATGGCTTTCTACAGAGCAAATCTTATAAAAAAATTGAAAAATATCTAACAATAATAATTCGTAAAATCACACTCAATCAGAAACAATCCGTAAAATCTGTTTAATTGGCCTATATGTTCAAAAAGGTTATGAAAACAAATAATTTGCTAATAATTCACGAACTATTTGTGAATCTTGCTTTTATGAACATAGGAGTATCATTTAATTCGATTATGATATCACACTTTAGGAATTCAGATTCAGTAAAATACCTGATCCGGTAGAATGAGATTCGGAGCGTTTATTTTTTATATAAAAGTGAAATATATTCCACTGATATCATTCAAAAAAATCAAACCACTGGTACCCGTCCGATGTTCTTACATAATAAAACCAACTATCACAAAGCCATCAAGGTTACCTACTACCCTCTACCATAGCACAAGATTCGCGAATAATTTGTTTTTTTGGTGATGCCGAACGGAACGTCGAATTATTAAGTTAACCGAATTATTCGCGAATGATTTGCGAATTTTACAAATTTTTTTCCCGAACTTTTTCTAGAACTTTTTTTTCCCTTTTTTTTGCTCCCTTGTAGGATTGAGATCTCTGATTCAGATAATTTCAAATCATTCCCAAATTATACCCTAATTATTTTCGAATCACAAATTTTTAACTTCGCAGAACCAAACCAGAATAATTCATTTGTCACTATGCCCCCTGCCACACTTACGTACCCTACAATATTACATAGTTTGCTCCTTATTACAAAAGCACATCATCAGCTGAACTCAGACTGTTTATTTTAATCTGACCGGAATCTCAAAGACCTTGTTCATCTAAACAGGTCCGAATTAAAATCACTTGGCTGGGATTCACTCGGATGAATGCGGTACCTGAGGATACTCAATACTCATTCACACCAGTGTTGTAAATAACAGTATGCGCTCGTTGGACGGACATGGTACCACCAAGCGATTAACCGGGAATAACTAGGAATAATCGGTCATAATCGGAAAAAATTGTTCGATTAATCGGAAAATTTCTTGACGGTTTGATCACAACCAATGATTAATCGACCGATTAATCGGCCTAAACGGACGTTTTTTACAACACTAATTCACACTTGTATAGTATGACTTTTTTAAGTTCTCAACAGCAATATGCTCCATATATTGTTCTCCCAACACTACTTTTCTAATTGTCTACTTTGACGCGCTTTAGTTTTTTCAGGTAGTAACCGATGCATTAGTTGACAATTTATAAAAATCTAACTATGACCGCTATCTTTTGTTTGCTAAAACGACTTAACAAATTGTTATGTTAATAATATTGATCACGTTGTCTATTTTTTCTCTGAGTTTCTAAAACATATGGTCGTATTTCTACATATTCTTCTTTTGCTTTCCAATTTTTTCATACAGCTTAAAAATTAAACTAATTTTCAAAGTAGTAAATAAAAAATGATGTTTGAAAATTTGCCATGATTTCCTCGTGATACACAACAATTAATGTACAATTATATCTTACAAGTAGTACTCCCAAAGTTTCAATCTACCAAACCAATACCTAAACCACAAAAGACAGTTCAAATATGATCACCAAAATCCTGACAGACAAGAGAAAAATACAACTTAAGAGCATCTGCATCTCCGAAACTATTAGAGTTTCTAATCTGACGTGGCAGTTGCTAAATCAGTTTCAGGGGTGTAGATGGATTTCTTATTTAGCAATTTTGCTCAATAATTTCTTATTAAGAAATCATTTATAAACTCTGACGTGGCAAAACGATTGGCCTGTATTCGCTAAATTAGTTTAATTTATTGTTGATGTGGCTTATCAATTTTAATTTACTGATGATGTGGCTTATTAGAAACTCTAAAATTAGTTTCAGGAATGTGAACATTTAAAAATTCCAAAGTCTATAATTTCTTAAAAGCAATTAACAGTTATTTAGAAACTCTAAGAATTTCAGGATGTAGATGCTCTAACTGATCCATAACTATCTCAGTCGGACAGTAGAAATATTTATTTATTTATTTATTTTGCTCTTGTAGTGACACTTATAGCTACTGTATGTAAGGAATAACACATATTTCTGCCGACATTTTTATTAATATCCAAAGTTTAATAAAAATTAATTAATATAACCATATCTGCTGGAATTTATAGAAATATCCGTACCGGCCATTTTTTGGCCGGTATCCAATTTAATTCAGTACCGGCCGGAATATGACCGGTATAGAAATTTTTTATTTTTTTATTTTATTATTATTATTATTATTATTTTTTTAAGGATGGGCATATCATAGTTGGCTAGAAGAAAAAGTCGTAGGAATCTCAAATTAAAGTCTGCACTCGGTTTGGCTAAGTCAAACAAATGCATTTGGTTTGTTGCGTGTGTTACATCGGTTGCATGTATCGGTGCATTATTGATGTTTTTGCAATGAAACATCGATGTTCTATTAGCTGGGTAGTGCTAAAAAAACATCGGTGCGTCGCTGATGTTTTTGCCATGAAACATCGATACACTTCTGCCGTCGTTAGGCCGTGCATAAAGCATCGATACTCAATTTTAGAATGCTGGTTATTGTCAAATTAAATTCACTAGCCGCATGCGAACAATAAACTTTAGTGTCATACGACACTGTAAAAAAAAATATCGGTACTTCAATTTGAGTTTCCTACGACTTTTTCTTCTAGCCAACTATGTTATGCCCATCCCTAAAAAAAATAATAAAGTATCGGCCAGAAAATAGCCGGTACTGTTGCAAAAAAATAAAAATAAAAATTTGGAGTACCGGCTATTTTCCGGCCGGTATTAATTAATTTCTATTAAACTTTGGACATAGTAAAAAATGTCGGTATTTCTGTCAATAATAACTTTTGGTTAAGATTCATATTTCAATTTTCAACGAAACCTAATTAAGTAAATTTGATAATTAAACAGCAACAATTTGCATTACAATTTTTCTTTTTGTACAGCTCTTAGTACGTAACAATTGGTTGACTAATACACATTTCAGTCGGCCACAATTCTTATCAATACAAAATTTAATTATATTATGTATTATGAACTTGCAACTTCTTCAACTTAATTATATAACATGACAAGTCATAATCTATATGCCAATTTTTTTTTAAGAGTAGGCTTTGCCTCTGTATGACATTTTTTTTATTGGTTATCCTGCGATGTAGACATGTAGTATATACCTACACAGTAGAAAAGGTCCTACACTACCAAAAATTACTAGTATGTAGCCTGTAGGTTAGGGAATGGAATCTCTCCATTTAAACAGCAGGAATTGTACAGCTGTGAAGACGTTGAGATTCGTGTTATATTCCAACAAAAACTATATATATTAAGAGGAGGGATCTAGTTACCAAAATTGTGTTACAACAAAGTTACCACAACCATTTTAACATTTTCAAATTCCAAATCGTCGATCCAAGCCGTTCAACATAATCTCCACAATAAAATGTTCTTCCAGATCAAATTTTACATTTTTTGTTAATTTGTTTACTATTTATTAAGATGGGTACAAAATTCAATGGTCTGAATTTGACTAGTTTTTGTAAAATACCTAATAAATAGTAAAAAAATTCAAAAAAATGTAAAATTTGATCTGGAAGCACATTTTATTGTGGAGATTATGTTGAACGGTTTGGATCGACGATTTGAAATTTGAAAATGTAGAAAATAATTGTGGTAACTTTGTTGTAACTCAAAATTGTGGTAACTAGATCCCTCCTCATATATTAAAAGTATCTCTCTAGGCTCTAGCTAGTTGGACAATGGACAGCCATATAGGAGTAGAACTAGGGTGTGATGTGCTCACCAAGCCATTTGGTGAGCACACCTCCAAAAACCGCATTTTTAAAGTTCAAATAGTCGATTCGAACCTTCCAACGTGTTCTTCATATTAAAATGTGCTTGGAGACCAAATTTTACATTTTTTGGAAATTTTTTACTATTTTTTCAGAATTTTTGAAAATCATCACTTTTCATTAAATAAAAAAAAAATTCAAAAAACACTGATTTTCAAAAATTCTGAAAAAATAGTAAAAAATTTCCAAAAAATGTAAAATTTGGTCTCCAAGCACATTTTAATATGAAGAACACGTTGGAAGGTTCGAATCGACTATTTGAACTTTAAAAATGCGGTTTTTGGAGGTGTACTCACCAAATGGCTTGGTGAGCACATCACACCCTAGTTCTACTCGCCATATAGGTACGCTAAAAAATTTGCCACACAACAGAACAGAGGATGTATATAATATATGCATTCATAAGGTCAAACCTAGTGCATGTGGCTCGTGGTCGAACAAATTCAATTAATTAGATGATCGACAAAGGTTTCAGTTTTTTTAAATTTCATATATACGAAATTAATCAACAGATCAGCGTCTGACTTCCCTTTTTTTTTCTTGGAAAATCCAGCGCTCAATACCTAAATCTTCCCAATGTAAGACGAATTCATATCACCGACGGTACCGTAATAGGGAATCTTTTACAATTACTTGATCTGGACCGTTCTTTTTAACTTGGCACAAATCTCAAAGCCCAATAAGACTGCCCCTCAGTCAGCCCGAATCCCAAACCGGCTGAGAGTTAATCTCAAACCGTAAATAGCTAATTGTAAAAGGGAATCTTTTACGGTACCGTCGAGGATATGGATCCATGTAAGACTGAGTAGGGGGGCAAAAATATGGCTGTTATTGCTAATGGATTAGTAATTCTAATTAATTTCTCAAAAAGGAACACTCGCTTCCAATAAGTGATTACAATACCATGTTAATTATTAGAAATTTTTGGTAATAAGCCATAAAAAATAAATGATAATAATACCAAACTGTGGGCATTGTCGCTTGCTTATTTAGTTGTCATTTTTAGCATATCATTTGAGAATATATATATACCACGACTTAAAGATTGTGATGACACTGCGAACCTTTCTTGTAATTTGTTATTCATCAAATATCAAGCCAAAATGTACTTGAATGAAGTAGAAAAGGAGCAGTAATTGCCATGGATTCTTCACCATTAGATGAAGTCCAATCAATATTTGCAGTAATTAATTAATACATAATTTAATGAACATCTAAGAAAGGACTATACGGATCTATCAGAAGTACATCCAAATTAGAGCAATTAAACTTTTGAACGGCAGCAGATCGATAAGGCCAGAAATCTGACAAAAATAAAATGAAATAATTAAAAAATCTCACTCGATCCTTTAATTGATACACATGATCACTAGCTGATTTTCTTTAATTTATCATGAGTCAATTCCCCATTTGCTGTTACTAACTTTGTTACTACTCTCTCCATTCTCCTGTGCTCCATTTCCTTGCTCATTATTTTTGTTATTCATGTATGAGCTTAATGCTGCAGCCACTGCCACTGTCAGTTTCGGATCCGGTGCAACTGGGGTTGCCCCAACACTACAGTCACCGGCCATCTTATCATCTTCATTACGCCATACCCCATTACTCGAGTTAATATTGTTCAAAAACGGATTACATGCTCCCCAAGGATACTTTAAATTTGAACCTAGCATGTTAAATGGTTGATGCTGTAATGCATGCAATGCTTGGGTAGGGTTACCGCCTATGTCGAACATGCTAGTAGAGGTAGAAGAACTTGCTAAGGTGGAGATATTAGTTGAAGCAAGAGGATTTTGAGATGCATGGTTCATCATATAAGGGCTTAGGTAAGACATGTTAGAGAGGTTGTTGTCGGAAATGGAGGAGGAAGTTGTACTGGAGAGAAGCATGAAGGTTGCTGCAGCTGAGGTGGTGGAGGCCATCGCTGTTGCCCCGACCGGCAATGGGTGGTTGTGCGTGCCTTCATATGTTGTTACAAGGATTGACATGTCCTCAAGACATCTCTGGACCTATTAATGTATGAAGAAGGATATATATAAGATATAAAATGCAATTACTGATCTAGTTTATGCAAAATTTTCATCAAGTCAATTTCTGTTTCCTAAAATTTATAACTGATTACTTGCCTTTGAGTAGTTAACGAAATTGAATTCAGTCAAAAAGAAAAAACAGAAACAGTTAATTTGTGGGACACACATTTGATTTATCTAATGAAATTAGTACTACATAGTTATTGCCACGAGACCCTGGTGCAAGAATGATTTAATCTTTCCTAGTATAATTTGTGGCTATAACTAATACACTATTCGCGAAAAAAAATAAAGCTTGATCAGTAAACTCAAATCTTTCAAGAAACCCAATTGTCAACAGAGGAGATCTGTTGCATAGCTTCATATGATTGAGATATAGGGAAAAAATTATTGGAAACAAGGCCTAGCTTCTTAATTATTTCTTGATCAAAGGATCAAATGAAATGCAAATTAATTGTAATAATAAAAGAACAGTATGTACAACTTATAAGTCATGAAGAGCTAAAGTTTACAGTACATTAAATGGAAAGCAGTGTATATTCTGAACATCAAACTAACTATTAGTATTCAAGTTCAATACAATAATTTAATACCTGTTTTCTCACAGGACAACCCGGTGCAACTGTACACCGATAATATGCTCGTGGGCATGGATTTCCTTTGGCAACCTTCTGTCCATACTTTCTCCATTGACAACCATCATTCATCTAAGAACCAACATGCAATGATTCTCTGAATTAAAATTTTTAATTCACTAATTAAATTAACAAGATCTCGCAGATGCTTTTATCTTAAACGGATGGAACTTACAGTTGGGCCTTGGCACCGAACTCGAACAGAAACCCTAGTTTTCCGGTTTGCAGGATTTATGCTTTGGCTCGTTATGCCGGCCAACTCGTTTGTGTGAATTTTGCTGCTCTCCAGTAGAGAATACCCTCCGGGTCCTGTGATGTTATCCCGATTGCCTGATTCTTGATCTCTATCGGGTGTGTCTGCATATGATTGCAAACTCAAGGACAACCCCAATTCCTTGTTTTCATCATCTGAGTCAATTATCATCGATGAAGATGATTGCTTAGTAAGCTCTTTGTTCTCACTGTTCTCTCGAGCCCTTTTTGCTTCCCGGTGTCTGTCCCCGCCAAGAGTTAGGAATAATTGTGGCTCCTGAAAAATCAAATTTAAGTATTCATGTTCGTGGTTTTAGTAGTTATAAGAGAAATATGCCGTCTATCTCAATCAACTTGAGATTAGAGAGAGAGAAAGAGAGAGAGAGAGAGAGACCTTCGGTTGCTCATCTTGGTGTTTCATTTCGGCTAGCTTCTTATGTAGCTCATGGTAATCTTTTAGTGTGCGATCAATGAACTCCTTTAGTTTCTTGTTATCTTCCTTCAACCGATCCATCTCCGCTTGCACCTTACTCAGCTAGACATATCAAACATGGCTAATGTTTTTCAATTTGAATCAAGGTAAAAAAAACAAATCATGTAAACAAATTAAACTGTATATAATTAGTTAATCAAAGTTAGATAAATATGAACAACACAATAACAAGTCAAAATTAAGACCTTAATATATACACCCCCCTCCAATTCCCAAATTTAGAAGAAAAAAAATAATATTCAAGTTTTACTGACATGTTCTGGCACCATGACAAAAGGTATATGGGGAAGAAAATAACAAAATCATAAACTAGTTTTTCGCCTTTTTTGGAAGTTTAAGGATAACTAATTGGTCTCGAAAAATAGAGTACCTCATGGGAGACTGTACTGTCAGGCCGATGCGATTTAGTCTCTCTATGTTCTTGTTCGACTTCTTTCACGACATCTTTATAAAGTTCATTAGCTGATTGTTGATTTTCACATGTTTCGGCTGCCTCAACCGGTGTTTCTTTCCCGGATTCCGGTTCAACCGCTTCCTGCTCAAGTGCTTCCTCAGTCTCCTCGATGTCATTATCCATATCCGTCTCCTCCTCTATGTTCAGAGAAAGATCTATTTGCATTGAACCCTCACCCTTGTTCTTTTTCAATGACATCCTCTTCTTTCTCTTTCTCTTTCTCTTTCTATTTTTTTTTTCTCTCTCTCTCTCTCTACCCTTTTGGGTGTTAATGCAACTCCCAAGGCAGCCAAGTCAATGTCCTGGCGTCTAAAGACGTATTATAGGAGTAATAAGAAGAGGAGACTATGCTCTCTCTTCTCTCTATCTTAAACTCATCATAAAATATTAGTTTGAACTTTGAAGGAAGATTAGCAATGTTTAGATAAAGTTCACCTCATCTCCATTTCTTAAGTAATGGATGTATCCAGTACTCTTACACTGATAAGTAATAACAAGTTGTTTTCCTAATAATTTCTGCTGGAGAGGAGAAGATTAAAACTGGAGAGTGGATATAAAGAAAAAGAGAAGCACGGATCTGACAGGGATACCCAAGTCAAGTGGGGAAGAGGTCATGTGATAAGAGAGCGCTTCCATCGCTGTGGGTATTACTATATATTACTATTAATTATTCTTTTATAATATGTACAATTAATTAACGAATATTTTTTGAGGGGTCGTTGGTGGGAGATGCAAAGGGTCAACCCGTTGGAATTTTAGAGCTGACGTTCTATCCATCCAACAATAAACATTAACAACAACAAGGAACATGTACACCTACAATTCATGTGGGTCCCACCAAATACCATACAATTAATCAAGTTTAACAAAAACAAAAACAGTATACAGAGGGAAGCAAAGAAAAAGAGGGCATTGTTGGTAAGAAACTCAATGACTGCATTAGCTTTTCCCTTTTGTTTTGTTCTTTTACATGATTTTTATTTTTTGGGCAGAAGTAACATCATAATTTCCTCAACAAAAAAAAAAAAAAAATTATGAAAGCCTGTAGGCAGAGGTAACAACATATATAATTTCCTCAATTACTTATATATGTGAACTTATATTTAGTTCTCAGAATAAAAAAATACAAATACTTTTACTAATATGTAAGACTTATCAAAGGTACTTTATTAATTTATTCTTGAAAGAATATAGTTCTAGATTATTTTAGAAGAAATTAATCCTAGTAATGCTTTAACCTTTTGACTTCCGTCATAAGTGAATAAGTACTCCTGATGCACATGTTTTAAAGTTGAATTTCATGCAAATTAATTTTTTCTGAGGTGGCTACTTACAAGGTAGGTGAATTTAAAAAGGGTTGATCACCAGAATCCATGGTTCTGATAACCGGCCTAACCCATAAACGTACCTCTTTTGATAAGGAGTGTTGGCAATAAAAAAATCTTTTCAAGAAATTAATTTGTTACTCCAAAAAAAAAAATTACATTGTGGTTGTGTGTCACGGTACGATACGCATATACTATTACAAAAGGCTAATTACCAATAGCTAATCACACACGGATCTGAGAAGTTTTTGTAAAATCAGGGTGTGAACTAAGATTGCGGGTGGAGCGAAAATGAAAAATCCATATATGAATGTTTACACACGGATCGATACTTGCGTAAATCCGAGTATGATTGTTGCAATTGTTTGGTGTAAACATTCACACACATATTTTTCGCTTAGTAACTGTGAGTGAATGTTCTGTAGAATTTTTGCAAAAAACAAATGTTGATTGTACTCATACACAGTTTTGTTTTATGATTCATAAGAAAAGAAATACAATTTTTTGCACATCATCGATCTGTGCATCTAACTTCTAAGGCATCTCTATCAATATTTTCTAAGGTATTATTATTATTTCTACAGCACCTCTTCCTCTATACATGATTTTTGTAAAGATGGCGAGGCAAGGGTGATGGGTAAGGCAATGAAGGTGAAGGTTATATCGGAGACGAAGAAACTTCAAACGGAGCAACTATTTTTTCGAGTGTTTGATTCCAGCGTATGACTCCAATTTGGAACGAAGAGATCTATTGTTGTTCCTGGATTTGCATTTTTCAGGGCCAAAAAACGTAGGGAAGTCCCTCAAAACTTGAGTTCAAGTTTCGGATTAATTTGTTTTCTTTGTAGTTTTTGGTTTTGTATTCTTTTATCATATTTTTCTCTTAAGCATTGTCCATGTAACTATGTAAAGTCAGATCTAGGATTTTTTTTGTTGTATTTTCATTTTTGTTAGGTAATAAAATGATTGTAATGAATTCATATTTTATTTGTGTAATGTAATTGTATATGTTGTTTATATTGGTAAATATAGTGTTTTTCATATATGTTGTGTTTAAATTTATAGTCTGTTAATATATGCAATGGCTAGCAAATATAGTTGTCGTTCATTATAAGCTATATTTAGAAAAAAGAAAAAATAGAATCACACACGGATTTTTGTTCCAAATTGTGAGATTCATTAAAAAAATTTGAATCACACAGATTTTTTATTACAAACTGTGTGTGATTCATAAAAAAAAAAAAAAAAAAACTAGAATCACACACAAACTTTTATTCCAAACTGTGTGTGAATGTTTTGTGAAAAAAAAAAAACTGCATCGATCCCTCTTACTTCATATCACACACAGAGGTCAAACACTTTTACTCACCCTACACTTACACACGGGAGCGAATCTATGTATAAATTGTATTTTTGTCTGTGTGTAATCGCACTTTTTTGTAGTAGTGATATGAAATTTTAGTTTATTTTTTTCTATTAGTACAAAATATTTAAGGTTTTTATCATAGCTTATTGATACAGATACGTAATTTGTTTATATCCCTAATATATATACAATTTAAATTATATAATAATATATCAAATACATAGGAAGAACATGAATATATTATTTTAAAAAACCAGTCTGTACATAATATCATTGTGATGTGGTTAAAAAACAATACAATCATTGAAAAAAATATAAGCTACTAATTACACAAAATTATATGAAATGTTGTATAAATCAATATCCTTGTAATTTAAAATATACCCAGTGAAATATAATAATTAAGAAAAATATCCTCTACCAATTTGTACTTATCTATTACCTTATAGTATAACAGGTATAAAAAATTCTAGATTTTACTGCATATTGTTACTCGATGCGTTAACAATTTTTTTATTACTAGATAAGTAAGAAAAAATTATTATAAAAGTATTTTCATTTTTTATTTGAGTCTAGTTAATTAATATGACATCAGTGTTATTTTAGCTGTAGAGACACTAACTCCAAAATTCATCAAACATCCTTCACACAATGAATTCAAACTGTTCAAGTCGTATACCTTACGAGTGATGCATTTACATGCAAAATTCATAAATTTTCGAATTTATTTCATATAAAGTTTAGTATAAAGTTAAGTGGTACGTAAAAAATATATACAGATAAGCAAATATATATATATAATGAGTCCGGCTAGTATGACATCGGTATCATATGACACCAACTACAAAATTGATTGGATAGACTTCAAACAATTAATCCAAACCGTTCAAATCGATTTACTTTATGAGTGATGCATGCGTTTACATGTAAAGTTTCTATATTTTTTAGTTATTTTAGTATCAAATCAAGCGGTCAAAAATATTGAAAAATGAATGCATTAAAATTAACTTAAAAACTCAGACATTTGACCGCTTGACTTGATACTACATAAATTCGAAAAATTATAAATTTGCACGCAAACGCACAACTAATGAAATAGATCGGTTTGAACGGTTTAGATTCACCGTTTGAAGTCAATTCGATAGATTTGAAAGAGTATATATAAGCTGAAATGACACTGTTATACTAGCCAAACTATATATTAATCCTTGGAATATATATTTTTTACCCTAAGTTGTGCTATACTATATATGTCTATTTTTATTATGTACTAGCTATACTATGATGTTTGGTAATTTCATTTTATTGAGGATGTCATGTAATGCCAGATATAAGGAGATGATATTTACAAAATATGCTAACCAATTTTGTCTAAAGTGATTCAACTGCTTACTGATCAAGTTGACCTTAGGAAGTGCGAACTCGTATCCTCTGCAACTCAAATTTTGAGTTGAGATCTGGACCGTCCGATTTAAGGCTGCATTATATTGAAGAGCCGTACATTATAAGCGCGAGCTGGATAGTCCGAATTCTAATTGCAGATCAAAAATTAGCCGGATTCAGAAAGTGCTGGAGTCTACAGGAGTTAGGCTATACTAATTTGTAGGATATTATTAAAAAGTTCTAAATATTTAATTTTTTATCAAAAATAAAAAAATGTTATTTCTCCAACTATAAACAAATATTGTTTCTCATTTTCCCTTTCTTTAATCCAAGTTTAAACTTTTATCGATTAATTAGAATACCCAGTTTTAAAACTTTAATTTAATTTAATCTTTTAAACTACTTACCCAGTTTTTCATTAATACAAATTAAACAGCAAAACTTGCACATTAGTATTAATATTTGATTAATTATAATGCAAAAAATATTAATTGCAGTTGAAGAATAAGAACGGTTCTTGAAAAGAAGGATAAATTAGGTTTTCATTAAAATAAAAGTTTAATAATAAACTCAAATAAAAAATTTAAAATTAGATTAAAGAAAGAGAAAATGAGAAAGGTTATATGTTTTTAAATGGGAAATAAGAATTTTCAAGTTCGATGGGGGAGATTGATATTCAGTAGTTTTTGATGATGGACATCACAATAATTATTCTAATTTAAAATGGGCAAATAAGAAATTTAAGTTTTGACGTGGAAATAGACAATTTAGAATATTTCAACGAGTATGACAACGATTCTCCCTATGTTTTACTATGTGTTGGGTTGCTAAAGACTAAAGAGTAAAACTGATATTTGTTTTTTTTTATTTAGCATGAGATGATATCTCAGTCCATATACTTTCAAATCAGACACGGAATTTTGAACTTACAACTTTTAATTCGGAGCACAATGCATTAACCAACTATATATATATTACGTATGATTCTTAACCAGTATGTACTTTTAGATGTGATACAGAATATGGAAGGTTTAATCTGACTAAGGAAACTCTACTAGACATGGCGATCGAGGCACCGGTACCATGCCAGACTTCCTAGTTCCTAGAGGCTTAATTGGTATCTGATTCCATCGGGACCAGATCGTTATGGTTAAAATCAAATACCAGCATTAACAGTTTTTTTTTTTTTTTTTTAACTTTTTGTTAATTGGGACAGACATGTAACTTCAAGTAGTTGTTTTAGTTTCATTTATTTTTTACTATGCTTTCCTGAGCTGTAAAATTGCAATACTATGATCAAGATCGATGTTAAATTGCAATACTATGATATTATGCTTCATATACAATGAAGTTTAGGCTTTGTCATTTTAAATTGCAAAATAATTTAGCTGTTATTTATTATAGGAAATTTATCAAAATCTTGAATTTGACTAGCTATATTTATGTTCTGTATCTATCAAATAGTTGATCAGCAAACCATTTTAGTTTGCTAATTATTGAAAGACAAGGATAAGATGGTAAGACTAATCCTTAATTTTAGTCCAATCAAATTCTTCTACAAATTACAATATTCAAGTATATATAATTTGATATTATATAGGTACATAACAATTGGCTAGATTAAGATAAGATCTGAAAGACCACTGCATGTATTTGACTAGATAAAATAT
>JAJGRW010000098.1:38269-155732 GCA_025461045.1 Carex parvula | reverse complement strand
ACATACAGAGACGCGCATCACTAGTTCAGCAAAAACATTAATTGGCCTGACCAGTTATAATGTTAGCATTTTTCTTGATTTAGCTCAAGATTAATCTTCTCTTTTTTCTTCTTAATCAGTTTAAAGCCGAGAAATTAATGTTTGTGTCTGATGATGTTGCACATGGACTTGTTGAGCTTATTAGTTTGCATGACATGAGTAATCTTGTCATGGGGGCTGCTTCAGACAGGCGGTACTCGAGGTATGCTAATCATGTCGTTTAATTCATAGCCATTTTACCACAATCTATGAAACTTATGTAATTTTTATCTTAATAGGTAATTATTTCTTACATTTTGAGTTATTTGTTTATACATACTTTCAGGGGAATGACCGAGGTAAAGTCCAACACAGCAAAGATTGTTATGGAGAAAGCTCATCCATCGTGCAATATATTGTTCATCTTGCAAAGGCAACCTGGTTTGCACCAAGGTATGTTCCTCCTTTTGCTGGGTTTGATGCTTTCTTGAAATTAGCTTTGGAAGCAAGTGCTGCATCACAAGGTGAATCACGTGGCTCCTCCATAAATAAGTTTAGCTTTCAAGATGAGCGAACTAAAATATTATGTGGACCTTCATGAGTAGGTGGTTTCAAAATTAACATGATGAATTTACGTTAAGAAAAAAAAGCACAAACAATTGCCTTTTTAATAATCTACATATTAAAACACTTTTATATTAACCTTTGTCAAAGGGAACCGGCACTACCGCCAACACGAGCATTGAACCAGGCAGAATCAATGCCTACAGAAAGAAACAGGCAAAATGTGTTACCAAGAACGTCGAGTTTTGATGTGTCGAACTTGCATGTTGGTGGGATGATACCAGGGTTTCCCCCTCGATCCGCTATGCGACCGAGCCGTCTGAACAGTGACACCTACTCGACTGACTTCTCAGAAGGAGCTACGAGATCAAATGCGGCATCATCTATTGCAAGTGAAGAAGGGTACAACAACTATGACTTGTTATCATTGAACAGGGATGATGATTTCGATGTAAGATCCTTGTATGAGCCACGCTTGGGATCTCAAGGTTCCACGCCAGCACGTGAACAGGTACTCTTTAGCCTCTTTAGCAGATTAATGTTTCCTTAATTGCTTCAAAATACAACGGAAAACAATGGAACCAAACTTTCTCCATCTCCGCCCCGCCCCTCTCCACCCACAATCCAATTGCACATAATTATGATTCCAAGCCATATATCCCATTAATATTTTCCCATGGAATTTCATCACCTACTCTCCTGTCTCTAGAATTCTGGATGCATGCTGTCGCTACAAGTTTTCAAGCAAGTCGCTTGCACAGTAATATACCAAATTTTTTTTATCATTGTATTACTAATCAAAACCAGTCGTCTGATCATCTCATTATAAAATTTCAAATAAAATGTTACTGATTTTGAAGATTTGTGGGTCAATCCAATTTAGTACCAGAAACTTACCAATCCAACTGTTTTCCAGGAAATGGTCGCCAAAACCTACAAAAAGATAAAAAAAAAAAGATTTGTGGGTCCTAGTTTTTTCCATCACACTAATTTCATAAAATTTCCTAGTTCTTTCCGGGAAATATAGGAGACATTTGTGCCAAACTTCAAGCAGCCTTATCAGATGCCGCAAAATATAGGGTCGCACTTCATGAGGAGATATGCAAACGTGAAAAGGCTGAAATGGATCTGGCCTCAATCCAGCAGGTATCTATTTAATATCCAAAAGCAAGTCATTCAGAAATTTCATTACGACAATCCAAAATAAGCATGATCAATGGCACAATTAAATTGGATTTTTCAGGCAGAAGAAACCCAAAATGCCCTTCTAAAAGACAAGCAAGAGATGGAGTTTTTACGCAAGGAGGAGATAGAAATGGGCAAAAGTCAACTAGATTTGCTGCAAGAAGAAAATAAAAAATTGCAAGAGGAGAGAGATATAGCACTTAAAGAGCTTGAAGAATTACATAATGGTGCCGGTCATGGATCTTTTGTAGCGTTCTCTGAGTTTTCTCTGTTAGAGCTTCAACAAGCAACTGAGAATTTCAGCAATTTACATAAGATCGGCGAAGGAGGTTTTGGTTCTGTTTACAAAGGTTTTTTGCACAACACCATGGTTGCTATGAAGATGCTGCATCCTACAAGCCTACAAGGCAGGCCAGAATTTGACACAAGAGGGTAACTCGAATTTATTGGAACCAAGCAGTCGCATAATTTAATTGGATCCAATGTTTTTTACCTATTTGGATGATATGGAACGAGGTGAACTTATACACGGAAGTCATTCCCAATTTTGCTTTTCCTACCAATTTATGCAATAGCTTTTCTAGACTAACTCATATTCTCGTTCTGCATTAATAGGTTGCTATCCTAAGCACAATGAGGCACCCAAACCTTGTTACTCTTATAGGAACATGCTCAGAACAGTCAGCTCTAGTCTACGAGTATTTACCTAATGGTAGCGTTGAAGACCGACTTGCTTGCCAAGGTGGCTCCCCACCACTCACGTGGCAGGTGCGCACTCGTATCATTGGTGAAATTTGCAGTGCTCTCCTGTTCCTCACTCGAACAACCCCAATCCAATTGTCCATGGAGACCTTAAGCCAGCAAATATCCTCCTAGATACTAACTTGGTTAGCAAGCTCAGTGACTTTGGCATTTCTCACCTCCTAATGGAATCCAACACAAACACCTTAGTGTACCGCACTGAATTCCCTAGGGGAACACTTGCCTACATGGACCCGGAATTTTGAGCAGTGGAGAGATAACAGTAAAATCTGATGTCTACTCATTTGGTATAATTGTTCTTCGGCTATTGACTGGAAAGCCTCCAGCAAACATAGCAGCTGATGTGGAGGATGCCTTCGAAACGGACTCACTGCACTTGATTATAGATGAGTCTGCTGGAGAGTGCCTTTTGTACAAGCCGAGCAATTGGCAAACCTTGGGCTGAGATGCGCTCAAATGCGTAGGAGGAAACGCCCGAATTTGGAGAGTGAGTGGAAGTTGGTTGAATCCTTGATGATGGCTGCTTCCTTATCTGTGTTGCCAAGTTTCAAATCTCAACTTGATGACAAAGGGACACCTTCCTACTTCATATGTCCTATTTTCCAGGTAACATTTTGTTGGATCTCCTTGAATTGATGAACGACTCTTAGTGTACTTTTGTCTAACACTTGGCATGCATTGGTAAAAATAATCCACTAGGAAGCATAAAACCAAGCAAATAATCACAAGTTAGCAATGATATAACCAAATATTTAATCAGAACCAACACTTTGGGATCTGAACGACGATAGTGCTTGAATTAACATTTTCTCAAAATTGATCTTAAAAGTCAAAAGGTCTCTTACCTGACAATAAAACCATTATTTGTCAAGTATGAACTTTTTGTACGGAACTGGGTGACTCTCTAATATTAGTGAAGGCCACATGAACTCAGTCCAAAACCTACTGGGCTGGAACTCATATAACCTGAGATAACAGAATAGATGAGTTTGAATTCGAACCATTCGTTATATACTAGCATGAATTTTAAAGGAGCTCCAAACATTACAAGTTTGGATTGAATTGGTCTGAATTTTGACTGGAAGTTCTGGACTGAAACTCAAAAATTATGTTAGTCTCAGAGGATGCGGACTCACCGAGTTGTACACATTAGGCAATGACAGCAAAAACAAATTATATCGTCCGTGGAATTTGGTAAAGAAAGATCTAGTGAAATCTTTGCATTCCTATGTCGAAAAAGATCTAGTGCTGACACTAATATTTTGTCTGTGGAATTTGGTAAAAAAATGATTTTCAGGAGGTAATGATGGATCCTCACATTGCGGCAGATGGTTATACATATGAAGCTGAAGCCATTAAAGGTTGGCTTGATGGCGGGCATGATACATCGCCGATGACAAATTTGCCCCTGCTCCACCTCGAACTTACTCCAAATCATGCCCTTCGTTCTGTCATTCAAGAATGGCTCTTTCACCATCCATAACAGTAGCAACCTGTAATTCTGTGTATATACAATTTCTTAATTTAACACTAAAAAAATGTAAATATGACTTGCATAATGTGAAAGCGTGCAAATGAAGAACATGACTGCTGCAATATAATTTGTAAGATAGTTTTTCTGGTAATGTAAGTTTGCTTTTTTGTATCAGTAGTTCAATACTCTACAAATGAATTCTCTAGCAATCGTTAAGTTTTAACTTTTGTGATGTTTAAATTTTAAAAAATACTTTGTGAAATTTGGACACTAATTGAGCCCCGAATAGATTAAATGTTTTGTGCTCTTGCTCTCTACCTCAGTTGCAGGTACATTATCAGGGGCGGATCCAGGATTTGGTCAGGGGTAGGCACAAAATGTGGTACTTGGCTAATTACCGTCAGTGTGGCAAAGCAATGTCCTAGCTTGGTCAGTGCGGCGTTCAAACAAGATTAGAAAGGTTGTCAATTACCGAAGTATTGTCTGGTACCATGTGGTACCATCTAGTATGTGCCAAACCAGCTGCTTAAACATAAATAGACAGAAAATTTACCTTGATTGGTTGTTCCAAGAATCACTTCGGTTATATATATCAATTTTCTGAGTGTAAATTGAGTCCTCGATGAATCCCCTCCTTCTCTTTCACACAAATAAATAAATATAGATCACTCTCTAGCATCCCTACACAAACACAGACGTAAACCCAACTGCATACGAAACATAGTAACACAAGGGGCTAACAATACTATAATAGAATCCTATTAATCAAATCCATTCAATTGGCTGAAATAAATTTATACTAATGGCAGCAAATTGATACATTCACTGGTAATCCATTATTATTAAAATTCAAAACTGATTCGACATCAATTTGCTAGATCAATTATGTCAAGTAATTCATGCATCAAGTCCTCAATTCCACAATTGATTTCACAATAGCAATCTCAAAGGCTCAAGGGTTCGGTTCACATACTTGATACTACAACAACTCAAAACTGAGCAAGAACATGAATCACAACAATCAACAACAATTTCATGGCATACAACTAAAATCAGCCCTCGGGGCTTATCGGGTGCAAACCCGTAAAGAGTAATAAAGAGAGATAGAGGAGGAATACCGTGATCCGCAAGACAAATTTAAACTAAAATATGTGACCAGCAATAACTCAAATTTCACTTCCCACGAGATAATTGAAAAAAAAAAATTGAAAAACAAGCTAGATAGGGCATATAATTTTTGCTGTCCACATGAAAAAATAAATTAACCCACCTGAAAAGACACCCCTAGTTGCCTGGACTTGCCTCGTGCTCCAATCGCTATAGTCAGAAAACCAGATGCAACTATCAAAGCCCTCGTCACAGGAGCATTCTCTACAGATCAATAGATCAAAAAGTATCAGAAAATTAGGAGAAAGTAATGCGCTTTTGCAATTAGTATATTTTTCATTCTAAACAAAATAGACGTGAAAGTAATGCGCCCTAGAAAACCAGCGAAGGGGTTTTTCAGACGTAGACGCGAAAAGTGATCATTGAAATCGAAAACTTCAACTTAATCATTCGCTGAAATCGGACACTCGAGCGCCGTTTTATGACCGTTTCAAGTTTCGCCGTCGTTTTTCGCCTTTTCGGTGAAGATATCGTCCCTATTCATATGTAATTTAGCGTAATGTAATGTAATGTAATTTAGTGTAATTAAACTTAATATAGTGTAATTCAACATAATTTCAAGTAATTTACCGTATTTTAGTATAAATATGCTAATTATATATCACAAGATGTAATCTATCAAATAATTTAAACAAAATATTCAAATTTTCAGTGTTAGATTTCATTATCTTGCTCTTCATAGTGTCTCTACAAAAAAAAAAAAAATATGTAGACTGAGTTGGCAACTCGGTCTAGGCAAAAAAAAAAAAAAGTGGACCGAACTGCCAACTCGGTCTGGCCTGTTTTTTTTATTTTCTGTGGCGTTCTTTTTACAACCCGGTGAAAAAAGGCTAGATCGAATTGCCAATTCGGTCTAGGAAAAAAAAACATTCAGACCAAATTAGCAGTTCGGTTTTTATGATTTTTGTAAAAAAAAACAGTAATCATGTTGTTTTTTTTAAATTTATTATTTTAATTATGTTTTAAAAAAAAAATCCCGTCGATGACCACATCCGATCCGTAATCCGACAAGGAGCAGAGCCCAAGTTAAGTTCTCAGGCCCAAATATTGTAGCGATCTAGCCAGGCTCAAATATTGTAGCGACCTAGCCGTGGGGAATTGGTGGGTGCACTTGTCTTCGTACACAGTGAGCACAGAAGGGTTTTGACTTTTGATGCAGGGTGTTGGCCTGAGTCGAGTCCAGGGAGACAGAGAAGTCTACAAAGACGGTATTGAGAATTCAATTTCAAGCCACACATCCTTTATCAAATCAGGTCGAATCTTCCTAAGAACATTAGTACACCTCACATCAATATAAGCCGGTTTCTTTGGCATATATAGGCAAAATGCCATGATAAGGTCAAACTAGTTCAGTGTTTGTAAGATATTTTATTAAAATTATTATTTTTTTGTTAAAAATACATGAGTAGAATTAAGGTACTCTTCTTAAGCTCACTAATTTTTTGACGAGCTTTACTCCAAAATATATTGGAATGACTTGAAATGATGAATTCAAATTGTTGAAACCGATTTACTTCATGAGTGATGTCTATGCATGTCAAATTTATAAATTTTTGATTTAAATTGATTCGAAAATTTATAAATTTGACATATAAATTCATCACCCGTGAAAAAGATCGGTTTCAAAAATTTAAATTTTTCATTAAAATCAATCCAATATAGAGTTTGGAGTTAAGCTCACCAATGGTGAGCTGAAAAACCTCTAATTCTACTCAAAAATACATAATAACATAGTTGTAATTTTAATGAATACATATTAGAAATAACTTGCTTAGTATTATACATAATTACTTGAGTGTATATAGGTACAATATATCTATAAGAGGAAGCTAAGTTACTGGATATATATATCTACACATGGATACAAGGCAAACACATAAAAGATAACTAGTGGAGGTGAGAGCAATTGAAGAAATGTGGGACGGAGTGGGGACAGTGTCTATCAATCCTCATAATGAAATTAGCTGTTACTTTTTTGTAGTTTAATTTATAAAACTGTGGAGTTATTATATTGTTTTATTCTGAACGAATATATTATATATAGTGCGGTGACTTTTGACTTCGTCCAAACGCGGTTCCTTCAAAAGTGGATCAAGGTTTTTATTAAGAAGTCAACTCCAGTTCTCCAAATTAATTAGTTGTTTTGATGAATAAGAAAATGCGACAAAATAATCAAGGATAAAAGTATATATATCAGTGTTCTAAATAGCGCGCTATAGCGACGCAATAGCGGCGCTATAGCGTTTTTGGACCTTAAACGCTAAGCTATAGAATAAAAGTGTGTTATTTCAGCTATGACCTCTATAGCGGTAATATCGGTCCGCTATTTGCGCTACACGCTATGCGCTATAGCGCACGCTATGCTACATAGGCTTCTATTTAAAGGCCCAAACTGAAAATTTATTTCAAAGATCAATGTTTTTCAAGATCCAAATTGCTTTTGTTTTTAAATAGAAAAAGATAGATAGTTTATGCCATAATGTTTAAGATTTTCTTTTAATAGAAAATGATATATAGTTTATATCATGATGCTTAGGTTATTTTGAATAGAAAAAAATAAATAGTTTATGATATTATTATTTTATTAGAAATATTTCGAATAGCAATTTAGACTTTGTACTGGTTCAATATGAATATTCTAATTTCTTAATAAATTTTGTGTTACTTATTGCTTTATGAGACTTTAGATAATGTTGATATTTAGTACAAATATATAATATAATTTTTGTAAAAACAAAAAACGCTATGTAGCATAACTTCCGCTATAGCTTTTTTTGTAGCCTCCCCGCTATAACGCTATAAACGCTATTTAAAACATTGATATATATACATATATTACTTGCGTCAAGTAGTTCCAAAAAGTGCTTTGTAATAAGAGCACTGGAGCTCAATGTTCATTTAACCGAATGGAATTAAAATAGAGGAAGCTCATATACTAATAATATTTAAGAAAATCCATATCGTTTCTGTCAAAATATATTTGATTGATTAGAACGCTCGCTCGTGCCCTGCATGTTTCATTTAAGGTGCACCATAATGATTATAAATTAAATGACAAAGACGATAAAATGCACCGTAAAGAATTATAAACTGAATGCCGGAAGTTTGTCAGAATATTCGTTGAACCATATCGGCAAGAATTAATATTCGTTAAATCATGACCATAATTTCGCCGAAACTTCAGGCTCCATCGGAAGAGAGATTGCTTATTGAAGTATATATTTGCTAGTCAAGAATTATAATCCAACGGTTGGTTGGTCAAATACATTTTGGTAGCCCTGGCGTAATTTTAACGGTATCATATGACAACATTTAGGAGATAATTAAATGATATGCATTAATTAGCAAGATTGTTAAATAACGCCTGGTCAATATGACAACATTTAGGAGATTCTGAATTTTAAACATATCTAAAAGAGAAAATTTCCTCCATGCCACCCCAAAATTTGGAAAATACCAAATTGCCACCCCAAAACTCAAAATTTCCTATTTGCCACTCTAAAATCATCAAATTTACCCTATTGCCACATTTGTACATTTGATATACGTTTTTTCTTAAATTTATACTGAAAAGCGTTGTATAAAAAACATATTTTTGTATTTCCCATTTTACCCTTCAAGAACAACAGATAAAATTAGAAATAGAAATGGAGGCCTACAGTCCCCTTCCCTTCATCCCTTCGCCTCTTAATTTCTCTCGTTGCTCTCCACTGACGCACTCCACTGACGCGACGCACCTCCGTCGCCAATCCACCTCCATCACCCATCCACATTAAACAAAAGTAGAAGCATTAAACAAAAAGTCTAAAACAGAAAAAAACATATGAAAACTGATTTAATGAAAATTAGTGTTCCTGAAAATATGAATTCCTTTTGATTGACTAGCTCCAGTCTTAGCTGAGCCTTCCTCATGAACATCCTTCTATCAGTAAACCTTCTCATGCGATATCTCCCTCCTCCCTGTACATTGCGTCAGTACCAGTACCAGTACCGGTACTGGTACCATTACTGATCCCGGTACCAGTTGGTGGCTGTGCCGAATTCCCTTCTCCTGCGCCCTCTGATTCCATACCGTTAACGGTACCGGTACTGGTACCAGTGGCGTGGTCTTCTGTATGAACACTTGTCAGGCCTCCTTGCTGTTGTTCTCCATGCGACGGCGATTGTGCCTCGTTGATTAGGTTTCTGTTTTTTGTTAGTAAAACAACCAAATTGAACAAGAAACAAGTAACCTCTGCTTCTTTTTTACTGACATTGTGCTCTAATATACAAAGAGTAGGAAAATGCAATTATACAAATTACACAATCGTTCTTGAGTGAGGCTAAAGTACTATGCATAGTGTATGTTGGTTCGTACTATGGGTTTATCTTCATTTTCAAAGTAGTCTATCCGAATTAGTTTTAGGGTTCTTGTGATTTGGCGGAGGAGGGGGCGTGATATGAATTCGATTACTGGGAGCAAATAGAAATATCAGAGATGAATGGAGGCCTCCATTTCTAATTTTATCTGTTGTTCTTGAAGGGTAAAATGGGAAATACGAAAATATATTTTTTATACAACACTTTTCAGTATAAATTTAAGAAAAAACGTATATCAAATGTACAAATGTGGCAATAGGGTAAATTTGATGATTTTAGGGTGGCAAATAGGAAATTTTGAGTTTTGGGGTGGCAATTTGGTATTTTCCAAGTTTTGGGATGGCATGGAGGAAATTTTCCCTATCTAAAAGGATAACATTTCTATTTTTTTTTCAAGTAAATGTTAAATATATAGGTCAAACTATCCATTTATTTGATATTTACGAGAGAGTCCCATCTGAATTTAAACCTGTGATTTTTTACACAGAGAATATTGTTTTTGCTACTAAATCAAACTGGTTCTCAATATTTATAAAAAACAAATAAATTTTTCGGTAAAAAAATAGTTTTCAGGTAAAAAAATTCTTTTCAATTAACAGGACTTAATTGATAATCATTCAAGTGATTTTCAAGTAATTACATATCAAATAACAAGATTTATCTGTCCTTTTATCACTTATTTTCCTTTTCAATTATTTTCCTCCAATCCAACCCATTTTACTAAGTCTTAAAATTGAATTATTTCACGTATTTATTTCATTCGAAGTTTCCCAACTCAAATTTCTCATCTTCTCTTTTACCAAGAAATTCTTTTTTTTTAATGCAATTAACGAATATATGGTCCCAAATTCTTTAATTCTACAAGTCACTTTCCCAAGATTGTCTTACACCCGTGACTTCGAAATACCGTAACTTCATTTTCGGGCTTCTCCAAAATCCACTGGCGTCCCTATATAAGAGGAACGTTATCCTCTGCGGAGCTTAAAAGCTCCGTAGACTGCGGTTCTTTTAATCTGGTCCGTTAGTGCTCTGTTAGTTTTAACTTTGCACGAATCTAAAAGCACAATAATACTGCCCCCTCCGTTAGCCCGATCACAAAGCGGCTGAGAGTTAATCTGGTCCGTTCATTTGCTCCGCACCTGCGGAGTTTTATAGAACTCCGCAGAGGATATGCTCCCTATATAAGAAGCGGGGTACCCGCTTCCTCCCGGAACGTTATCCTCTGCGGAGCTTAAAAGCTCCGCAGACTGCGGTTCTTTTAATCTGGTCCGTTAGTGCTCCGTTAGTTTTAACTTTGCACGAATCTAAAAGCACAATAATACTGCCCCCTCCGTTAGCCCGATCACAAAGCGGCTGAAAGTTAATCTGGTCCGTTCATTTGCTCCGCACCTGCGGAGTTTTATAGAACTCCGCAGAGGATATGCTCCCCTTCCTCCCTCTCTCTTTTTCTTTTTGTGAAATTACTTGGTAGCAGGTTAGCAGCTACCAAGCTTTGAATTAAATAAAAGTGCATTACAACGTCATCCCTATATCAGATCAACAAAAATATAAAGTCAAAATACATAAAGTTCAAATAAACAGAACAACCATCCGACATCTGAATTTTAGCAGTTTTGCATCCACAGCACACTCTCGTGAATAATCATCTCAGTTTTCCTCCCTCTCTCTCTCTCTCTCTCTCTCTCTCTCTCTCTCTTCTCTCTCTCTCTCTCTCACACACACACTCTCCTGAGATGGATGAGTCTGGTCAGGTGGAGCAGAAGGTTTACATAGCACTGCCGGAGAGGTTGAACGATGGAAGAAATACACTCTCGTGGGTATTGAATAATTTCTCAAAGGATACAAAGATCATCATAACTCATGTACACATCCCTGCTCAAATGATTCCTATGAGTAAGTAATAATATCAATTTATTTATTACTAAAGCTTCCAAAAGGGGAAAAAAAAAAGTGTATGTAATTTATAGATCCTGAGAAAGCACCTTCAATATTTTACAGTGGGAACCAAGTTTCCAGCAAATCAATTAAGTCCTCCTCAGGTCAATTCATACAGAAAAGAAGAGTGGGAGAAGGCCGATAATCACTTGAATGATTATCTCTTAGAATGCTCCAAAGCTAAGGTCCTACTATTTTAATTTTCTTTGTTCTCATTTTTTTCCCCACTTTTGAAAATTCAAATGAAGTACATATGTAGCATTGTGTAATGAGGAACACCGAACACATCACTGAGATGCGCATAACTAGTTCAGCAAAAATACTAATTGGTCTGACCAATTATAATGTTAGCATTTTTCTTGTTTTTGCTCAAGTGTAATCTTCTCTTTTATTTGTTTCTTCTTAATCCAGTTTAAAGCCGAGAAACTAATGTTTGTGTCTGATCATGTTGCACATGCACTTGTTGAGCTTGTTAGTTTGCATGGCATGAATAATCTTATCATGGGGGCTGCTTCAGACAAGCGCTACCCAAGGTCTGCTAATCATGTCACAATCTATGAAAATTATGTAATATTTATCTCAATTGGTAATTATATCTTTACATGAGTTTGTTTATACATACTTTTAGGGGAATAACTGAGTTAAAGTCCAATACAGCAAAGATTGTGATGGAGAAAGCTCATCCATCATGCCGAATAATTTTCACCTACAATAAAAAAATTGTATGCACAAGGTATGTTCCTCCTTTTTTTTGTGGGTTTTATGCTTTCTTGAAATGAATTCGTATCCCCCAGGTACCTGAGGGTACAATGAGTAATTCCGGACCGTCCTTTAGAATCTCAAAACGGACCCCTATATCTTCAATAGACACGAGATTTCTTTTGACCTGGCTGAGACTAAATCTAGACCGTTCTTTACTCATTGTACCCCTCCGGTACATGAGGGGAGACAGACCCTCTTGAAATTTTCTTTGCAGCAAGTGCTGCATAACAAGATGAAATCATGTGGCTCCACCACAAAGTGTAGCTTTTCATATGAGCGAAATAAAATATTATGAGGATTTTCATGAGAAGTTGGTTAAAATTATCACGACCAATTAACGATAAGAAAAAACCAAACAATTGCAGTTTAAATAGTCTTTTTCATATTAAAAACACCTTCTATGTTAATCTTTCTCAAAAGGGAACCGGCACTACCGCCAACTCAAGCCTTGAACCAGGTAGCATCAATGCCTATGGAAAGAACCAGGCAAAATGAGTTCCCAATAAGAAGGTTGAGTTTTGATGTGTCGAACTCACATGTTGGTGGGATGATCCCAGGGTTTCCTCCTCAATCCCCAATGCAAACAGATCACCAAAACGGTGACAGCTACTTGATTGATTTCTCAGAACGAGCTACGAGATCGGATGCGGCATCATCTATTGCAAGTGAAGAAGGGTACAGCAACTATGACTTGTTGTCGTTGAACAGGGATGATGATTTCGATGTAAGATCCTTGCAGGTGCTCTTCAGCAGTCTGCTGCTTGCTCCATTGCTTCAAAATATTATAGAAAATAACTAAATCATTTTTTTTTTCGATTTCCTCCACCGCCCTACAGTTGCATATAATCCTAATTCCCGTTCACTTCCCTATTTTACATATGAGCCATACATTTCCTTTAATATTTTCCATGGTATTTCATCCTCTGCTGTCTCTATAATTCTAGCATGCATGCTGTCAGTATAACTTTTCAAGCAAGTCGCCTGCACAGTAATATACTACAATTTTTGTGTCATTGAATTACTAATTAAACCAGTAGCCCGATAATCTCATTTAAAATTTGAAATAAAATGTTACTGATTCTGAAGTAGCAGCAGCATATCAGTTTAGCGCCAGAAACTTATCATTCCAACTATTTTCCAGGAAATGGTCTCGCCAAAACCTACCAATAAATAATCTCGAGTCCTTGTTTTTTCCATCACACTAATTTCATATAGAATTTCCTAGTCCTTTCAGGGAAATATAAGAGACATTTGTACCAATCTTCAAGCAGCTTTATTGGATGCTGCAAAATACAGGGTCGAACTTCATAAGGAGATCTGCAAACGAGAAAAGACTGAAATGGACCTGGCTTCCTTAAGCCAAAAGGTATATCTATTTAATATGCAAAAGCAAAGTTAGTTGAAACTTCAATTACGCCAATAAAAATAAGCATGATCATTGGCACAATTTTATTTAACTTTTCAGGCAGAAGAAATGCAAAATGCCCTTCTAAAAGAAAAGGAAGAGATGGAGAATTTACACAAGGAGATAGAAATGGGCAAAAGCCAACTAGATTTGCTGCAAGAAGAAAATAAGAAATTGCAAGAGGAGCGAGATAATGCAGTTAAAGAAGTCGAAGAATTACGTGTTGGTCCTGGTCGTGTATCTAATGTAGTGTTCTCCGAGTTTACTCTGTTAGAACTTCAACAAGCAACTGAGAACTTCAGCAATTCACATATGATCGGCAAAGGAGGTTTTGGTTGTGTCTACAAAGGCTTTTTGCGCAACACCATAGTTGCTATAAAGATACTGCATCCTGAAAGCCTACAAGGCAGACCAGAATTTGAACAAGAGGTAACTTCATTTTATTGGAACCAACCAGTCACATGACTGAATAACTTATACCCAGAAGTCATTACCAACTGTCTTATCCGATCAATTTATGCAATAGCTTTTCTAGACAACTCATGTTTCTCGTTTTGCATGATAGGTCGCTATCCTAAGCACAATGAGGCACCCAAACCTTGTTACCCTTATAGGAACATGCTCAGAACAGTCAGCTCTAGTCTATGAGTATTTACCTAATGGTAGCCTCGAAGATCGACTTACTCGTGAAGGTGGCACCCCGGCACTCACGTGGCAGGTGCGCATGCGTATCATCGGTGAAATCTGCCGCGCTCTCCTGTTCCTTCACTTGAACAATCCCAATCCTATTGTCCATGGAGATCTTAAGCCAGCAAACATCCTCCTAGATGCCAACTTGGTTAGTAAGCTCAGCGACTTTGGCATTTCTCGCCTCCTAATGGAATCCAACACAAACACCTTAGTGCACCGCACTGAAAATGCTAGGGGAACGTTTGCCTACATGGACCCAGAATTTCTGAGCAGTGGAGAGATAACGGTAAAATCTGATGTCTACTCATTTGGTATAATTGTCCTTCGACTATTGACCGGAAAGCCTCCAGTAAACATAGCAGCTGATGTGAAGGGTGCCATTGAGACCGACTCCCTGCACTTGATTATAGATGAATCAGCTGGAGAGTGGCCTTTTGTACAAGCCAAGCAATTGATAGACCTGGGGCTGAGATGCGCTCAAAGTCGTAGGAGGAAGCGCCCGGATTTGGAGAGTGAGTGGAAGTTGGTTGAGTCCTTGATAATGGCTGCTTCCTTATCTGTGTTGCCAAGTTTCAAATCTCAACTCGATGACAAAGGCATACCTTCCTACTTCATGTGTCCAATTTCTCAGGTAAGACTTTGTTGGATCTCCTCTTAATTGATGAACCACTCTTAGTGGAAATTTTGTCGAACACTTAGCATGCACGAGTAATAATAATGCACTAGTAGGCATAAACCAAGCACGACAATCATATAACCAAATATTTAATCCGAACCAACTCTCTAGAATCTGAACGCGGATAATGCTTGCATTAATATTATATCAAAATGGATTTTAGTTTTGAAGAGTCAAAAGGTCTCGTACCTGACAATAAAACCACTTCTCAGTAAGCCCTTTAATCACAAATATTTAGTGTAGGGCCCGACGAGAGCCGTCGTGCCATTGGGATCATTTGTAGCGGAAAAGAGAAAAAAAAAATATACACGGGCTAGTCTCGGCTGTAGCGAAAAGTAAAAAAAAAAAAAAAAGGTTGCGATGTGGAAGACAATAAGTTGAGCTGATAAGGAAATTGAATTGGACTGGATGGAAATATTGGACTTTAAAAAGAGTAGATAAACTTGTTCACCATGAATAGACAATAATTTAAAAAATACATGGGTTAAGTTTTGTTTTTTTCAAAATTTAAGAGATAGACAATCTACTGAACAACTGCCTACCCTTGAGTCTCACTGGTCAGTCGCCCCTGATTAACCAATTTCGAGTAGAATTAGGGTGTTCTTAAGGTCACCAAGTCTCTTTGTGAGCTTAACTCAATAATCTATCGGATTGACTTCAAGTTATGCATCCAAACCGTTGAAACCGATCTACTTCATGAGTGATGAGTTTACATGTCAAATTTATAAATTTTCAAACTAATTTAATATAAGATCAAGCAATCAAAAATTGATAAAAAATGAACACATTAAAATTAACTTATAAACCATCTTTTTTTGACCGCTTGACTTTATACTAAATTAGTTCGAAAATTTATAAATTTTATACACATCACTCGTAAAGTAGATCGATTTTAACAGTTTGGATGTATCGTTTGAAACAAATTCAATAAGTTTTTGAATTAAGCTCACAAAGAGGCTTGGTGAGCTTAAGAACACCCTAGTTCTATTCACCAATCTATATTGAATCTATAATTGTAAAAGCATATTTAAATAGATGTTTATTTGAGCGTGAGTACGTCATTGAACTTGATATTTCAAGATAATAATTCATCCTTAGAAAATTCTTGAGTGCGCTATCGGACTTGACCAGACATCATTCTTCTCTCAGGCTCTCAGCCTCTCACGAATGCCGTAATGGCGAGATTCGATTCCCAATATTTGTCTTTTGTCATCTACATCTTTCTCTATCCGACCTGGGTGACTGTAGTCTGTAATATTAGTAAAGGCCTCATAAACCCAGTCGAAGCCTACTGGGCTGGACTTTAGTAGGGATTCTCTAATATTAGTGAAGGCCGCATAAACCCAGTCCCCACATATAAAATTGTCTGTGGAGAAATTTTGTTTTTGTTGGTATGGTGTATTAATATCTTTTTTTTCCAAGTACAACAATAGATAAAGTGAGGTTATGATATTTTGTAAAGTGCAAATCGGTCTATATTAATAATTCATATTTTTATTTTAAAGTTCAAATAGTTGATACGAACGATCAATATGATTTCCATATAAAAATAAAACTTGGAGATCAAATTTTATTTTTTTATAATCTTTTTTTTTAATAGGTAGAAAATCACATGATCTAAAGATCTTGAATCATTCATAAATAGAGTTTATCTACCCTTATAAAAAATAGTAAAAAATTCTAAAAATATAAAATTTGGTCTCTAAGTACAATTTCATGTGGAGATCATGTTGAACGATTCAAATAAATTATTTAGATTTTAAAAACAAAGATATGAATCTATAGTACGAACTGATATGCACTTTTTAAAATACCATAGCCGCTCCACTAATATCTAAAAAAATTCTTAGATATTCTTATTTTGAAAAAGATGTAGTGTTGAAAAAAATGATTTTCAGGAGGTAATGAAGGATCCTCACATAGCGGCAGATGGTTATACATATGAAGTTAAAGCCATTAAAGGTTGGCTCGAGGGCGGGCATCAGACGTCGCCGATGACAAATTTGCCCCTTGTCCACCTCGAACTTACTCGAAATCATGCCCTTCGTTCTGCCATTCAAGAATGGCTCCTCCACCATCCATAGTGTCTTGATTTAAGACTCAAAATGTAAATTTGATTTGATGATGTAAAAACATGCACATGAAGAAAATGACAGCTGCAATATAATTTGTAGGATAGTTTTTTCTGGTAATGCAAGTGACCTTTTTTTTTTATGAGGATTACTGCTGGTTGATGTCAGAAATTGCACTTTGTGATGTTGGTATTTTCAAAAATACTATTGTGATATTTAGACACTATTTGAGCCATGAATAAATTAAAATTCTTGTGTGCTTGGTTTGCTCTCTGCCTCAGTTGCAGAATGCATTCCCCCATTTCCATATTTATTGTCCATAGTATAATTCATTTCTTGAACTCTAGGTTCATTTCGGATTCATTCTTTTGATACAATTAGCATAGTTTAATATTTTGTGACAGCTTAGATCAAACCGAAAGAAATCAAACATTCATAAAATAAAAATTCGCGAAAGTATCCTCGCACATAAAATAAATTCGCAAAAATCAAACATTCTTGAACCATTACCAGAATTTTATCCTCGCACATAAAATAAATTCGGGAAAATATCTGCAAAAATACAGATGCAGTTAAGCAATTTTATCCTTGCACATAAAATAAATTCTTGTAGTTCTAGCTGAAATCATAAATTTCTGATCTTTGCTTTCAGTTTTCATTAGTTCAGCGATGGGTTGCTTTCAAACATATCGCTGATCTATTCGAAATGAGAGAAATTAACAAGATTAAAGCTGATCAGTTAATACGAGATGATATAGAAAAGAGATAAGTTTGGTCCATGCATGCCAGGTTAGTGGTCTTGTTTCTCTACTGAATTTAAGAAAATTACGATTTAAACAGGCACCAAATTGCGAGAACATATATATAGACTTCAAATTTTCTAGAATTATTAAAGAAAATAACTTCTACAAACACTAACCTAATTAAGGACAGATTCCCCACAGAAAAACATCGCTTTTATTTTTTATAATCAGTCGTTGGTTTAGTGGCAAACACAATATCCTCTATGTAGAATATCATAGGTTTGAAATTCAGATGGAGATTTCTTGTGTATATTCAATAATTTGGTGGATTGAACTTCAACTTTTACTCAAAAAAAAAAAAATTATGAACATTTACAAGGTCTCTCCTGTTTATATGTAATAGGAATACAATTATCGATTTGTGAGATTATAATTAGTTGAGATTAATTACTGTGATTTAATAATATCAATTCCCACCGTAACGCGTGGGCATTTGACTAGTATATATGAACTTTCTCAATAGTTTCACATCAAGATTATATAGACCAATTGTACGGCTGTTATCTATGGTCAACAATAAATCAATAATGTCATACAACTAATATAACTAATCATTATTGACCATTATATATAAAACGGTTTTCATACATAAAAAAACTGATAAAAGAAATATATTTCTAATACGAAATACATATTTTTATTTTGATAGATTAACTATAAAAAAAATGATATAATTTGAAATAAATTGCACATTGCTTGTTTTGATGCAATTACATGCCGCGCGTGTTTCAGATATCCGTTTTTATTCTGACCGAGGGATCCCTCGGTGACTTTGACTTGGTCCAAACTCGATCAAGGTATATTCTTTTTTTTTTAAGGTTAGTGGAAAGGGATCAAGGTATATTCTTAAGAAATAAATTGCACATTGCTTGTTTTGATGCATAAGAAAATTAATGCGACAAATTCAAGTATCAAGGTTTAACTAGGGTAAGAAAATGCGACAAACAAGAAAATGGTCAGAATTTCATCGAACCTCCAATGCTCCACTGAAAGAGAGATTGCTTACTGACTAGTCAAACTGGTAACTGGTCAAATAAATTGTGGTCAAATAATCATAGCTAGAAATTAATTAGCATAAGGGGCTGCTATTATAATATTGGGAACCAACTCCGCTGCTCTCCAAATAGGAGAGCAGGACCCTGCTTTTCTAAACCGAATCGTTCATCTGTGTTGAGATCCGTGCACAAAAAAAATTCAACGGTTCGATTTAGAAAAGCAGGGTCCTGCTCTCCTATTTGGAGAGCAGCGGAGTCAGATCCTATAATATTGAGCCTATTTTACACCTTTACCGAATTTGTCCTTTTCAAGAAAAAAAATTCTATCTAAACTCAAACAATAATCTTAAAGAAAAGTATTTAGTGAATTAAAAAAAAATAGCTAGCAATGTATTTTCATGGAAATTACTAACAAGTAATGTAATTTCCGGTTATTTTCATTCTTATTTGTTAAGCTTCTTTTATTTTACTAATTTAATCAGCTATAATACTCTTTCAGCTATTTAATTGAAGTTAACTTAAGTTTTCATTTTTTTTTTATTATTCGGTAGTAGTTGACTTTATTAAGATTATTAAAAATAATATTAGATTATAAATAAAATAAAATTTTCAGAAAAAGATGACTGCAGTTTTCAGCAAAGCAATGAGTACCTATTAATTACCACACATTGTTGTTGATTTGCTTTATCAAATATCCGCTAATTAAATAAATTTAGGAAAAATGTTTGCATGTATAGCTTATAATGGTTTACTTAACCCTTATGCAAAAATTAGAAAAATATTATGCTAATAAATATTGTATATATAAAGACGAGTAGATTAGAGTGTTCTTTGTAAGATTAAATTCAAAACAAATCGGTTTGACTTCAAACGAAAAATTCAAAATGTAAAACCGATCTACTTCATTGGTGATGCGTTTATATACCAAAATTTATAGATTTTCAAACTAATTTTGTACAAGGTTAAGCGGTTAAAAAATGATGAAAAATGAATGTATTAAAATTAACTTATAATTTTTTTTTTACCGCTAACTTTATACTAAATTCGATTTTAAGGGTTTGGATTTTGTTTCTTGAAGTCATTCTGATAAATTTTGAAGTTAATATCACCAAAGAGCTTGGTGAGCTTATGAACGCCCTAGTTCTACCCGTATAAAGACAATTATATTGCAAGCTGGAGCTATTATTTTATAGATAGTAATGCTATTGGTAACTCTAATTTTTTTTCTTTATTTGTAAATTATTATGCGTCGATTCTAGGTTTCAAATTCACTATTATCTGACTATATAACATATAATAACCTTTTAGTTCAAGTAATTCATTGAATACTTAATGATATTCAACTATCTAATTATTCTAATAACTATAAATCATAAGTTGGCCTTTTAAATAAACCTTATTTAGTTTCAATAATGATTATGATATAAAAGATTTTTTTTTTTTAACCTAAATCATTGTAATTTTTTCTAGAACATTCTTTATTAGACATATATTAATAGCGTCAAGAAAAGAGACAGAGTCAATCAATTGCAAGATAAATTAGATAGTGTTTTCAATAATTTAATCATTGCTCTCAAAATAGCACCATTCTTTATTTATTTTTTTCCTCCAGTAATCCACTTCCCATTTGCTATCAAGTAGTAAAAAGTATAAATAATTTGATGTGTATATTTATTCAAAAAAAATCATCTTCGTTTTTCCAAGAAATCATTTTTAATATCAAGCAATGAATATGTAGTTCCAAATTCTTGAATTAACAAGTCAACTTTCCGTACAAACTCGACAGTCACTGCCCGCTGTCAAGTTTTCTCAAACAAAAAAAAACAAAAAACAAGTCAAACTTTCCAAGATATTTTACATCCATAACTTGGAAATACCAGAACTTAAATTTGGGCATATCCCAAATCCTCTAAACCACACGTCCATACTAAGAAGCCGGCTCTCCCTCCCTCACGCTGGTGGAGATGAATGAGTCCGGTCAGGTGGAGGAGAAGGTTTATGTGGCGCTGCCAGAGAGGTTGAAGGATGGAAAAAATACTCTCTCATGGGTATTGAATCATTTCTCTAATGAAGCAAAGATCATTATAACTCATGTACACATCCCTGCTCAAATGATTCCTATGAGTAAGCACTCTTACCGATTTATTTCTCTTACTAAAGCTTCTATAGAAGATGTAATCTATAAATCCTGAGAAGCACACCCAACTTTTTTACAGTGGGAACCAAGTTTCCTGCAAATCAATTAAGTCCTCACCAGGTCAACTCATACAGACAAGAGGTGTGGGAAAAGGCAGAAAATTACTTGAATGATTATCTCATACAATGCTCCAAAGCTAAGGTCCTACTAGTTTTTTGTTTTTTTGCATTTTATTTGCTTCTTAATTGTTAATTTTTTTTCTTCAATTTTGGAATTCAAATGGAGCACATGTAGGATTGTGAAATGAGGAACACATAACAGACATGTGCATAAATGGTCTGACCAATTACAATGTTAGCATTTTTTTTTCTTGTTTTTGTTCAAGTGTAATCTTCTCTTTTATTTGTTTCTTCTTAATCAGTTTAGAGCCGAGAAACTAATGTTTGTGTCTAATGATGTTGCACATGGACTTGTTGAGCTTGTTAGTTTGCATTGCATGAGTAATCTTGTCATGGGGGCTGCTTCAGACAGGCGGTATTCAAGGTATGCTAATCATGTTGTTCCATATTTAATTCTTAGCCATTTTACCACAATCAATGGAATTTATGTAATCTATCTTTTTTCTTAATAGGTAATTATTTCTAACATGAGTTTGTTTATACATACTTTTAGGGGAATGTCCGAGGTAAAATCCAACACAGCAAAGATTGTGATGGAGAAAGCTCACCCGTCGTGCAAAATATCTTTCATCTGCAATGGAAACCTTGTATGCACAAGGTATATTTTTCCTTTTCTTTTTGTTCATTTTATACTTTCTTAAAATCATGTGGCTCCTCCATAAATAAGTGTCGTTTTCCATACGAGCGAAAGACAAATATTATGAGGACCCCATGCGAAGTTAGTTAAAAATTAACATAACAAATTAATGTTAAGGAAAAAGCAAAACAAACCTTTCATAATAATCTTTCAAATTATAACACTTTTTATATCAACCTTTGTCAAAGGGAACCGACACTACTGCCAACACGAACCTTGAACCAGGTAGCATCAATGCCTATGGAAAGAAACAGGCAAAATCTATTCCCAAGAAAGTCGAGTTTAGATATGTGGAATTTGTATGTTGGTGGGATGATCCCCGGTTTTCCTGCTCCATCCACTATTCAATCGAGTTCCAGGAACAGTGATAACTACTCGATTGATTTCTCAGAAGGAGCTACAAGATCGGATGCAGCATCATCTATTGCAAGTGAAGAAGGGTACAGCAACTATGACTTCTTGTCATTTAACAGGGATGATGATTTCGTTGTAAGATTCTTGCACGAGTCTCGCTTGGGATCTCAAGGTTCCACATCAGCACGCGAACAGGTACTCTTCAGCAGCCTAACGCTTGCTTTATTGCTTCAAAATATTATAAAAAAAACTGAGTCCATTTCACTTCCCTATGTCACTCGTGGCGCAATAATATACTAAATTTTTTTGTGTCATTGAATTACCAATCAAAACCAGTAGTCTGATAATCTGATTGTAAAATTTGAGATAATATGTAACTGATTCTAAAGAAGCAGCAGCATATTAGTTTAGCTCCAGGAATTTTCCAGGAAATGGTTTTTAAAACCCACAAAACAAAATATTTGACAGTCATACTTTTCTTATCGCACTAATTTCATATAAAAAATTTCTTTCAGGGAAATATAGCTGACATCTGCACCAAACTCCAAGCAGCCTTCGTAGATGCCGCAAAATACAGGGTCCAACTTAATGAGGAGATATGCAAACGTGAAAGGGCTGAAATGGACCTAGCTTCCTTGATCCAAAAGGTATCTATTTAATATGCAAATGCAAGTTATTTGGAACTTCAATTACGACAGTAGAAAATAAGCATGATCATTGGCACAACTGAATTGGACTTTTCAGGCGGAAGAAATGCCAAATGCCCTTCTAAAAGAAAAGCAAGAGATGGAGTTTTTACACAAGGAGATAGAAATGTGCAAAAGCCAACTAGATTTGCTGCAAGAAGAAAATAAAAAATTACAAGAGGAGAGAAATATTGCAGTTAAAGAGATCGAAGAATTACGCAATGGTGCCGGTTGTGGATCTTATGGAGCGTTCTCCGAGTTTTCTCTATTAGAGCTTCAACAGGCAACTGATAAGTTCAGTGATTCACATAAGATAGGCGAAGGAGGTTTTGGTTGTGTCTACAAAGGCTTTTTGCGCAACACCATGGTTGCTATAAAGATGCTCCATCCTGAAAGCCTACAAGGCAGGCCAGAATTTGAACAAGAGGTAACTTCATTTTTTGGGGACCGAGCAGTCACATGACTGAATCAGTGGGAGCATATTGATGCAAAAAAAAAAAATAAGTGTTCAATATTTTTACCTATTTTGGATGACAACAAACAAGATAAACTCATACACGGAAATCATTACCAATTTTCTTTACCTATCAATTTCTGCAATAACTTTTTTAGGCTAACTCATGTTTCTCGTTTTGCATCAATAGGTTGCTATCCTGAGCACAATGAGGCACCCAAACCTTGTTACCCTTATAGGAACATGCTCAGAACAGTCAGCTCTAGTATATGAGTATTTACCTAATGGTAGCCTCGAAGATAGACTTACTCGTGAAGGTGGCACCCCAGCACTCACGTGGCAGGTGCGCATGCGTATCATCAGTGAAATTTGCCGCGCTCTCCTGTTCCTTCACTTGAACAATCCCAATCCTATTGTCCATGGAGATCTTAAGCCAGCAAACATCCTCCTAGATGCCAACTTGGTTAGTAAGCTCAGCGACTTTGGCATTTCTCGCCTCCTAATGGAATCCAACACAAACACCTTAGTGCACCGCACTGAAAATCCTAGGGGAACGTTTGCCTACATGGACCCAGAATTTCTGAGCAGTGGAGAAATAACGGTAAAATCTGATGTCTACTCATTTGGTATAATTGTTCTTCGACTATTGACCGGAAAGCTTCCAGCAAATATTGCAGCTGATGTGAAGGGTGCCATTGAGACTGACTCCCTGCACTTGATTATAGATGAATCAGCTGGAGAGTGGCCTTTCGTACAAGCCAAGCAATTGGCAATCCTTGGGCTGAGATGTGCTCACATGCGTAGGAGAAAACGCCCGGATTTGGAGAGTGAGTGGAAGTTGGTTGAGTCTTTGATGATGGCTGCTTCCTTACCTGAATTGCCAAGCTTCAGGTCTCAACTCGATGACAGAGGCATACCTTCCTACTTCAGGTGTCCCATTTTTCAGGTAAGATATTGTTGGATTTCCTTTCAATTGATGAACTACTTTTAGTGGAACTTTTGTCGAACACTTACATGAGTATAATCATCCACCAGTAACCATAAACCAAGCAAATGACATGGCAATTATTTAATCAGAACCAACTCTTTGGGATCTGAACGCCAACAATGCTTGCATTAATATTCTATCAAAATGGATTTTAAAACTCAAAATCAGCAAGCCTTTGAATAAAAAACATTTAGAGGACATAAGAGGATCCAAATCAAAGAATAAACATTACCCAATTATTCGGATAATTTGGTTTCCGTTGATTTGACCTAACTACACCGATAAAGCTTTAAGTTCCGCTGACCGCTGGAATCAAGCATAACCAACGAACCAAACCCTCTCCATTCTGTCTCTCTCCCATTTATTTTTCCCTTTTATTCTCTCTCTCTCTCTCTGTTTTTTTTCTTTCTGGTGTTTGTTTTGACTTTGACCAGAGAGCCCTCTTCTCTCCGGCTCTCAGCCTCTCACGGCCTGCGCAGTGCCGAGATTCGATTCCCATTATTAGTCGGGTTACAGGAACTTTTCTCTAGAGGTCCTGGGCGACTCTCTAATCTCAGTGAAGGCCACTTAAAACCGGATCTTTGAAGTAACTCAAATTTGAAGTTTAGATCTGGACTGTCCGATCTGAGATAGAATATATGGAACATCTTTAATATTCGTGCAAAAGCAGATCACAGTCTGGATCAAACTCAAATTTTGAGTTACATATGAATTCGTGCAAATCCACTATGTTTGCTGGACTCTTTGGGTAGTGAGTCCGTATCCTTTGAACTCAAATGTTGAATTTAGATTCAGACCTTCCGTTCTGGACCAATAATTTAAACTCAAAATTTGAGTTACTTTAGGTAATTTGAATTCTTTTCCAGTTCCTACATATTTGATTGCCTGGGGGAGAAAATTTGTTTTGGTATCGTGGTATGGTGTATTCATCTCTTTTTCCGAGTAATCACAACAAAATATCTAAAATATTCTTAAATATGATCTGTTTAGATACGAACTGTTAGTGAAATCTAGCATTCTTATTTTGGAAAATATCTAGTGCTCACGTCACTAACATTTTGTCGATGGAATTTGAAAAAAAAAAAAAAAATTGATTTTCAGGAGGTAATGAAAGATCCTCACATTGCGGCAGATGGTTATACATATGAAGCTGAAGCCATTAAAGATTGGCTTGACAGCGGGCATAAGATTTCACCGATGACAAATTTACCCCTGCTCCACCTCGAACTTACTCCAAACCATGCCCTATGTTCTGCCATTCAAGAATGGCTCTTGAGCCATCCAGAACGGTAGCAACCTCTAATTTAGTATATATGTTGTATGCAGTGCATTAATTTAATTTAAGACTCAAAATGTAAATATGAGTTGATAATGTAAAAGCGTGAACATGAAGAAATGAGATCTAGAGCCGCAATATAATTTGTAGGATATATTTTGTGGCAACGAAAGTGAGCTTGAGGATTAGTAGTTGATGTTAGAAATTGCACTTGCGAATAGAGATGTCAAAATGTCATATCTCGTGAGTGGATACGTCGCGACATAACATGCATGTCGATCACGTATCTTTTGACTTTTTTTTTTGCATGCTGTGATTACTTTTAATAACAGCACAATACACAAACTGACCTAATTGTAGCACAATACGTCACGTGACATAGTATGATATGCCACAAAACATGATACAACACATGGTCATGTATAGACACGCACAACACAATACACCACAACATGTGGTCATGTACATTACCATGGACACTACACAACACGAGAACGACATGTGGTCATGTATAGACACGCGTGATTATATTCATCGATCCTGATTGGACAGGCAGTTTTCAAAGAAAATTGAAAAGGTTTCAAAAAAGGGAAAGTCCTTCGGGTGCAAATATAATCAAATAGCTAGGATCAATCACGACATGTATGGTCGTAGTGTGATACACGAGTTATGACCATTTGCGCGTCGTGATTGTCTCTCCGTCATTTATTCAGAGCCTGATACATAAAATTTGATTATGACACGACACGACCTGCAATGTTCAATTCTATCTAAATTTTGTATCCAATGAATTCCTTTAAACTTTTTGTATGCGGAGCATTTTTGTATCAGTAGTTCAGTACTCTGGAAATGAATTCTGTCGCGATCATTTTAACTTTTGTAATGTTTGTATTTTCAAAAATACTTTTGTGATATTTCATATTTGGACACTAATTGAGCCATTGACTCATGTGCTCTTCCTGTCTGCCTCAGTTGCAGATGCATTACTCCACTTCCATATTTGCTTTAATCTTGATCTAATTTATATTGATGGGCGCCAAAGGATACTTTATAATTATGTTGAACAATATTTACGTCACTTGTCCATTGTTTGGTTCTCTTTTAATTAATTTAATTCCACCCGTCCGTAATATGTACTAGAAAAAAACACAGTTAAATAGTTTCACAACTATTATAGTAAATGGTATTCGCAGATCATCCTGCAGAATCTGAAGCTCTTTTGATGCCAATTGTAACATGAACAAATTGAATATTTAGGGGGATTACTCCCTGCATGAAATCCAAATTGATTTATTTTTTCAGACTATTAGAGTAGTTTGATATTTCCAGACTATTCGCAGATCAAACTGAACGAAATCAGACATCCATTTTCTGTCTCGTCTCAGGTTGTTCCAGAGTGAATAGAAATTGGCGGACTGATGTGCCAGGACCAACGTTTCTAGGCATTTCATAGATATATGATTAACACTTATCTTTGCATTTCATAGAAGAAGGGACCCCTATGGAATAATAATAATAAACAACAAAGCTAAAACATTCCTTCTTCTTCTTCTTTTTTCTTTTTCTTTTTAAAGCTACATCAAAATTAAACTTTAAAGCTATAGGAGGGAGCACAGATTATGCCTTCTGGTGGTTCTGAAGCCAGTCTTGAATGGCTGAACGAAGGGGATGATTTGGAATTAGATGGATGTTTGGGAGGGGCAAATTCGTCATCGGAGATGTATTATGCCCTCCATCAAACCAACCTTTTATAGCCGCGAGTTCATATGTATACCCATCTGCTGCTATATGAGGTTCTTTCATTATATCCTGAAAATAGATTAACACCAATGCTTTCAGTTTGAATCTAACTTCGTTGATGGAAATTAAATTGCAAAAGTAGTGATCTTTTATTGTCATTCCTTGGGAAACAATCCCCAAAAATAGAGACAGATGGAGAAAGATATAATGTTACATTGTAAACAACAAGCATGATATAGAGGGGCACAGGATCATATTTTACCTGCACAATGGGACAAAAGAAGTATGATGGTGCATGATTTTCATCTGCAATAGATTTGCAACATGGCGAAGTAGGCGCCATTGCAGCCGTTAGTAATGGTTCAATTCCAGGCCACACATCCTTCATCAGACCAGATCGACTCTTCCTACAGATTTTGGTACACCTCAGACCGATATAAGCCAGCTTCTTGGCATGGACAAAAGGCCATGATCCAGCTGATAGGTCGATCATAGCCATGAAATCCTTATCAGATGCTGCTCCCACATGTTCCACAATATTCAATACTGGCTTCCGGGTTAAGAGGCGGAGTATAATGATCCCTAGGGAGTAAACATCTGACTGGGGAGTCAATTCTCCAGTAGCCACAAACTCTGGATCTATGTAGCCATATGTCCCCTTCGGATTGGTGCGATGAAATGCCGAGGTTCTGCTAGATGCCCGTAGGAGACGGGCAATGCCAAAGTCACTGGTCTTACTAACAAAATTGGAGTCTAGAAGAATGTTGTCTGGTTTGAGATCACCATGGACTATGGGATGAGGCTTTGCTGAGTGGAGAAAGATTAGAGCAGAACAGACCTCGCCGATTATTTTAGTACGAAGCTGCCAGGTAAGAGGTGGAGTGTTACTTTTGCAGTTGAGTCGATCTTCCAAATTACCATTTGGTAAGTACTCATAAACTAGAGTCGATGCTTCTGGACATGATCCTACAAGGGTTGTGATATTTGGATGCCTCACTTTACCAAGAACGGAAATCTGTAATATAAAAAAGAAGTCAGAATTGAACAAAAAAACTCTTGTTCTGATATCATAGTTTAGTTATTTTGACTGAAAATGCTACCTCTTGTTCAAACTCAGTTCTGCTTCGTAAGCTTTCAGGATTCAATTTCTTGACGGCGACCACAGTATTGCGCAGGAAACCCTTATAGACAGGTCCAAATCCACCTTCTCCAATCTTCCTTAAAGCACTGAAATTTTCAGTTGCTTGTTTTATTTCTTCAAGTGAAAACTCAGTGCACATGGGTTCTATCCTTCTCTGATCACGCAACTGTTCGTTATCTCGTGCTGTTACGTTAAACTTTAGCAACAATTGGTTGTGACTTTGTTCTAGCGAGCTCAATTTACTTTGCAATTCTGTAGCGGCTGAAGTTGCATTACTCAGCTCCTGTTGCAAACGAACTTTCTCTGCTTCTAGTGACTCGTTGCGGTCTCGGGCTGCTGCACAGATGTATTGTATGTCCTTGACAGAAATTTCAGCTTCCAAAATGCGCCTTTCCATTTCCTTTCTTTGATTGTTCACATCATCAAAAGAGTTGTGATTCTTGCTCTGGCTCATTAATTGCCGTTTCTCAAGCTTGAGTTGTTCAATCTCCTGCTTTAGCTGATCTTTCTCCATTTTTTCTTTCTCGAGAAATTTCTCAATGTCTCTCCTCCACTGCACATCTTTCAACAGTAGCTCCCTGGACCATTTTTCCTACAGCATAACCATAATACGAGATCCAAGTTTCAACAAACCGTATAGTTTAATTAAATTGATTTTGGGAAAAGGTTTATTTCATTAATTCAGCCTAAGGATTATATATGGAATACACATCTTACATATAGGTCCCTAATCTATTTCATAATTTCCCTTTTACATAATTGCCCTTTTTAAATTTAACTCTCAACAAATTATACATAACTCATAATAGTAAAAAGGTGCCAAAGTACTTTTGTAGTCACGGGCTGAATGACCCAGAGAGATCAAAGAACATTCATAATTGTATGGCACTTTACAACCTCTTTCCTCTGTGCTCGAGTAGATGATGCTTAGAGGATCTTTCCTTTCTTTCCTTTTTGTTTCCTTGTAACCTTGTTCCTAGTTTGTTTGCGTTCCCCTTCATTATTATTATTTTTTTGGTTTTTTTTTAAGTGCATGCAAAGTTTGTGTGTGTATTCTTCTTTGCGACTCAACAGAGACTCACTAGTGAGTCCTATATAAGATACGTGCATCATTACTCACATTTGTTTGGAGCTACTACTATTGTGTGTATCCACGCTTTTGGGATACACACATCCATTATGTTAGTATGCTCTTGTACATGGATCCATGCATCTGACACCCTAGGGCTTGCTAGAAACTTACACAAACAAACTTCATGTTTGTTTTGAGGCATTAAAACCCAAATTCTGAACTTTAAAGGCACTCCAGTGAAAATGATTATTACTGTTAAAAGCATTGCTTTCTGCCAACCCCAATACATTTCCTTTTCTGCATTCTGGTGCCTGCTAAGCACTTCAAAAGCTTTCTCCCTGATGTTCTCAAGTGGATCAGCATCTTGATCCATTTCTTCCTAAAATTATCATAAAAAAGCATAAAAAGTTAGATCAAATAAACCATTAGCAGCCTAAGATGGCTAAGGAAATACTAGTTGTTCCCAGTGGTCTAGCTGGATTATACACACTGTTGTTGAGTAAAAGTAGAAGGTATAAAATCTGGTTCTCGGTTCTCACACTTCTGAGATTGATCAATTCGGAACTGCACTTTTACTAAGATGGCTAAAGACATACTAGTTCCCAGTGGTCTAACTGGATTATACAAAATGGGGCTGAGTAAAAATAGAAGGTACATAATCTGGTTCTCGGTTCTTATACTTCTGAGTTCTGAGATTGATCAATTCGAAACTTCACTTTTAAAATGAATACCTTCTTTGTATAAATGGATGCCTCGGTATAATTCAAAGCAGCAATAGTTGAGTATGGAAAGGTTAAATGTCTTAAATCAGAAAATATTTCTTTCTCAGTTCATATACATAAAATCCGAGAAACATTAACCAGAAAAAAAGTATGTAATAAGTATCACTAAGGCACAATTCAACAGAGCAAAGAGTAAAGAAATAGAAGAAACTTGTGCACCTCTTCATCATCACTCTTTCCACCAGCATTTGATGAGGATGATGCTTCACCACCATTACAAGAGATCCTACATGTGCACATCAAGCACTATAAATATAAATGGGAGGGATGTACCTACAAACATGCAATATGTACTGGCTGGTGTTTACAGGGATGCATTCTTCTGTATGTTTTTCATGTTTCAAGTTTCATAGAAGAGTATTCTGCTGTATTTCTTTCCCATTGCTTTTAAGTATTTATTTTTTCTTTTCTTTTCTTTTTTTGGGTGAGGGATGGGGCCCTGAAACTTGAATTACAAAGCATCATCAATGCCCCACTTCGTCCATACTCCATGTAAATGCCGCAAACAAAAAAGGACCATAAAAAGAGATTATACAAGAAAAAGGTAAGAATCAAAAGAATTTGATTGATATAGAGCACCTTACCCTTAAGGACCAATGCATACAGGTATCCCCATTATCAAGCCTGAATTTTATTTTATTTAAACTACATGAGATGTTCTTCCTGGACTTCAGGAAATCACTCACTTCATAAAAATTTGAAAATACCTATTAAAAATCACTTTTCCATTGTAGACAAACCAAAGCTTGCATGATGGTTTTGCCTCTCTCAATAATCTCTTTACTCCCTCTGACGTCGCTGGCCGACTGCAATTTATGGAACTTATCAGCAGAATGCTCATAATTTAATCCAAAGGCAAAAGCATCAGTATTGAGTTACATGCAAATTGTACCTCTCTTTTACTGTACTCACAACCACTTTACAGATATCGAGAGTACGAATGATGTCGAGAAGTCCTTCAAATGTATCTACTGCCTCGACTAATAACTTCATACATTTGGACTAGGAAAAGGTAAAAAGGAAAACTAATCAGGCTTTGCTCCATTGCTCGCTGTCTTTCTTTACAAAAAACACACGGAGCGGGAGAAAAAAAGAAATAATAAGGCAAAGCATTGCTTTGGTGGCGTTAGAATGAATTGGTAAAACAGAAAGGTTCATTGCCAAAAATAAAAAAGAAAGGTTATAAAATTATTCAACCTCTCCCTCTCAAGTACATCCAATATGCAATACCCCACAACAGGAATCTCTTATCCAACAAAACAGATTTAGGATATTTAAAAGAAGATCAAACCAAACCTTAAGTATATGTTGACACTGAGATAGGTACTCGTTCAGAACTCCATTCAACCTCTCCCTCTCAAGCTTCCTATATGCAGCAACAAATTCCTCCTCTAGATGGTTCGCATCAATCTCCATACCCACTGAATTCAGATTTGAACAAATTAAAATTTATTAGCAAACTCCCAAATTAAAACTGGAAACCAAAGTAAACTCAAATTTAAGCTTCATACTTAAAGTAATCATCTTAGTTGGTTTATACACATGGGCTACTGCGAACCAGACCGAATCGTTCCCTGCAAAATAGTTGAAAGCCCAATTCAAGGTTAATTTCCCCTCATCAAAGTTCTCTGGCAAAACAACAAGCACAGTGTTCTCGGCTGGAGGCCCCCATTCAGCATTCACTGGGTCTAACCAGAAACTTCCCTCCATATCTCCAGATTCTTCACTCATGAGCTCCTTCTACCCTGAGCAGGAACAAACTTAGAAGAAAATGGGTGGTTCTCAAAGTCAAAGGCTGGAATGGGAAAAGGGAAGTGAAAAAAGGGGAAATTTCTCTGCATTGCAAGCATGATTTTGCCTCCTGTTTCAAGGTAAACATATTAATAGTGAAGAAATCGAGTTGGAAGGGGAGACGAGTCGTCCAATTCGTATCGTCTGCATTTTGCATTTTGAGTTAATGCAGAATGAATCCGGACCGTCCGATCTGTATTGGGAGTTTTTTTTTTAAATAGAATTACTTTAAATTATTTTAACGGAACAAGCCTCTGCCGGGCAAGAATTCGAAAACTAGCCTCCACTGATCCTAGAGACCGGTGTAGCAAAAAAAAACCCAATCTACACCGGTCCCTAGGACCGGTGGAGCCTGTTTTGCACCAGCCACAGCATTCTATACGGAAAACCACACGAAATAGCCCTGCACCGATCCTGTGGATCGGTGGAGCTTCAACATACAGATAACTTTATGAAAATGGTAATGGATGATGGCATCTTAGGATATGTTCATGATCTGAAATTTTAGGAGATTTGAATCCTCTGTTATATGCACCGAATTGTAACATAGTATTTCTTTTAATCTTTTAAGAAATAATACTAACTTACTTTTGTTACACATCCATTTAATAATTTTAAAAAATATTATATAAATTAAAAATCAACCATTAAGCATTAACAACTTTTAAGTCCTAAAAGACTGTATTAGTTTCAAATTGGTAAAAAAATTTGATACACATTCAATTTAAATAATAAATAACACATCTTCTATTTAAATTTTTAATTTGAGCAATATTTTTTCATACATAAATGAATATATTAAAAGCATATAAAATACTGATTGATATTATTTAATATTTTTATTTTTTTTAGCTGCCTGGTTTCTATAAGGTTATCTGTATGTTGCATATAATCAATGCATCATGCCATCATCCATATAATCAATGCATCAAGCCTCCACCGGTCCTAGGGATCGGTGGAGGTATAGATGAGGGATTTTCTGTGGCGAGGGTATCGGCTGGTGCAAAACTGGCTCCACCGGTCCCTAGGACCGGTGTAGATTGAGTTTTTTTTGCTACACCGGTCCCTAGGATCGGTGGAGGCTAGTTTTCGAATTTCATCGCGTAAGAGGCTTGTTCCGTTGAAATCATTTAAAGTAATTCTATTTAAAAAAAAAAACCCTGTATTGGCATTAATCCGTGCATTTTATCTCATACCGGATTGACCGGGATCCTAATCGGACGGTCAAGATGTATTAACTCAAATTCAAATTCTGATTTAATACAGTTCTTTCATTTTTATAAATTCAAGAGAAACCTCTTCGTATTCCTACCGACATTTTTATTAATATCCAACATTAAATAGGAATTAATAAATATATTCAATTTGACTAGATTTTGTTAAAAATGTCCAAACCGGCCATTTAATGGCCGGCCTCTATTTTTTTTCCAAACGGGCATTAAATGGTTGGTCCTCAATTTTTTTTTTTATAGATTATGAAGAACAAGATACTGAAATCTAACAATAAAAATTCAAATTTTTAATATTTGCTAGATTACTTCTTTTGATGTATAATTAACATATTTATACTAAAATACGCAAAATTGCTTGAAATTATGTTAAATTACGCTGAATTACACTAAATTACGTTAAATTACGCTAATTATGTTATATGACGCTAATGAAATACGGTAAATTACGCTAAATTACATATGAATAGGGACGATATCTTCACTGAGAAGGTGAAAAACGACGATGAAACTTCAAACGGCCATAAAACAGCGCTCGAGTGTCCGATTTTAGCAAATGACCAAAAAAACAAAGGGAAGAGCCCCAAAACTTGAGTTGAAGTTTCCGATTAAGATTTTCATTTCTATTATTCGATCTAAGTAGCTTAGTAAATTAGTTACATAATGAACTTGTACAATACCAATTTTTAGTATTTTTGGAATTTTTTTACTATTATTTATGATTTATGAAAGATGACACAAAATTGGCCTAATTTAGTGTAATTTTGCGTGGTTTAGCGTAATTTAGCGTATTTATTATAATTAGCGAAATTTGCGTAGTTAATTTACCGTAATTTAGTATAATTTATCGTAATTTAACATAATTTCAAGTAATTAACGTATTTTAGTATAAATATGCTAATTATACATTAAAAGAAGTAATCTAACAAATATTTAAAAAAAATTAAATTTTTATTGTTAGATTTCAGCATCTTGCTCTTCATAATCTCTAAAAAAAAAGTTAAGAACCGGCCATTTAATAGCTAGTTTGAAAAAAGAAATAGGGGTTAGCCATTAAATGGCCAGTTTCGACATTTTTAACAAAATTCAGCTTAAGCTGGGTATATTTATTAATTCCTATTTAATGTTGGATATTAATAAAAATGTTGGGTATTCCTAGATCGGAAAAGGTCCTTTTAAAAAAAATGGATATTTTAAGATATAGGAATATAGGATCTTCAAAACATCTTTATGATTTCTTCGGAAATAAATCTGCTGTTATTCCAATTGAATTTCAACTGTTGATCTTCATCAAAATTTGCACATGAAAAGCTTTTTTATTGAGATTCGCTCATAAAAAAATTTAAATAGTTAGAATCAGAAAAATAATGGAATAACAGCAGATTTATTTCCGATTTCTTCAACACTTTAAAAATATTTTAAGATATTTAGTCTCAATACTGCTTGAACACTTTTGGTATTTGAATCATATAACATAATTTTTTATATTTTTAATTTATACTTAGTTCCACTGCTTCAACACTTTTAATATTTGAATCGTAAAATTATATATATATAGGGGTTGGCTTAATATCAAAATATTTGTTCCGGGGCTGTGGTGCAACCAATTGGTTTTTAGATTTTCAAACTCCAAACAGCCGATCCAAACCGTTAGATATAATATCTATATTAAAATGTACTTGATATCAAATTTTACATTTTTTGAAATTATTTTACTATTTATTAAACCAGTTTTAAAATTGCTGATTTTAATAAACATTGAAAAAATTCTAAAAAATGTAAAATGTGATCTCCAAACACATTTTAATATAGATTAAATGTTGAACAGTTTGGATCGACTGTTTGGACTTTGAAAATCAGAAAATTAATTGGTTGCACCACAATCCCGAAACAAATGTTTTGATATTAGCCAACCCCCCTCTCTCTATATATATAAAATTTTAATATGTAATTAAAAATGGATGTTAGAAATATAGTATTTGATTAGTTTTAGTTTGATGTGCCTCAATTTAATTTAATTTATTAAACAATATGCGTCTCATGGCAATTGTCTTTTTTTAAGGTTAGTGGCTTTAAATGCACACTAACAATTTCATTGATAAAAAACGGACTTACAACGGATCAAATGACCCTCCTTTCTAGATCTAAACTCATTTATTCTTATAAAATCATGTCAACTAATGTCAACTACTCTAATAAACTAATCATACTTATTTACTCTAAAAAACACCCTATTATCTCTTTTTTCATCTCTATCCACGACCGGATCCGCTTTCTTTCAATAGCTGCCGCGCTCTGACGGCCGGATTGCTCACTGCAGTACGCCGATCAAGATGGAGATAAAGACTCTACACTTCGAGCTCCAACGATACCACGCTTTCGGTTCCGATCGGCTCCGCTCAACTCGACTCCCACTACTAGAATTTCCGCTTTTTCCAACGGCAGGAAATCGCCTTTTCCATGGGCATACCGTTGGAAGAAGCCCTAAAATCTTCATTTCCGTGCGCTACCGTCGGAAATACTACCGTCGCAACAACCCTCGATGGAAATAGCCCTTATTTCCGTCGACGCCGTTGGAAATACTCATTTCTGAGTATTTCCGTGCGCTTACAGTTGGAAAAAGGGCGCACGGAAATACTTCCACACTCGGACACTGTCTGGAGTATTTCCAACGGCAGAGAACGTGGGACCCACCTAAGTATTTCCATCGATGCAGAAGTGGTCCCCACCCGAGTATTTCCAACGCCAGCTAATGCGGGGCCCACCTATTTATTTCCAACGGCAGCGTCTGTGGGACCCTCCAGAGCATTTTCAAGGGCAGAGTACGTGGGACCCACCCCAGTATTTCCAAGGCAAAGAAACGTGGGGCCCACCTGTTTATTTCCAAGGGCAGCGAACCTAATTATTTCCATGCGCTAATATTTGCATGGACATACCCATGCAAATAATAACCATAAATTGCATCATATCAGCATGCTCTCATTTTATAATCCTTCCCATACTAACCCGGTATTCCCCACTTCCCGTTAAATCAAATAAACATAAACACATTGATATGTATATCAAAAACATGCAATAAACATTAATCAATATCGTATAATTATCACACATTATACAAAAATACCACAATACATTACAACAACAATATGATATTCTTGGTTAAGAATACTAAAAGGTTATACAATATAATATTTAGATAGTAAAAATCTAAAGCATCACCATTCTTGCCAAGCGCAACACCAATCTGAATTAGGACCACTTTAATATCACTATTAGCTTGTCGTGATTTTGCTTTCCTCACTCTACAAACATAAAAAAGTATGTCTTCACCACATAAAATGATAGCCATAACTTATATCTACATTCGACTTGGTAAAATGATAGCAAGAAATGAGATCATTACCTCCGACAAGTAATTCTTTTCAGTTGGTCTCGTCTCTTTCAGATAGCATTTCCTTCTGCTATTATAAGATATTGCCATGTAGTGAAATCTAGTACAACCAATATTTACAAGTTAATATTGAGACTATTATTGCATACTACTTGTTATTATTTGCATATACCCACCAAGCATATATATATTTTGAATAATATCAATTAATTTTCACTTTGTGCTGACAGTACACATGTTAAGATATAGCAAATATTTTTGACAAAATTACTTACATGTCCATGACAGCAGCATTGTTGGATCCAGGATCTCTTTGGTTACACAAGAATAGTGGAGAAGAGCGGCTCTAATGCATGGGCTGTGACCAAATCAGAATCAACATATCAATTCATTTAACAATCTCTTCCTTCTTCAATGTTGATTTACCAGATCTCTTTGGTTACACAAGAATTATGTTGCTTAATTACTATATCCACTACCTTTCAGAGTCCTTATGCAATCTTTAATTATGTTTTTGTTTAATAGAAATAATGCATAAACAGAGCTAAATTGGGCCATATATATGGAATCGATGGTCTTAACTTTTAGTGGAGAACAACTGGTACAAGAGCCTATACATGAACAGCCACTACTATATTCCTCCACTAATTGATACCGATACATAATAGACCAGTACAGTATAATCCTTCCCTCAATATAATATAAAAAGTAATTTTACATCAAGGTATCAAAAAAATTATAAAAGGTACCTCCATGAGGTGTAACATCATATCAGCTGATCTGACTCCTCCAATGCACACCAGCAGCTGCTTGTTTCTTCTGATCCGTCTATGTAGAAGTTTGAAATTTCCCACCATGGCACAGTATATGAGAAATTGAGTATAATGTAAAACAGCATCAAATTGTTAAATACACTTGAGATTGAACAAATAAAAGATACTAGAAATTGCTAAATACACTTGAGATTGCTAAATACACTTGGTATTGACCTGAAGGCCATGAGGTTTGATTGACCAACCAAATGCCCAAGTTCAACCTGAAGACCTGAAGGGCACTTTTACAATCTGGTCCCTGTCATCACAATACAAAAAATTAAAAGGTTCGATTGACCAACCAAATGCCCAAGTTCAAATCAGAAAATCACTAGAGGAGGTCAAACAAATCAAGCTTATTCAACAAACAAGCATTTCTAAGCAACTGAAAATATCAATGTTTACATTCGCACACAAGGAAAATCAATGAATACAATACAAATTCATTTAATTTCTTCTTGTTTTATGAGATCTAAAGGGATTCCGTCAAAGAAACACAAGTTTCGTGTAAAATTAGTTGGGTTTCACTTTTCTCCTTGAATTTCGCCATTACTGTCTCGTTCTATCAGTTTCTCAAATTTCTCTTAATTTGTTTAAGAATCTTGCAAATTGCAAAATTCCCAATTAAATTCAAGCCGCAGTACGTACCAGAGAGAGAGAGAAAGAGAGAGAGGAGACATTGAGTTTTAGGTACATGACTACATAAGATCTATTATTTTGGCAAGGTGACATTGAGTTTTAGAACAATTATTACCAATTTAAATTCAACTGTAAATAAGATTGGAAAATGATTAAGTTGTAGATTAGTGTAATATGATAAAGAAGAAGAGAAAGAAGAGGAAAGACAGCACGTACCATAGCTTGGAGATCAAGATGGACAATTCAGCTTGAATTCCCAATATCATGCAAGTCGACTTGCTATACTCTTTGCAAATCTTTTTTTATGCAAAATAACAATTATTTAGCACAAGGGCAAAAAATGAAGAAGAATATAGACACAGAATTTCATTTATTCAAAATCTTGTACTCTTTTTCATTAATCATGAGCGAATGCTAGAGATTTATCCTACTAATTATATGATATATACACTTCTAGCTTCTCTTTTCTAGAGGCAAGAAGCATCACAATTGATATAAAAAAGACTTATCTTACTTTTAATTGCAATTGAGCCGAGTTTAGTTACAGAGAGAGAAGAAATTAAGAAAAACATTACTCTTTTCTTCGTTGAACAAATTAAGAAATTAAGAAAAACATTACTCTTTGGATTTCGTTGAACAAATTAAGAAAAACATTACTCTTTTCTTCGTAAGATGTAAGGATAATCTAAAATAGCAAGCAGCTTACCATATCCAAGTATAATCAAATTAAGTGAAGCAGGAGTGTTTGATTGAAGGATAACAGTGAGGTATTCATTTAAAAGAGGCTAATTTAAACTCAGCCACTAACACTAGTTTTAAAACCATTTTTGAATTTGAAAAAGAAAACAACAACTAAAATAAAAAGAAATAAGTGAGATTTAATTTAACAGTCGCGCTACTTTCATTTTCTTTCGCAATTAGAAGCTAATTAAAGTATAAAATCGTAAATAAGAACAATCCCAAATGAAATCTTTATTTCTTTCTAATTTTGGGGAGGAGCTCACAGCAGCATAGTTGCATTGTTACAAGAAAAGAAAAAGAAAATTATAACCATCCTTGATTTAGTTGATCTAATAGTATATAAACAAATGCTCGAGTTTACTCTTTCCCTCTCAATCTGGTTCAATTGACCTAAAAATTTCTGGTGTATTGGTGCTGTACAGTTTTACCTATATGAATATTAATTCACCCAATTAAGAAATTCTCATTAATGAACCAAATCTGAACTATTTACAAAGAGAACAATCTTGTGGTCCATTAAGCAATTACCCTATTAATTTCAGTTCTATTGTCACTCTCCTTTCAAAATTGAGCTGTCGAAAGAGCCATATCAGTGGATGCAGTACGAAATACTAATCATTTTTTTTCATTTCTGAATGATGATGAGAAAGTTCAATTAAAGACTTTATTGAACAAGTAAAAATATAATTTTCTGAATTTTAGTTACTTGTAAGTAAAATTCAGAAAACTATTAGTAATTTTAGTTATTAGTAATGAAAAAGGAAGCTAACCGAATTAAATAACTGAAAATTAGAACACAAACCAAGAGGAGAGGAGCGTCGCGGACAGGTTTGAAGCGAATCACATGTACGAAGATGCGAATGAATTAACATACGTGCAGTTTCCTACCTACAAAGTGGGTCTGGCATGCAGATGGGTTTTATTGGCAAAGTGGATAAGGAAGCTTTGGTACTCATAAGTAAAGAATGTCGTGGATAAGGTACTTTCTCAAAAGTTGAAACCTTATGCTAAATTAATAATGAAAATAAGGAATAAAAACTTATCTTATTTTCTTCTTTCCTGACAGAGCCTTGAAGAATTGGACTTCCCCCAAGTTTCCTTACCCCTTTATTCACTCCTTCACGCTTTGTTGAGAAGCCAGGCGAACTACCTCCTCAGATCCTGCCTGATCTTTATCCTATCCGTCAAAATTAGTGCAGTATAAATTGAGAACACAACTAGAACTATATTTCACATGAAATTTAGGACTATTTTGATATTACGGTTTGGATGTTCATGAATTACCAAGATTAATACTCTATCATATTTCAAACTGCCTTTCTTTCTCACAGGCAATGGGTCCCGCTCTTTATATCTCTCCTCCTCTAAATTCAAAAGTTATTTATTCCAGACACGATTCACTGCTTCCCTCTCTCCTTCCCGCCCCACACGATTAGTGATTTAATCTATTTTATTTTTCTTGTTTATAAAAGAAGGATACTCAATCATACCTCGCACATTTGGTCTCACGGTACTTTGTAAAAATTACTCCAATTGGCATTAGGACCTGAGCTAGTACTGATATCTCTTTTTACAACTGGAACCCTAGCTCTGAACCCTAGCATGGCGGCTGCCTGGCTCGGTGGACGGCTTCCAATCGACGGAGCTACGCCTCGGTGCTCGAACCCTAGCTCCGAAGCCTGTCCAGCGCTGGATTTCGATCAAAACCCTTGAAATAGGAAAGGGGATCGGTCATGTGAGAGAAGAAAGACGAGAAAGGGGATCGATCGGTAGAAAGTGAAAATTGAAAGAAAAGGCGGCTGGGCAAAAGGCGGGACTTAGGAATTGATAAAGGAAGGCGGGGACTTGGAAAAATGAGAGGGAGAAGCGAATTTGCTGAAAAAAATAGGAGGGAACACGAAAAAATGGAGGGACATGAAAAAAATCTTACAAGAGGGTGAAAATGAGCTGGCACTTAAATCCTCTCTGGATGTAATGGGGAACAGAAAGTGTGGCGAATAGAGGGGAAAGATCGATTAAGAGTAGAGAGAGAGGCAGGGTGAAAATGAGATCGATCTTAGGTTTGGTGATAGCAGCGGCGCCATTTGGAATTTCTGAAAAAAGAAGAGGGAAAAAAGAAGAGGGAATGGTAAAAATTAGGAGGAGAAATGAAAACCTAAGTTCTAATGCGGCTGCGCACAGGGAGAAGAGGAAAATGAAAATTAAAGTGACAACTAAAGAGTTCATTTACTCTAAGGTAACATGATATTTTGGTTTAGATCGGACCATGTGATCATCTTTGCGCACTAATATCAAAGGGTGATGTGCATCACGTACTGTCAGATCTAAACAGAAATATTATGTTACATGAGAGTATAAGGACTTCCTATCCACATCTATTCAAAATGAATAAATCAGAACCGTTATTCTCTTATCAGACGGTATAACAACTTGATATTTATGATAGATGTACAGAAACACATATGAAAAATTTTCAGAAAAAATATATATTTTTTTTTACATCTTATATAGTCAAATAATACTTATACATATCATTTTTATAGACTTTCATTATTATATGTCCTTTCAAATTTATAAAACATTTTCGGACCGTTCATTTTCACGCGGGAGATCAACGGTCGATCTGTGATAAAATCTTTCCAAATCTATTTTAAAATGATCAAGGGAGAATATTGAACGTAACCAACATAAAAGTTTGAAAGTTTTATTATGTATGGGCCTCGATCCAACCCGAAGTGTTTATGACCATACGATACTTCAGTTTTTGATCAACTAGATGGATGGGTAAATAAAAACAAAATCTGATCAAACTTTGATACAAGACAATAAATATAGTGCTTTTTCATTTAAACGGTTCCGATCGACCAACGGATCACATATTCTCACGTGTCTTTGTTAACTCACGAAACAAGAGTTTATGTTTCATGTTCATGCATAGAAGATGTGAATCATGTAAGCAACATGCATGTAATGCTATATAATTTAATGTGTCAAAATCATTTAATTAAGCAATAAATATACTATAATATTAATTATTACATAAATTTCATTAATATAATTTTCATTACAAAATATTTTCTAAAATTAAAGTCAAATTTTGATGTTAGACTAAATTTCAATAATATTTTCAGTAATATTTTCATGTTAGACTAAATTTTGATGTTAGACTAAATTAAAGTCAAAATAATTTCAGTAATATTTTAACTAAAAAATTGAAACTATATTTTTTCATTTTTTTAATATTATCTGCTGTACTTTTAATTGACTTGTAAAAATATCATAACTTGTAAACTTCCCTCTAATAATGATGAAATTATATTTTTTGAAACATGTTAATTCATAAAATTTATTTTGTTTTACTTCTAATTTTATTTTGACTCTAACAAAATTGATTTTATAAAATTATTTTGACTTTCAAAATTTTCACTGCTTTCTTATATGAGGAGGGATCCGATTACACCCTTTTTTGGTGACACCGAATTACACTCTCCATTTTCGAAGTTTTCAAAGTTCAAACAGTCGATCCAAACCGTTCAACTTGTTGGATATGTTAAAATGTGCTTGCAGATCAAATTTTACATTTTTTGGAATTTTTTTACTATTTATTAAGTATTTAACAAAATCGCTATATTTAGACCGTTGAATTTTTGTACCCATCTTAATAAATAGTAAAAAAATTCAGAAAAATGTAAAATTTGATCTGCAAGTACATTTTAACATATCCAACAAGTTGAACGATTAGGATCGGCTGTTTGGACTTTGTAAACATAGGGTGTAATCCGGTGTCACCAAAAAACGGTGTAATCGGATCCCTCCTCTTCTTATATTTTTGTAAGAATTATTTTTCTTAGATAAATTTAAATCTAAATAAACTATTTTTTTTTTCATTTCCTATATAAATTGTACTCTGTTACATATCCTGCATGCATGCAAAATTTGCCAATATAAACTTACATCTAAATTTTTGTCAACCTCCCTCCAAATATCATGTCCAATTTTTAAACTAAAATTTTGAAAATATATTTTTCATTTTTTTAATATTATTTGTTGTACTTTTAATTTTATGTGGCCATAGAAACTATAAAAATTTTGAAACCATAATATCTTCTAAAAAAACTGTTGCACATATGTAAATAATAAAAAATATTTTGATTTTATAAAAGATCACTCAACTTAATTTATTTTATCAAGTATCAATTTTTTTAGAAAAAAAATAAGGATTTAAAAAACCTGAGTATCAATTTTTTCATACCCTACATGACATTATAAGTCTGGTGCAATGTTCTAACATATGAAAAATTAGATTTTTCATTTTTTTCATTTTTTTCATATTATTTGATGTACATGCATTACATAATTTTTAGAGATGTAAATCTGAGCCGTATGATCAGTAACGAAGTATCTTGATTATCAGCCAATTTATCCATTTAAGAGGCTGTGAGAAGGCTGTCTATATTCTCTGCAGCAACATAATATTTCTGTTTATATTTGGTCCTAGGTGATACACTAGATTCTTTAAGAGTCGTGCATAATGATGATCAGACGGTTCTGATTTAAACACAAATATTATGTTACCTTAGAGTATATTGTGGATAGATCTCATCTCCCTTCCATCTTTCCCTCTGAACTTTGGCGTTTTTTTTTTCTTCTGAAATTTCACTTGAAAGATCTCTAAGACTAAAATTTCACTTCCCTCCTTCATTTCCCTCCAGAAATTTTTCCTCTCCCTCCTAAATTTTGATTCCCTCTATTACCCTAAAACCCTACGTCTCTGAGAAACACTCTCCGTTACCTCAAAAGGGAAAAAGAGGCGAAGTCTTACGAGCTCGGCCAGCGCGATTCAAGGCGAGACCCGTGCGCAGCTATGCAATTCTGGTGCGATTCAGCTTTCCGTCAACTCTGAGCTTCTCGAGGTAGTTAATCTCACTAATTAACAATCCAAGTTTTCTCCTGTGCTAATTTGTTCGTGTGAAGTCTGATTTGCTGATTTTGGGTTAGTAATTGTCGCTAATAATTGTTTTCTCCTCCGTGTAGAATTTTTTAGTTTGTAAATTATTTGTTGCTAATTTAATTTAATTGGAGGGTTCAATGTTTTATCAAATGGCCTGTTTTCTGCTTCTATTATTAACAAACGATTATATGTTGACAAATCAGACGTGTTGATTTGTTGCATTGTAATTAGTGAGTCAAGCATAGCTGTGCTGATAATGGCTTTAGAGATAAATAATGAACTTTAATAGTTTAATTTAGTTATGTTTGGAAAAGGTTCAAATATTGTCAGTTTTGATTGGTCCGAACTGAGGAAGTAAACTGGAACACAATAAAAAGTGTAGTTGACTTGTAATAACAATACTAATACGATATACATTGTCTAGTTAATGCTTTTGTTATTGTCCATTAGTGATCTTTTTTTTGAAAAAGAGTTGTGCTCAACCCATGAATTATGGCATTATTCTGTCCAATTTCTCAAATTTGATTAAGTTTGAAGCAAACCAAACAAATGCAGCCAATGCTAGCTCCATTCAACCTTTACAATATTTCTGTGACTATTGAGAGTGCTGTTGCAGCAATAGACAGGGGCCCACATGATAGACCAATTCACGTGGCAATATTTACGATATTTCTGTGGCGACGAGTAATGCTGACATAGCAGCTTCTAGTGATGCTGTGACCGGTGTACCGACAATTGCTGGGAGCGGGGTTCAAGAAGTTTGTCGTGCACAATGCCTCTGAGCTCGAGTTGCTCATTATGCATAACAGGTACACTTTCTTTTTTATATATCTTTTAGATATTGTGTACTCATGTGGAATCTAAATTTCTGTATTGTAAATGCAGTTAAACCTGTGTTAAATTGAACCCTAGACCTATTGCCGATCAAAAGACTATGCTCGGCAAGAATTTGAATCATATAAGCTAACTGGTTTAATTTGAATCATGCTTCTCAGATTTGCCCCTGAATGAAGTTCATGTGTGTTTTTAATATATCCTATTGTGAAGCAATTTCTCTTTTCCTTTGAAGTGTATAGTTGTTGGTTTCACAGGGGCAAAAATGTCCAGAACACTAAAAAATCTTTTTCTCTCAATCTGTTAGGAATTTGGCAATGAAATTTATACATTACTTCAAGCATAGTCATATGCATTTTTTATAATTTTTATAGAATTTTTGGACAAACACATTAATAGGAATAATCAAAATAGTTAGGATCTGGAAAATAAAAGAAAACAGTCAACTGTGAGTTGACCAGATTAAATTTGATGAAATCCTTACTAAAATGTTTGAAATTAAGTTGTGTAGACCTCTAGACATGTTCATACATCACTTCTAAGCATTTTCAAACCATTAGATTGTACAGATTAAGCATCAAGTAACAATTTTAAAAATCATCTTTTAGCTCTTTTGAATAAGGAAAAAACAGTGAGCTGAGTTCTTACTTTTTTGGTATACTGCTATTGTCAAATAATGGGTGCTCATATTCATATATAAGGGTTTGTCTTTTACTCTGTTGACCATGAGTTTCTAATGCTGCTAACATAGGGATGCTGGTAATAAATGGGCAATGTTTTTTGAGAAAGGGCGGTGTTGTTGACAACTCGTACTTTTGAAAAAGGCAGAGAGGTGGCGCACCCAAAGCAGCAACTTGTTTGTTTGAATGAAAGGAAAGAAATTAATAACCTGGCCTAATTAATAAGCAATTTTAGTTGAATATCATTCTATTAGCTGTCGATTTGTGTGGAGGTATGACGAAATGCAATTTACTGAGGCAATCCTGCTTCTGAGCTCTTGATTTTTTTAATGAAATGTTAGCTTTTACTTCTAAGTTTATTGCACCTGGTCAGTTTTAACCAGACTATAAAGACATCATGTATGACTCACCTACATGCATATCAAGTAATAACCATGCTTGTACCAGCCCCATACATAAGTGAAACTAAGCCAAACACATGCTGGTATAGTGAGTTGCCTAAACAGCTCCAATTTGACCTACTGTCAGTATAACATCTGTACAGAGAACTCTGAACTGAAATTGATCAAATCCTTGCATATACACACACTAGACACATATACAAGCACACTGAAAAAAGAATCTCCTAAAAAGGATTTTTGTACAATTTTTGGTGGCCATTTGAATCTCATATCCTGAAAACCGAAAATACTGTTAAAAATAGTGTACTGGCACATAGCCGACCCTCACAAAACAGTGAAATTCACTAAGTTCCAAGCCTTCATAATTTTTGAAAATTTTTGAGTATAAACTCCACAAGTTAACCATCATTTCCATATAAAGAAATAAGAATTTAGTGTAGCCATTTGCTCACAATAATTTTGTAAAGATGGACTGTCAAAACTGCACTGTTTCATGTATAAGTGTCACCGAAATCGTGCATGTTCATCACAGTTCTAGTTGTAATAAATATTTGATACTTGTCCACTGAAAAGCATGTACATCAACGGTTATTTCCATATAAAGAACACCCAATATAGTGTAGCCAATTAATTGTAATAAAAAGGACAAATCAGCATGCCAGAAAAGGGCAAACAGTCCATAGCTAAGCCACATCCCCTGAGTTGATATTAACTTTCAGATTTAGCTTTTTTTTTAACTTTCTCAGTGGTTGAATCAGTTTTTTCAGGGAAATTATTGTGCTTTTGAGCTGGTTTAATTTAGTTTTGCTTGTGTGAAACCGATATCAATGTACTAATTGAGTAATTTTTAGATGTCATATCAATATGCTAGTACTTTAACACATCTCATAGATTGAAATATCAAAATACAGATGAAAATCTTGTATATGGATATTTCTTCAATTAAGAACAGGAAAACTTGATAATTTGGTTAAATTGATGAGGAACAAGTAATTTTTGTTTTTTTAAGTGGGTCAGTACTGAATAATGGAGAATTCAGTAGTATCTCATGGGTTTCATATGTGAATATTTTAGGCTTCTATGTTTGCTTCAGTTTAGTTTTATTTCTTACTTTGATTTTTATGCTAATTTTTCTAATTTAGTAACACTAATATGTTTAAAAACATATATTGCAGGAGGACAAATTAAAGAGACATTCAAAGGAGATCTTATATATTATTTTTATTTGACACAATGTTTTGTATCTCAATTAAATACATTGGCTTATTTTAAAGACCAAAATTTATGTCTTCATTCTAAAGTTCAGTTTATCTCAATTAAATATTGCTTGTTGCTGTGATTTATTTATTTATGTCTTCATTCTAATGTTTCTGTCTCCAGGAACTTAACTTTTCCAACGGTAGCCTCATGGAATAATAAGTCTATCTATAAAATAATATAAACTGAATTAATAAAACATTTCCAACGGCAGAGTGCTTGAGTATTTCCATGAACCTTCACGGTAAAATAATATAAACAAATCACACAAAACATTTCCAACGGTAGCCCATGGAAATAATATGTCTCCCTACTTCATACTTATTTCCAACGGCAAGGGGAGAGGTATTTCCATGAACTTTCAATAAAATATAATATTTGGTCTGTTCGGCGGGTCATGGGTCATGCAAAAGTTTTTCCAACGGCAGATAAGAAACATTTCCATGCGGAGACAGCAGGGATTTCCAACCGCTACTATTTCCATGAGGGTACCGACGGAAATTGTTAATGGTGTCAGAAAACGCAATTTCATTTCCATCGACCCTTCCTCCGGTTGGAAATAACAATTGCTACGGTTGGAAAAAGCGGAAATTCTAGTAGTGAATAACGAGCTATAAAGTCAACTCGAGTTCAGCTCATTACCAACTCGAGTTGGTTTACAACTCGTTTGACCAGTCAATTTTCTTAGTTATAGCTACATACTAGTAATAATTTATCTAATCATAAATAATTCAAATGAATTAATAAGAGTTTATCTAAATACAAACAATTCAAACATAATTAACAAGTCAACTAAAAAAACAAACAATCTAAACAACAACTTAAAAGTCATTTAGAAGGGCATGAGATTTATTATGATGAACTTTGTATAACTCGAGTTGTTAATGAGCGAGTTGAGGTATGCTCAAACTCAGCTCATTTATTAAACGAGTCAGCCAACTCGAATTGGAACTGACTCGAGTTATAAATGAATGAGTTAAAGCGAACAAGTTACGAGTTTGATCAATTTTAACCTGCTTTGGACGCCCATTCCATTGAACCATACTTTCTTTCTTCTTTCCTTTTTCTAATATCAAATATTTTTAATTTCAATTTGTTTAAACTACCATTTCTTTCCGCAGCATTTTTCAAGACATGTTCTTGGTCTCTGTAAATCTTTTGTCAGTTGTGTATTTAAAAAGAAAAAATATTTTGTTAGTGGGAGAAAATAGCGCGGCCCAAGGAATAAGCAACAGTCCACTTTCCTTTGAAAGAAAGAAGGTATCTGTATTCTGTAATGTACAAACCACAATTTAGATTTTCGCAAAGAAGATTATTTTCATCATCTAAACAAGTTCCAGAAATCACTCAAACTCACCGCAATAATATCATTTTGCAAAAGCTTTGTGTGTACAAATGCGGCGCTGACGAGGGCAGAGTAAAAAAAAAAGAAGGAAAAAAATAATAACGTAATCTCCAAATATATAAAGAAAAAAAATCACGTATAACTAAGCAATATGTGTATGTTATCTCAAACAAAAGCGATATGTATATATTAAGAGCAAAGTAAAAAAAAAAGAAAAATTAATCACGTAATCTCTAAATGTATAATTAAGTAATATGTATATGTTATCTTAAACAAAAGCAATATGTATATGTTGAGAGCAGAGTCAAAAAAGAAAAAGAAAAATAATAATCACGTAACCTCTAAATGTATAAAAAAGAAAAAAAAATTAATCACATAATCTCTAAATGTATAACTAAGCAATATGTATATTTATCTCAAACAAAAGCGATATGTATATGTTGAGAGCAGAGTCAAAAAAGGAGAAAAATTAATCACGTAATATCTAAATGTATAAATAAGCAATATGTAAATGTTATCTCAAACAAAAGCAATATGTATATATATGTTGAGTGCAGAGTCAAAAATTAAAAAAATAATAATCACGTAACCTCTAAATGTATAAAAAAAGAAAAAATAATAATCACATAATCTCTAAATGTATAACTAAGCAATATGTATATGTTATCTCAAACAAAAGCGATATGTATATGTTGAGAGCAAAGTCAAAAAAGGAGAAAAATTAATCACGTAATATCTAAATGTATAATTAAACAATATGTATATGTTATCTCAAACAAAAGCGATATGTATATGTTGAGAGCAAAGTCAAAAAAGGAGAAAATTAATCACGTAATCTCTAATGAATAATTAAGCAATATGTATATGTTATCTCAAACAAAGCAATATGTATATGTTGAGAGCAGAGTCAAAAAAGGAAAAAAAATAATCACGTAACCTCTAAATGTATAAAAAGGAAAAAAATAATAATCACATAATATCTAAATGTATAACTAAGCAATATGTATATGTTATCTCAAACAAAAGCGATATATATATATATGTTGAGAGCAGAGTCAAAAAGAAGAAAAATTAATCACGTAATCTCTTAATGTATAATTAAGCAATACGTATATGTTATCTCAAACAAAAGCAATATGTATATGTTGAGAGCAGAGTCAAAAAGAAAAAAAAAATAATCACGTAACCTCTAAATGTATAAAAAAGAAAAAATAATAATCACATAATCTCTAATGTATAACTAAGCAATATATATCTCTATATATAGGAGTTGGCTACGGTGCTATGCGTAGCATAGAGGACTTCCTTGCTACGGCTCAATATTGATTTTGATTTTGCTAAAAATAATATTTTATAATATTGATCTTTTTGACATATATAATATTTATTTCTTGTCAAATTCTGTCCTACGTTTAAAATTTTGCTCCGCCCCGTTTATGTATTTGAGGCATAAATTTAGGCCTGATATGTGTGTTATATATTGGCGGGAGGTCATTAGGATCATGTAATAATGCACTGAAACGCACTTCTGTGAGATAATCATATAATTGAGGAGCGTATTTAGGGGAACGAGGAACAATTTAATAATGTTGAATTAATCTTGAGAAATGACAGCTATTCTCTTAATTAATTTATCAGAAAAAAATGGGAAGTCTGTAAATGCACGTCTCCGCCGTCCTCACCGCACCTTGGCAATCCAATCCAATGCAGGGAAACCAGTACGTGTATTTTTTTATTGGTATTTCAAAGTTCAATAGAAAGAAGATGGTAGTTGTACATGGCGACGATGGAATGCAATTCTCAACCATCTAGCTGGCATGTTAGTTACGCTCTTATTATCAGCCATCTAGCTGGCATGTTAGTTAAGCTCTTTTTGTTTCTGAGAGACAGCTTGTTTTAGTTAAGGTCAATATATAGTAGCTAATTATAAACAACAGCGTAATTAAGGTTTATTACAAAAATTCTTTGTTCATCAATATATAGTATTATTATAATAAAAGAAAAACAAGAATACACTTGGCCAAAGATAACTAATATTTGATCTAATTATAAGACAATGTATATATTCCGTGTAGAATGTCGTGGGTTCAAAATCTGAATGAACTTTTTTAAGTTAATTGGTGTGATTCTATTTTTATCTTAAATTAAAAAAAATAATTATGAAAATATGGAAGACTGGAAAGCCGTAATGGACATTCTGTCATGTCTAGCTTATATTTTGGATTTCGATTAAAAATGAGAGAGAATGCTTGTGGTAAATATAAAAATTGTTTCCGAATTAACATAGATTGATATGGAACAAGAAGTCAACATTTGGCTAATGAAACAATGCTTGGATTGAATTTCTTAGGTATTACAAAATATATATATATGCCCACATTTTTTAAGAGACACTGTTTCCTATATTGTTATGAACAATGCAATTAATATTATCGTACATACCAATTAATAATAATGATATTAACCACGTTACGTAATAGACAAAAGTAATTTGATTAATTAGTTAATGTTACCTCTCAGTAACTTCTAGAATGTGTTCTTTTACTAATTTATAATTGTTTGGGTTTATGTTACGTTAGCATTAAAATTGGGAATATATAAATTACATAAATATTCTTTACAATTTTTAAAATGTATACAATTTGATGCAATTTAAGAACTGTATAATTACTGATTAAATGTCGACAAACTAAACCATTATTTTAAAATTGCTTTAACAGATTTTGAATTAGTTTTAAATAGTTCTGAACTAACTGCATGGACTGTCTATATTATAGAGGAATAAATTATAGTTACAATTTTTTATTTGACAAACAATTTGTCGATTGTAACAATGGTTATATATATAAGTTAAAAGCAAACACAATCTAGGACACTAATTTCTTAGAAAAGAGTAGTTAATAGTTAGTGCTAGTTTATTATAATAATTTCTTCCAAGCTCTAATTAGTTAATGTATTCTACTATTCTTCGTAATTAACCTCTTTTACCCATTTATGCTCCACTAAATTTCCAAATATCCTCATGACTTTTATTATATATAATATATGACCCCACCTCACAGACTTGATATATACTTCCCTCTGTGTCTCTAATAACCCATTACATTTTAATTTTTTAATATGAATATGTTAAAATTTAACATACAAACTTTCATTTAATTGTTCATAAATTCTTTTAACTGGATTTCAAACTTATAACTTTTCACATCAGAAGACAACATGTATTAATTTGTACCACTAAACCAAAGCTAATTCTTAACCATTAATTACATTGCTTATTAAATTAATAAACTATTATTTTTGTTATAATATTCCGCAGACCAACTTGCCAACCACGCAAGTTTAATTGGCAGGGCGTAAAATCTCTGTTTTGTATCCTAGCTAGCCGTTGTCCTTCAACCACACTGCACATGCACATGCATACTTCTCTTGGCAAAATTCACAAGAAATTGTGCTTTCGTCCCCACCAAGGCACCAACCAACCTCTCTTATCTCACTTAGGAGGAATTTAAAATCATTAATTAGTTCCTTAACTCTCCCCTATAAATTGATCGTTACATGTAACACTATTCTATAATATCCTCCCAGCCAATACCATCGAGAGCATTTCAACAGAGATAGGATATGGCTTTCACAATTACACAGAAGCTAGTGTTCTTAGCCTTGTACTTTTGCTTCTTTGCTCAAGGTTCGAAAGCTCAATTGCAAGTCGGTTTCTATAGCACCACCTGTTCCCAGGCCGAGGCCATTGTCAGAGAAGAGGTCAGCAAAGCGGTGGCTGCTGATCCTGGCTTAGCAGCTGGCCTTCTGAGGCTACATTTCCATGACTGCTTTGTCCGGGTAAAACAGTAATTCATTTATATATTTTTCATCTATTATTAAAAATCTAATTAATCCTTGTATTAGTCAAATTCACAGGAGTTATATAAGTTGTAACTGATTATAGGGATGCGACGCGTCGATCATGCTTGTGTCTTATCCATGGAACCAGGCTGAGATGGATGCCATCCCAAACAAAAGCTTACGCGGCTTCGATATCATTTTGAATACCAAGTGGCGGTTAGAGCAAGTTTGCAAGGGAGTCGTTTCATGTGCAGATATCCTTGCATTTGCTGCTAGAGACAGTGTGGCGCTGGTAATTTATTAGTATATATATATTTCACTATTGTTTTATGCATTATTACTCTTTCATGATATATATATAGTTCGTTTAACAACGGTCATATGCATGTTAGCTCAGAGTACTCTTTGAGTGATATATTTGTTAACTATTGGTTCAAGAGAAAACATTAATGCTTGGAATCATATTATCTGAAAATCAAACTAATCATCTTTTGGAATCCCCATGTGGCGATGGTGGGTGCTGGTATCTGTGCAGGAATGTGACAAAAGGTCGCTTTGACATTCACTAAAACCAGTTAATGAACCTTTTTTTTTGAGTTAATGCAGTTAGTGAAAACTTAATCTAGAACGAGTTCTATCATATATATGTCACAGTGCAAAATAGTCTATAGCCTTGAATTTTGTTGCAGTCTGCATTTCTGGTATCCTGATATCATATAATTATTCACGTGAATAAGTGTTAATAAATGCATCGAAATTGTAACCTTCATAATTATTCAGCATGAAAATCAGGCCCATTAATTCCTTCCCAGTTAAACCATAGGAAGTATCATAAAAAATGATTGCTTAATTACGTTTAGAAAAGGAATTCTTCGGTTGTGCCGCACATTAATTTCTCGCATAAACACCTTCAAAGTTAAAACATGAATGTAAGAGCTTTTAAGACACATGGCAAGTGCATAGGAGAATGAGAAGCATGTAATAGGAGAATTTTTTAAAGCTGTTTGGAGTTACTCTTATAACAGTTTACTATCCAATTAAGTATTTATCATGCATAATTCATACATTCATCATGACCAACAAATTCAATGACATCGGCGGTGGAGAAAAAGAACGTTATGTTGAGGAAATTAATGGATTTATAAATGTAATTAAATGAATGGTTCACACACTAAACATCTTCATTCCAAAAAAGAAAGCTGTTAACCGACATTATATGTTCTCCCTTTCTTTCTTTGGTTTTATTCTTCTTTTTTAATTTGTTTTGTTTTCATATATGTCAGAGTGGAGGCATTACATATGCGGTGCCATCTGGCAGGAGAGATGGAAGAATTTCTGTAGCCTCAGAAGCGCTTCAAAATCTGCCTCCTCCTTTTGGTGATGTCAACCAGATCACACAAATGTTCGCCAATAAAGGCCTCAACCAAGATGACATGGTTACTCTTTCGGGTAAAATTTTCATTTATGTTACTTACTTTGTATGGTTAATTAATTCTCACCATATATATATTCTATCAATTTATGAAAACGTAAATTGGGAACGTCGACCCAATTAATGTTTCCTTTAGTATTTCTCTCTCTTTCAATTTTCAAATGCGTTGAACCAATTAATGTAACTGAAACCATTTTACGCCCACATTTCGTCTTGTGACTTTATCTTAAGACCATTATGATTTTTTTTTCACTATATATAATAATATGAAATTATTCGTTTCTTGCATTTCAATAGGGGCCCACACCATCGGTCAATCACACTGTAGCTCCTTCAGCAGCAGGCTTTACAATTTCAGCTCCAACTCAAACACAGACCCAACCTTGGACTCAACTCTGGCCTCCCAACTGAAGCAAAAATGCCCACAAAACAATCCCGACCCAAAAACGGTCGTGTCGACGGATCCTGTCACCCCGAATACCTTCGATGTCCAGTACTACCAGAATATCTTGGCGAACAAAGGGTTGTTCACATCCGACCAGACTCTCATGTCAAGCAGTCCCACGTCTTCATTGGTTTCGCAATACGCACAGAACTCGCAAACTTTCATGTCCAAGTTTGCTGCGGCAATGGTAAAGATGGGGAACATCGACGTGCTCACGGGTACAAATGGCGAAATAAGAACTTGGTGTCACGTAACCAACTGATGAAGAACATTATTATCGTTTGTATTGAAGGACCGTTCTTCCTTCTCTCAGGAAGTGACTGTTACAAATAATTTAACTCGTTGTAATTGATGTGTAGTGGGCAAAAATTTATAATTAATAGATTAATTATATTCACAGTTGCTTACAATTATTTGTAATGGAATATATGTATAATAATACGGTTTGCTCATATAAATTGTAAATTGTGTCAGACAACATAAATATATATAATACAGAATAAGACGTCTTGGGAATGTATATAACATTTTAACTAGAATGGTGCTCTTGAACTTAAAATCTATTGACTTAAAAGATGTATATATGTATTAAATTGCTCATTTTTACATTTTGCTCAACACTATAACAGATCCGCTTTATATATATATATATAGTATGGTTAATGTGCTTCCTTTAGAACTTCGGCCTTGTGCTTCCGAGGACATATCTTAGTGTTTGATGTTCAAACAACAAATTCAAACCTTTAGATGTTCAATCTATATTAAAATGTATTTGGAGACCAAATTTTATATTTTTTGGTATTCTTTTACTATTTATTAAGCCACTTTGAAAATTCCAGATCATATGGTCCAGACTGTTTTTACTGTTCACCCGGATATGAAATTTTTAAAGTGGCTTAATAAATAGTAAAAAAATTCCAAAAAATGTAAAATTTGGTCTCCAAGTACATTTTAATATAGATTGAACATCTAACGGTTTGAATTTGTTGTTTGAACATTAAACACTAAGATATGCCCCCGGAAGCACGAGACCGAAGTTCTAGAGGAAGCACATTAGCCATACTATATATATATATATAATTGAGCTATGGTAAGACGTGGAGTAAAATAAGTTTGTACTCCACGGCACTATATTTTCATTTTGAAAATCCAAACAACCGATCCGAACCGTTCAACATGTTCTCTATATTGAAATGTGCTTGGAGACCAAATTTTACATTTTTTGGAATTTTTTTACTATTTATTAAGCCACTTTGAAAATCGCTGATCCAGTCGTCCAGAAAATTTTACTGTTTTTTACTGTTCACAGTGGATCAGCGATTTTCAAAGTAGCTTAATAATAGCTTTCGTTGTAACTACGCTATTCACAATAGCTTTTTATTTAGCCTTTCCATGATTACGGGATAATCGCTATTTAGAACCTTGGTTTCAACTCGTTATAATGGTTTCTCAATCATTACTATATCCTGAAGTGTTTCTTCTGCGTACGTATTCCAACTATACCTTCAAATAAAACTCGATTGTAACATGTATCCATACCAGAATTCCAACCATTGCAATCGTCAAACTTCAAAGTGAGTACAGAGAATGTGTAGAAAAAAAAAAAATTTTCTAAATTTATTTGCTTCAATATATTGTTACCCTCTCTCAAATCTCATGCGCTAGCTTCCGCAATTTTCTATTATTTTTTGCACCTAAACCCATGCTCACATTGAACCATAATTAATGTTTGTGCACCGGATCAGCTGGTATAGAATGCTAATATTTCATCATTTTCATGGTGTTTCCTACTTCATTCCGTTACACTCTACCTTAATTTCTCCCAGTTATAACATCCTCTAGTCAATTTTATGCATGGTGTGTCGTGTCTTGTTTGTTCTCTTCAATTCGATCGTGCTCTAGTTCGCGCTCGCTTTCTCCTTCTTTTTGTTATAGTTGGAGCCTTGGAGGACTAGTACACACTTAACAATTAAAAGGAAATAAATAAATTATATGTTTTGGTGCAGCCCCTTGGTATACTAAAACTATATATCCGTGTTGTGCCTGCCTAGCTAAATGCATGGCTCTATCGTTGCCCACTAATTATTTCATCCCAACAGTAATTTCCAATGTACTTCCTAGCTAGCTACATCGATCCCACCACCAATAGTTGTTCAAAACCTAACCAACTATCTAAGTTAGCCTATATATACATAGTCCTATGTCCCATTTTATTGCATCGGATAACAACTTCAGAATTTAATTAATTAAATTGACAAACAAGCCCCATCCACCGAAATATATTAAGAAAATAGAGCAATTAATTAATGGAATTTGTAAGAGTTGCAATTGCTTTTGTGCTGGGTTTGATGATAACTATGGGTAGGCTTGAGGCACAGCTCCAAGTCGGCTTTTATTCAAGCACATGCCCTCAAGCTGAGAACATTGTGAGACAAGAGGTCAGCAAAGCAGTCTTTAGTAACCTTGGTCTTGCTGCTGGGCTGGTTAGACTGTTGGATCTCTCTTATGATTTCTCAAATTATGCACACACTCACGGATTGAAAGAATAAAAGAAAGAACAAGCAAATAAGACACAGAATTTTTTTTGTGATGCTCTCTAATCACATCGTTTTCTGATTTTCTCATATATATAGACATAATACAAAACTGCCCACTACCATTACATCCCACGTTTAGAACTCTAAAATTAGAGCTAACCAATTTAAACTTTCCTTAAATAACTACTACTCTATTTCCAGCAACATGCTGATTCTAAATTCTAACTTCCTAAAATATAAACCCGTAAATAGACAACCCGAATTGGAGAGAGTCCGAACAGCTGGCCCCGAACTTGTGTTTGGACTCGGACTATGGACTGGACTCGGACTTGGACAACTAGATTAACTCATCAATCTCCCCCTTAAGCTTGTTGTCCTCCACTGACGATCCGCACACCAATTCTTTCTCTAATTTCCAAGAATTTCGGTTTTGCAAGTGACTTAGTTAGAATGTCAGCCGGCTGTTCTTCTGTACAGACATGTTGTACCTCTATCATCCCTGATTCAATACAATCTCTTATGTAATGGAATCGGGTGTCGATGTGTTTGCTCCTCTCATGGTGGACTGGATTTTTACTTAACGAAATTGCGGACTGATTATCAATCTTCAAGACTACTTTCTTAACTTCTGTCTTCAATACATCAGCCAACAATCGTCCTAGCCACACTCCTTGACATGCTGCTGCGCAGGCAGCGATGTACTCCGCTTCACAGGAAGATAGCTCAACCACCTTCTGTTTTTGCGAGCTCCAACTAACCGGGTTTGACCCAAGGAAGAATATTACACCTGTAGTGCTCTTCCGGTCATCAGTATCACCGGCCAGATCACTATCAGAGTAACCGGTCAACACCAAGCCTCCTTCCTTCTTCTCGTAGATGCACCCGAGGTTCAAAGTACCTTTCACGTACCGCAATATGTGTTTTACTGCGGCCATGTGCTCTGTCCTGGGCTTTTCCATGTATCTACTCACCATGCCAACTGAAAATGCCAAATCCGGACGCGTGTGTAGTAGGTATCTCAAGCTGCCGACTAAGCTTCGGTACAATGTTTTATCTACAGGAGGATTTGTGCTTTCCTTGCTCAATTTAAGACGTGGTTCCATCGGAATCTGCGTTGGGTTGCAATCCTTCATGCCGCATTTGTCTAACACCTTTGTTGCATATGCGGACTGGTTGAGTGTGATCTTCTTAGAACTCTGACAAACTTCAATTCCCAAGTAATAGCTGAGTAACCCAAGGTCGCTCATACTAAACAACTTCTTCATCTGAGATTTGAACTTGTTTATGTCTTGGATACACTCTCCAGTGATGATTAGATCATCCACAGTAAACTCCAACTATCAAATTCCCTTTTCCTTGGTTTCTCTTGTACACGGCATGCTCTAATGAACACCTCTCAAAACCGAGTGTCCTCAATGACTTGTCCAGTTTTGAATTCCAAGCTCTAGGTGCTTGACGCAAGCCGTACAATGCCTTGTGCAGTTTTAACACCTTGTGCTCTTCTCCTTTTATTTCAAATCCCGGCGGTTGAATGACATACACTTCTTCTTCCAAATCACCGTTGAGGAAGGCTGACTTCACATCCATATGATGCACCTCCCATCCTTCATGTGCCGCAATAGAGATCAGCAAACGTACTGTCTCTAGCCGAGCAACAGGGGCGAAAACTTCATCAAAGTCTATGCCTTGTCGTTGAACGTACCCCTTTGCCACTAATCTCGCCTTGTGCTTCACAATTCTGCCTTGAGTGTCCTTCTTTAGCTTGTAAACCCACTTTAGACCTATAGGTTTGTGGCTGTCGGGTAATGGAACGAGCTTCCAAGTTTCATTTTTTCGAATAGAGGAAATTTCCTCCTCCATTGCTCTTCTCCACATCGGATCTTCCTTGGCTTCTTCGAAATTTGACGGCTCCTCTTCTCCTAGTAAGCACAGACCCGAATACTGCAACTCTATTGGGAATGTTGCATCGTACAAGCTTTTGATATCACGCTCACCTCGTGGTCCTTGTAATAAACTCCCTTCGGATGTTGTAGGCTGCAGTACTTCGGTTGAGGCCGAACCATCAAAAGTTGCATCTGAGTGTGTGGTGTACTTGAATCGGGGGCTCTGGATCTCGTGCTTGTCATTGGTGTTAGCTGCTGGTCTTGCTCATTAGGTAGGGAATGAACTGGATGTGAGAAATCTACATCAGAGTCGCGTTCCCCGAACTCGTCCCCTTGCCTTGTCGTGTCGGATGAACTCGGAATAGGAAGGTAATGAACTGTAAACGAGTCTCCAACCGGTTGTGTCTCTGCCACTGGATTTGTGCTCCATTCCCACTTCTTCTCCTCCTCGAACACTGCATCTCGTGTCACCACAACTCGTCTTGTCGCTGGATCGAACATTCGATAGCCTTTCGTATTCATATCATAACCAATGAACACCATTTGCTTGCTACGATCTGCCAACTTCGAAAGGTGCGGTGTAACTACTTTTACATGTGCAAGGCATCCAAAAATACGAAAATGATCAACACTTGGCTTGCGGTCATAGTATGCTTCATAGGGAGTTTTGCCGACAACGCTTTTTGTTGGTGCTCTATTTAGGAGATACACGGCAGTTGATACCGCTTCTCCCCAAAATTCGCCTGGGACTCCCTTGCTTTTCAACAAGCTCCTTGCCATGCCGACCACCGTCTGATTTCTTCGTTCGACTACTCCGTTCTGCTGAGGAGAATAAGGCGCCGTGAGGTAACGCCTAATTCCCAGCAGCTCGTAATAATTCTTGAACTCGTTTGAGGTGAACTCGCCGCCACGATCCGTGCGCAAAGCTTTCAGCTTGCTGTTTTTCTCCATTTCGGCTGCAGCTTTGACCTTCTTAAATGCCTCAAACGCTTCATCTTTATTTCGGATTAGTACCTGCCACATAAATCTAGTACTATCATCAACCAACAACAAGAAATAGCGCTTCCCTCCGTGAGTAGCAGGGGTAATAGGGCCGCACAAGTCTCCGTGCCACAGCTCAAGAGGTGACTTAGCTCGAAATTGTGCCACAGCTGGAAAAGGATTTCGGTGTTGCTTTCCAATCAAACAACCATCGCAGATGCGGTCCTCATGCTTGATTATGGGCAAGCCGTGCACCATCTGTTTCTGACTTAGAATCTTCAAGGCATGAAAGTTCACATGCCCGTATCTTGCATGCCAGCGCCACGCTTCTTCTTTGCTCCTTGCCAGAAGGCATTCGGGTAGAGCTGGTGCGATGTTCAACACATATAACCGGTTCCTTGACCTGCTCACTTTTGCTAGTAGCCTTTGTGATCTGTCCAAGATAGACATTACTCCTCCTTCAATCACAACCTTGCATCCGTTCTCATCTAACTGACCAAGGCTAATTATGTTGCTCTTCAACATCGGGATGTAGTAGACATTAGTAAGTATACGATGTTCACCTGTGAAGCATTCAAATAAAACCGAACCTCTTCCTTGTATTTCTACAGCCGAGCCATCTCCAAATTTGACCGACCCTTTAACGGTCGTGTCAATTTCAGCAAATTTTTCGATACAACCGGTCATGTGGTTACTTGCGCCGGTATCTAAATACCAAGCCTTGTCTTGGGTGCTGTTAATCTTTGGCACCACCTTGTCTTCGTGCAATAACACCTGCTCGTTCTGTATTGCGTGGCTGAGAACACAAGTTTCAGCTATCAACAGTGCCGGTTCATCATCGATTTGTGTTGTAACAAGATTGGCCCTCTCTCTTCGGTTTGGCTTTGGACAATCTTTCGCAAAGTGTCCATATTCATTACAATTGAAACACTTAACCTTGGATTTGTCGAAGTTGCGTGGCTTTCGGTCTTCATTAGTGCGTTCACCATTTCCTCGACCTCCACCATATCCACGCCCGCGGCCACGACCTCTCCCGTGACGTCCTCCTCTTTTGGTGCTGCTGAAACCTTCATCTTTCTTTCCCTTTGAGCATCTTGCCTCCCACTCGGCTTGGGTAAGAAGTAGCTGTTCTCCACTGCCCTTTGTGTGTACCCGTCCTTTAAGTCCTTCCTCAAAGGTTCTGAGGCGGCCGATTGCTTCTGAGACCGACATGTTCTCAATATCGCCAAATTGCTCGATTGTTCCGATAATTTGGAGAAATCTATCTGGAACTGCGCTGAACAGTTTTTCAACAACTTCACTGTCGTCGAGCTTCGTGCCCAGCGAGCGGATCTCACCCACCAGCGTGGTAAGCTTCATGGAAAACTCGTTTATTGTCTCTGAATCCTCCATGTGTAACTTGTTCAGTTGCCGTTTCAGCACCTGTACGCGTGCCTTCTTGACGCGATCTTCACCAACCCGCATCTCCCTGAGTGCGTCCCAAGCCTCCTTTGCCGTCTGCTTCTCCGCGATTGCCATCATCACGTCATCTGGCACGGCTTGAGAAATGGCTACCATGGCGCCTTGATCTTTGTCGTCGTCTGTGTCTCCACCTTCGATCACTGACCATACTCCTAGCGAACGCAAGATTATCTTCATCTTGACAGCCCATATGCCGTAGTTCGTTTCGCTTAACGTTGGATATTGGATCGGGATTGAGGCTCCTCTTGCCGTCGGTTTGACGACTGCAAGCGTCTTAGATTGATCTCCTTCGTCACCGGCCATTGCTTTGACAACTTGGCTCTGATACCAAATGTTGGATCTCTCTTATGATTTCTCAAATTATGCACACACTCACGGATTGAAAGAATAAAAGAAAGAACAAGCAAATAAGACACAGGATTTTTTTTTGTGATGCTCTCTAATCACATCGTTTTCTGGTTTTCTCATATATATAGACATAATACAAAACTGCCCACTACCATTACATCCCATGTTTAGAACTCTAAAATTAGAGCTAACCAATTTAAACTTTCCTTAAATAACTACTACTCTATTTCAGCAACATGCTGATTCTAAATTCTAACTTCCTAAATATAAACCTGTAAATAGACAACCCGAATTGGAGAGAGTCTGAACAGCTGGACCCGAACTTGTGTTTGGACTCGGACTATGGATTGGACTCGAACTTGGACAACTAGATTAACTCATCATAGACTACACTTCCATGATTGCTTTGTTAGGGTAATGAATTATTATTATTTTTTTTTATATTTTCCGTTAGACCGTTACATAAGAGTAAGACCAATTAAAGTTTTACGCCTAATGGAAGTGTACAAATTAACATGAATGCTACCATTCACAATTGTAACACATATATATCATGTGTTTCTTGCACGACAGAAATCACTGCATAAATACATCCTCTATCTAACTCTTTTTTTTTTAACTAAATATTTTTTTCCTCATATGCATTCACACCAACTTATATCTACAGTTCCTACATTGTTTTCTTTTTACATTTCTATTCCTGTAGTTTGTTCACTTTAATTTGCATCCCTTTTGAATATATATAGGGATGCGAGGGGTCAGTTTTCCTTGAGTCGACACCAGGGAACACTGCAGAAAAGGATTCGCCACTAAATAACCCAAGCCTTCGCGGCTTTGAGGTCATTAATAGTGCAAAACACGTCTTGAATCCACATGCTCAGGTGTGGTCTCTTGTGCTGATATAGTTGCGTATGCTGCCAGAGATAGTGTGGCGCTGGTAAATACTATCTTACATCTTTAATAGAAAATGTTATGTTCTTATATATACAAAATTTTATTACATTGTGTGTGTGTGTATATATATAACTAAATTTTGGGCTTCAATCCGGGTAAGCAGACAGGAGGCTTGTGGTATCGGGTTGAGGCTGGGCGGAGGGACGGAACAATTTCGTTGGCTTCAGATACATTTTCCAACCTCCCGGGCCCGGCATTTGATCTTGACCAGCTTACACAGAGCTTTGCCAGCAAGGGACTTTCTCAAGATGAAATGGTCACTTTATCAGGTATATATAGTTCCTTACTTTCTTTCTACAGAAAGGCTTATGTCGATGCACACATGCTAAGGAGTTGCCCAAAAATATAGGGTTCAGAAGTTATTATCATATACACACACATCAGGTTTTTATTCGCTCAACTGATGCATATATTTTTCTTCCATTTTTTTTGTCATTTTTGGTATAGGTGCTCATACCATTGGTCGGTCACACTGCACCTCCTTCAGCAGCAGGCTCTACAGCTTCAACACAACATTGGATCTAGACCCAACATTGAACTCAGTTTATGCCACTCAGCTTGAGCAGATGTGTCCCAACAGCAGTAACGACACGACCCTTGTTGTTCCAATGGACCCAAGCACGCCGAACTTATTTGATGCAAATTATTACGCGGACATTCTTGCGAACCGTGGGCTCTTCACGTCTGATCAGACCCTCATGTCAAACGCTTCAACTGCACAACAGGTTAAGCAGAATGCCTTCAATGGATTGTTTTGGAAAATTAAGTTTGCAGCAGCAATGGTGAAAATGGGTCAGATTGGTGTTCTCACAGGGAGCAGTGGCGAGATTCGTTTGAATTGTAGTGTAGTGAACTGATATGAAGAATACCTACATGACTTCATTCAGGGTTATTTTTTGTTTTAGTATATTTTATGCATATGCTTGAAAAAAGGGTGTTGTTTCCTAGCTAATAATTTATATAGTACAATAAAAGTGGTGACTGTATTATTCTGTGATAATGAAAGAAATTCATTTGTATTCCAAACTTACTCCCAAATAGATATTTTGTTTAGATGAGCCACTTAACAAAAAAAAAGGTCGTGTCGGTTCCGTCAACGGAATATTATGTTGAAATTGTGATGTTTTCAACGGATCTTACGTTGTGCACGTGTTATCTCCATTATTAAATTAAGCACTTAGATGTTCTGATCCATCAACGCTTGTGATTAAAAAATAAATTTCAGAATTATTTTTTTTTTTTTGAAAACTTGGTAGCTGCTATCAAGGTTGTAATTTCAGATTGAAATCAACAATCCAATCAAATAATCTGCTTTTTTCTGATTCTATGCATCTTTTTTAGAGTAAAAAGTGACTATATGCAAGAGTAAAAAATGACTATCCACAAGGGTATACGACAGAAAGATGCTTTTCCTATTAGCGACGGGAGTATCCGCAAGGGTATACCGACAGTATCCCTCGCGGATACTGTCCCATTCTTGTAGTCATTCTTTTACGTGTAGAAGTCCAAAATTTAGTTAGACACATATTCACCACATGCAAATTGTATTATTGTTCTGATTGGTCCTGATTTCTTTCTCTTTCTAAACGTTATTTAAGAAAAATTTTAATTGATTGATAATTGATTGGTTATGTCTTCATTTCTTTCTATTTTTTATATTATTTTAATAATATTATTTGTAATTTAATATATCATTTTGTATGAGTTTTTTTTTATGAAAATATGTCAAAAGATTCACTACTACAGAAAATGAGTTTGCACACGGACATTAATGGAAGAGCTACACGGATTTCCTGCCGTGTTTAAATCCAGGGTGTATGAATAGGTCAGAAACTACACACGGATATTTAACCGTGTGTGATTATAATAATTTCTACACGGATTACTTTGTAAACCGCCGTGTACAAAGACCTGGGGTGTCGCTCTCCAAGTTACCGAGCTACACGGATATCACCTAAGTAACCGTGTACGATTACTCTTTCTACACGGTTTTTTATTAAAAGACCGTGTAGCTCTTTTAGCTATCATACACGGACGTTTGGTAAATATCCGTGTATAAATAGCTAATCTTTTTTGTATTTCGCCTCCAGCACTGCTATCATACACGGACAATTTATAAATAATCCGTGTATGATTACTCTTTCTACACGGATTTGTATTAAATGTCCGTGTAGCTCTCTTAGCTATCATACACGGACATTTGTTAAATATCCGTGTTAAATAGCTAATTTTTTTTTTTGTTTTTCTATCATACACGGACAATTGTTAAATATCCGTGTATAAATAGCTAATCTCTTTTTTTTTTGTATATTTTGTTTTTGGGCTAGCGTCCAGCTTTGCTACAGTTTTTTGCGACAGAATTTATACAAAATTCATATAGCAATAATAAATTCATTCGAAACAGATTAATTAGTAAGAAATTCATATACTAAATTATACAATATTTTATACAACTCTATGCAAATCCATATCGAGGATTACAAAATTCCATGGTAAACCACCTTGCCCACATGCACCGCACATCGTCGATCTGATCCTTGGTGTAATGCGGTTGCTTTGTCACATTCTACAATTATAATTTGATAATAGTTAGTATTTCAGAAAAGGTAGATATCAATAGCTTATTATATAGGAACAATTAATATGAAGTACATACCGCTTTTGGGAATAGGAATTGTATTCTTTCGACAAAGTCAAACATGAATATCATCGTGTAATAAGCGCATTCCCAACTCTCCAACTGTTACGGGATCTGAAATTTACATTTAGCGGCCTTTGTTAGAATGACAATATTTTTTTGAACAAGATATGAAATTACTAACTCATAAAGTGTGCTCACCAACATCCACTTCCAATTCAACTTAGATTTCTTGCGCGTGCCCGTGCTATCTGATCCTCCCTCTTTAATATATTTCGCAAAAGCCCTTACAAAATTGAGTGAATGTAATTAGCAATTTTATAATTTGATATGATTGAAAGAAATTCAAACCTAGTGAATTATTATTGCTCACTTATTCACAAAAGGGAATATAGCTTTGCACTTGTCAAGCGCGATCCTTCCTTTGGGCTTACAAGAATCAACAATTATGCCCACATTTAGGTATGGCACAATGATAATCGAACACCAATGTTTGCTGTGGGATCGAGGAGAAGAATTATAGTACTTTAGCATATAATAGTGACACAAGTGTTTGCTATGGTTGATGGTGTGATTTCATTTTTTTATGTTTAACTTTTATTTCCTTTATACAATTCTTTAATTAAAATATAAACAACACATAAGTTAAGATTAGAACTAACCTCTGGTGGTATGGCATGAGAATGAATTTCTTCTCCTCCGCCTTAGCACGATGCATCGCAGAACACATGTACTCGATAGCCATATCCGAATAACATGTCACTGCCGTAGAACTCACTTTCTCGGGGTCCAGAAATATGCACAAGTTCTTATTTTCAACCATCTCATCACAGTTTCGGACTAGCTTCCTGAAAACTCATAATATTGTAATTAGAATATATATTTGAGTTCTATACAATAATGAAAATAATTTTTTATCACTAACATGAGGAAAATGGTGATGAATGACACATCGAGCCATTTGTCGGATGACGAGTGGTGGAAGAGGTCCTTGAAGTCTTGGAACGACAGCAGGAGATCCCTGCCTTCGTGTAGAAACATCCCAGGTGGGACAGGGATGATGATATCCTCCATGCCTTCGGGCGCCGTCATCAAGTGGTCGTGGAGAATGCGCAAATCATTGGGCAAACGGCTGTATTCTTCTTCGGTGACCATAGGACGGGGCGGTGATTGTGGCGCGTCAGCCCTGACGTCGCAAGCCACCTCCTGACGTACCGGTGACATCGCCGTACCGGTGACATCATCTCCTCGTGTCTGTATCAAATTATAAATGGATTACTCAAGTATTTCAAAAAGAATGATTTGAATGTAACAAAATAAATGGATTTTTTTATGGATTACCTGATCCAAAATAATCTGACTCTTGGGCCATTGGACAAATGACATCCGTGCCTCATCAAGCACATGCATGTCGTCGGTAGGGACAGGAAGGGGTACGCGCTGCCATCCATCCACGACTAACTCAATCTGCACGCATGCATGGTCGGGCCTTAGCTGACCAAAGTGTACATTTTTCGCTCCTGGATGTACAACACCCTTAGCAACGGTCAGAGGAACACTATCAGGCCACAGGACGAGGTCGCATGCTCTGGGGTCCTGCAATTATCAGAAAGTTGTTTATTTTAATGGTGCGATATTGTCTAACAAGGTTACAAACAGGTTTTAATTACCTTTATATTATGAACAAGTATTGATTACCTTGAGATTATCCAAATCGTCTAAGGCCCACGTGCCGGATGCTTGACTACTTCGCTGAATTCCCGGCGAAATGGGAGGTGGTTGCTCGGATGGCTGCGTAGTTGCTGATCTAATTTAGCTCAACAACATTGATTCCATCTCAGCAAACCTTGCGTCGTACTCTTTGCTCACCTCCGCGCGTATCTGCGCAACTATCTCGTCTTTGTTTACCTTGGCACGAGATTTTCTTCAAGGTTTTTGTCTCCCCACTCGGAACACCTCCTTCCAGCCCCTATAGGCCCCTACACCCCTTACTCGACCCGGGTGTTCTGGATTCTCGAGCGCTGCGGCCAATGAATAATTTTGTCTTTCGACACTCCGGGCACCCGAGTTGACCTCCTCCTCCACCTCCAACTGTTCAAGTAGAAGAATTAGTTATAGCAGAAGATCAAGTGATGTACCTTCGGAGTTATAATTTTGTACATGAGTGTCACAAAGTAAAGGACTCTTACCATTCTTTGAGCCACGGGTTGCAAATCCTTTGGGAGTACTATTCTCCCGTCAGCGGTTACCTCGGATCTACCCATGAACCAATCTTGGCCCCTAGGATTTTGGATCCTAACTACGGGTGAGTCAGAATTCTTGTTTTGGTCCAGTATTTTCCTCCATTCTGTCTTCTTACCCTCGTAACCAGCTGACCCTAGATGGTGTGGATACTTGTTCAAGGCAACGAGCCTCCTGCCTTTATCACTTTTTGCCTTCACAGAAACAATGCAACGATCAATTAATTTTAGAAAGATAAGTACATATCGATAAATAATAAGCATAAGTTTGGCACGAGTTAGATACCCGGAACTCTTCGGTCGACTTCAAAGCTTGAAACGCCTCCCAGTCCTCTTGTTTTAGCCATTTGTAGTAGCCTACCGGATTTCTCCCTTTGTCCATGAATACCGTCTTCAACGTGCTCTTGAATTGCTTCCAGCCCTCATTCATTATCCTCAGAGTCTTATCCTTTGGAACGTCGTTCGGGATGTTCCACTGTGCCTGATTGACACCAAAATTTAGTGTATTCAAGTATAGATACATCAGTGAAAATAAAGCATGAGTTGTTAGGCATTTTACCTTCACCATTTTCCACCACTCGTCCTTCTCCTCGTCCGTAAAATGATCCCATCTCTCTACAAGGATACTCTCTTTTTGCCTCACCAAACTCGTACACCAATTTGAGTATTTGATCCGTTTTTCACCCTGTGCACGCCTGTCTTCCGTGAACCAGATTTCCAACTGCTTTTGCTCGGACGTGCCCGTGCACATTGTCGGCCCTCTTTTCCTTCTTTCTGATGAGGCAGTAGCTTGCTGCTCCTCTTCTGCCATCATATCTACATACTCATCCTCAACCGACATGGTTCTGCAAGAAATTAAATATTGTTACATATCTACGTGCTAAATGCAAAACCTAAAATGAGCTCTTGATACAGATAAGAAACTAAGGGCTCATTGAAAATCCAAAAAAATAATTCACTTAAACAGAAAGATAAAGGACCAAAAGACAACCAATTTAGACTTAAACTTCGCATTTTTCTGATTTTATTTATATTTTCTATGATTTTTCAAAGTTCAGTTTTTCAAATGGTAAAATCTGTTTTTTCATTTGAATCTTAAAATTACCTCTAAATCCATGAGGTTTAAATGCAAAGTTTTATGTGCAAAGACAAATTTGACACATTTATTCTAATGCAAAGGTTTAAATGCAAAGTATTTTGATTGCCAAATATATATAACACAAATATGCCAAATATGCCAAATATATATAACACAAATATAACACAAATTTACTCTTCCTATATATAACACAAATATAACACAAATTTTACGAACGGGTCCCTGTCAATTCAAATTTTTCACCAGTGGTGTGACAGGGTTGTACCAACTGGTACAGCACCCTCTAACATCACCAAACAAGCAACCCGAGAGTATAAGGCAACAATAACGAGAGAGAGAGAAAAATTTGGCACATAAGGCACGAAGGCCGCAAGTCACATAAAACCCCGTGCATCAGAGACAGGGGGGCAGTACCAGTAACCCGCATGCAACAGAGACAAGACAAAACCACATAAGGCACGAAGGCCGCAAGTCACAGAAAACCCCTATTGCAAAATAACGAGAGAGAGAGAGACGCTAACCACAGAGAGAGAGACGGGCGAGACGGGCGAGGCGGTGAGGCGGGCGAGGCGGGCGAGGCGGTGAAGTGCTCGGAGGCCTTTGGAGGTTTTTGGAACTCAACCGGTTCTGGGAGGTTTTTTGAACTTATGAAAAATTTAGCAAAGAAGGCTTTTGAAATAATAATGTTTTCCTCATTATACACGGACTTTTAACAGAACAACCGTGTGCAAATGTCTTTCTACACGGACATTTGTTAAAAGTCCGTGTGCAAATCTATTTCTACACGGACTTTTAACTAAATGTCCGTGTAGCTCTCTTCAATTTCTACACGGTTGTACGTAACAATCCGTGTGCAAATACTGTTTAGACACTTATTATTAGTTAATAGTCCGTGTACGAAAGTTCAAAAAAATTGTATTGGCTTTTTATATTTCTAGAGAGGTAATAAATTAACTAAAATTGTATATTTCTAATATTTAAAAACTTATACCGATTACTAAAATAAACCTTTTTTTTCTCTTTTTCTCTAATATTTAAAAACTTATACCGATAAATATTATACATAAACCTTTTTTTTCCTTTTTCTCTTTTTTTTTCTCTATTTTTTTCCTTTTTTCTTTGATATATTATAAGCTAAAGTTGTAATATTAAAAGCTACACGGTTTTAAACAAAATAAATATTATACATAAACCTTTTTTTTTTCCTTTTTCTCTTTTTTTTTCTCTCTTTTTTTCCTTTTTTCTTTGATATATTATAAGCTAAAGTTGTAATATTAAAAGCTACACGGTTTTAAACAAAATAAATATTATACATAAACCTTTTTTTCCTTTTTCTCTTTTTTTTTCTCTTTTTTTTTCCTTTTTTCTTTGATATATTATAAGCTAAAGTTGTAATATTAAAAGCTACACGGTTTTAAACAAAATAAATATTATACATAAACCTTTTTTTTTCCTTTTTCTCTTTTTTTCCACTATTTGAACAGTACCCTCGGCCCATAATCCTTCATTGTGGTCGGACCGCATGTAGTCGGCTTCGTTATACCCCTTCAAGTGTTGCTACCTCAGTTTGCACATCGGTACAAAATGGAGGTACTTCGTCGAACTGGTCGTACTCTTCTTCATCGACGACATTTTCTACCCCGACAATCCTTCTTTTTCCGGATAGGACGACGCTCAACCTATCATCACTCGGGTCAGTGGCATAAAAGACTTGAGTGGCTTGCTTGGCGAGTATAAACGGATCATCAACATGCCCAACCCTGTTAAAATCAACGAGTGTGAACCCGTCGTTATCAACTTTAACACCTCGGTCTTCGACCCATTGACACCGAAACACGGGAATGCTCAGGTGAGGACTGTAAATGAGCTCCCAAATTTCTTCAATAACGCCATAATATGACTTTGATGCTATTACAGCCCGGCCATCTCCGGATCTACTGAATTCTTGAGAGGTCGCCACCAACGTCACCCCACTGTTTTGCATCGTGCTCTTGTCACTCTGGGATTTAGTGTAAAATGTATATCCGTTAATCTCGTATCCTTGGAATGTTCTAACAATAATTTGGGGTCCTTCGCCAAGCAGTTTAACAATTTCAAGTACGGGGTGTGACTTCACTATTTCTTTCAGCCATCCTATAAAAGAACGATTATGCTCGTTAGTAAGCCACTTCTGACTTCTCGTGTAGTTTTGTTGTTGAAGGAAATTGTCATGTGCTCATCTATATAGGGAGCAACATCTGTCATGTGCTGTAGTACAATAAAATGTGCCTTTTGTAGTTCATTTAGATCAGCAACTACGGCTCTCAACCCAATTGTCCCGACTCCTTGGAGCCTTCCCTCGTATCGAGATTTTGGAACGCCAATAGGATCCACACCGGTCAAGTAGTTGGTGCAAAAATCAATCACCTCCTCCGTGGAATATCCTTCTATAATGCTACCTTCGGGTCGATGTCAGTTCCTTACGTATTTTTTCAAGATGCCCATGTATCTCTCGAATGGATACATACCGCAGGAACACGGGACCACAAATCTTAATTTCTCTCACAAGATGAACAACAAGGTGAACCATAACATCGAAAAAAGATGGCGGAAAATACATCTCAAGTTGGCAAAGAGTAACGATGACCTCCTTTTGCAAAGAGTCCAATTTTAGAGGGTCTATCACTTTGGAATTTATTACATTGAAGAAAGAACAAAGCTTCGTAATGGTTTCACGAACGTGCTTTGGTAAAATTCCCCGAATTGCAACGGGAATTATATGTGTCATTAAAACATGACAGTCGTGGGATTTCATACCAAGCAACTTCAGGTCGTTCATCGACACCAGCTTCTTAATATTCGAAGAATACCCTGATGGGACTTTTATACCATTGATGCATTCACAGAAGCTTGTTTTCTCTTTCTTTGACATTGTGCACAGTGCGGGGGGTAGGTATGTGCGCTTCCCTTTCTCCTGCGGTGCGAGCTCGTGTCGTATTCCCATCTCTACCATGTCTTTTCTCACTTTAATACCATCTTTAGTCTTCCCCGGAATGTTCAATAATAAACCAATTAAACTGTCGCAGACATTTTTTTCAACATGCATGACATCTAGGCAATGCCTCACTTCTAAAAATTTCCAGTACGGTAGCTCTCAAAATATGGACCTCTTTTTCCAAATATTCTTCGGTGGTGCTTTGGCGCATTTTCCAAAAACAACATCAATGTTTTTTACCCGTTTCAAGACACTCTCCCCGTCTAATGGATGACGAGCCACTCCAAGCTCAATTTTCCCGTTGAATGCCATCTTCTTCTTACGATATGGGTGATTAATAGGAAGAAACCTACGATGCCCCATGAATACATTCTTTTGACAATTTTTCAACCTCAGCACCTGCGTGTCATCTTCACAGATCGGGCACGCTTTTGCTCCTTTACAAGTGTAACCCGACAAATTCCCATACGCGGGAAAATCATTTACAGTGCAAAACACCATGGCCAGCAATTGAAAGACCTCTTTGCAGTACGCATCCCAGACCGGGACGCCATCACGCCATAATTTTTGGAGGTCCTCGATTAATGGTGCGAGATATACATCTATGTCATTTCCGGGTTGTCTGGGTCCTTGGATTAGTAATGACATCATTATATATCTGCGTTTCATGCACAACCAAGGAGGAAGATTGTAGATGCATAAAAGAACTGGCCAAGTACTGTGCCGACTGCTCATGCTTCCAAATGGACTCATTCCATCTGAGCTCACCACAATCCTAAGGTTCCTCATTTCAGAACCAAATTCTTTGAAATGTCTGTCAATGTTTCTCTATTGAGGAGAATCAGCCGGGTGCCTTAGTTTACCGTCATTTTTGCGCTCTTCTTCGTGTCAGCGCAATAATTTTGCATCTTTGAGATTCGCAAACAACCGTTTGAATCTCGGTATTATCGGCAAATACCACAACACCTTAGCCGGAGGCCTGCCATTTGTGTCCTCATTACAATCATCAGTGACCTGGTCCTTACGACATTTATAACGTGAAACACCGCATTTAGGACAGACATGCATGGCCTCGTACTCGTTACGATACAATACACAGTCATTCGGACATGCATGTATTCTTTTGATCTTCAACCCCATTGGACATATCAACTTCTTTGCCTAATATATTGTACCGGGTAACTCGTTGTTATATAGGAGGGTTTCTCGTAAAAGCTGTAATAAGGACGTAAAACTCTTATCGCTCCAACCATTGTCTGCTTTTAAGTTTAATAATTTCAACACAGCTGACAGTTTTGTAAAATTGGTACACCCGGAATTCAACGGCTTCTTGAATTCATTAGACAAATTTTGAAATTTATCATAATTTTTATCACTAATTTCATCTTCCACATCACGTAACATATCCTCCAAATTTTCAGTAAACTCGTGTTCTACGTTTTCATCAAAATTTATCTCCATCTCATCATCGTCGTTTTCGGGTTCGACGTTATCAGAATCTTCGACACTCTCATAATCCTCGTTCTAATCAAGTTCAAAAGTATCAGAAATTCCAACATTCTCATCATTCAATTCACGATTACAATCTTTATTGGCACTACTACTTTCCCCAAATTTCTCACCATGCATGAACCAACATGTATATCTCTTCTTAAATCCCCGACAAATCAAATGAGCTCTAATTTCTTCGATGTCCAAAAATCTTAATAAATTTTTACAATCTTTACAAGGACACAAAATGTCTTCTTCTTTTTTCTTCACTCTATAACTCTCAGCAAATTTTATAAACTCATCAACGTGAACCAAATATTCTTCACTGTCACGTCGTATTTCATACATCCAGCTTCGATCCATCTGTAAATTAAATTAAAAAAATGATTTGATGATCAATTAATCATGCATGGTCAACATTCTCCATTGTAACAAAATTTTGGGCTTACAAAGGGCCGGTTTACAATCCTAACCCACTCTTTGAATATTATGTCTCATATGTGAACACATATTAGCGAGATTTAATTAGTATTTGAGAAAAATTCGGCAGCATTTCCCCTTAACTCCCCAAGTATGCGTACGAACCACATACTCGTAGGAGCAATAAGGGAAAATACTGTCGAACTTTCATCAAATACTAATTAAATCCCGCTAATATGTGTTCACATCCTAAATGAGACATAATATTCAAAGAGCAGTCCTAAAACGGAGAATATCCAAAATTAATCCCTATTGGATTAATTTTGAACGGACATGGACCTAAAAGCATATATAGGTCGGTTATTGGACCGCAATACACTAATTAATTACATCTAAAATTAAGAAATCAAGCATGCATGAAATGACCTAAATAAGCATAAATAATAGAAAATTAGAGGAAGAAAATGATTTAAATACATATTACTAACCTTAGAAAGATGGAGAGGAGAAAATACCAACTTCAAAGATCTCAGATCTCAGCTGCTGGCCTCAATTCGCAGAAATCTGATAGGAAAAAGCTCAGTTCAGAGAGATGTACAGAGGTGCATATATAAAAGACTTGATCAAAACGGCACTGGATGGAGAAGATATTAAAACCCTACACTTTTATACACGGATATTTACTTATTAATCCATGTAGCTCTCCAACTAACCACACACGGCTATTTACTTCTTAATCCGTGTACATTCTACCATTTCTACACGGATATATTATCAAAAATCCATGTATATATTCCTACACGGATATTTAACAACAATCCGTGTAGCTCTCTCAATTATTTGCACACGGACCTCTTTACACACGGATTTGTGGTTTCTAATAAACAGTGTAGCTCTCTCTAATAATTCTACACTGATTATTAACTAATTAGCCGTGTAGAAATCGTGCAGATCTTTTGGGCAAGTAAAAAATCATATTTGGTACACGGTTTTTAATAAAATTGTCAAATCCGTGTACAATGTGCAGTGTACAATGACTATTTTTGTAGTAGGGATTAGAAAACATATATGTCATTTAAGAAATGTTATTTACATGTAGATATCATTTAAGGAATGTTATTTAGGCTAATTTTTTTTATGAAAATATGTCATTTTGTATGATTTTGTTGTTCTCTTGTAATATGTTTCCGTTGCAACACACGGGCACAATACAAGTCTTTTTATTATTAGCTAAGAGGATATTAGGATATATATTCTGGCCCAGGAAAAATGAAGCTTTAATTAATTTTCTTTTGAGCCGGCTAACCAAATTGTTTATTATTTTAAATAAAGATTATCAATTTTTTTTGTCGAATTATTGCCCTCTTTAGTTATTATATATGATTTTTGAGTAATACTCTCCAACAATTTAATTCTTTAGCGGTTTTTTTTTTTTGAAGGAAGAGGCTGCCATTCTTTGGCGGGTTAGAAGTAAGAAAATACTCTATGCTCGCCACTAGTGGAAAAATAGCACGGCGGAGCTGGCTCCGTCACGGAACGGTACGGCACATATGACTTTTACGTGTCGGGACTCGTGTGTAGCGTGCCGTGGCTATCTTTTGAAAATTTGGCACGGGACGACACGTCACACGAAAGATCTGGTCACGGCACGTGGTCACGCGAGTCACGTATAATTATAATCGTTAGATCTTGATCAAATGGTGAATCTTGAATAAACTAACCAAAAGTATGAAAAAAAAGTTAAACGTGACCAGTCACATTTGGACACGACACGTTTGGGGCACGGTATGACTCGCATGTCGTGACCATTCGCGTGCCATGACCACCTTCTACATTTTGGTCACTGCACGTGTGACTGTTCACTTGATCACGACACGAGACCAAAGTCACGGCGTGTTAGTCACGGCGTGTTAGTCACGTCACGGCACAGCATGACACGTTTTTACCACTCTATGCTCCACTCGGCTCAAGAACCAGTCGGAGTACTTAGTGATTATGTCGTATTTAAACTGTTTTAATGTGTGCACGTGGTAGCAGAGACGGATGTATATTGAAAAATTAGGGGTCAATTGACCTCATTTTTTTTTTTAATTTTGTTATATTTTTATATGATCTTATATAAAATTTTAATTAAAATGTTGAGATATTGTAAAATTGACCCATTCGCTATAGAAAATTTTAATATGATTGACCCACATTTTATTTGACCCCCATTTTATTTGATCCTCATAGTCTGAAAGTCTGGCTCCGCCCCTGCGTGATAGGCTAATGCTGTGATTTGTTTATAAATTTAGTAAAGTTTAATATAAGTCTAAACTCACCACGTAATAACATGCTTAACATGCCACTACCAAGTTTAAAAATAATAATAATAACGTGTTTAACATATACAAAATATGTCCAATTAATTAATTGACTTTAAAACGATGAATTTGAATTATTAATTAATTGACTTCTATTTCTAAAGTTGTTTTGTATAAGATTAAATAAATTATTTTATTTTGAAGCAAAAGATAAATTTATAAATGAACAATTTTTGCGCATCCATCTATTTTTCTTATTTTTAATTTCTTAATTTGATATAAAAACTCCAGAGAAAAAAGTAACATATATAAATGCTTGACTCTTCAATTAAATTGAACTCAAACGTTTTATTTTTTTGAAACTCAAATGATAATTTGTTGTTAAGCTCCCCAATTTTGTTGAACCCAATCGATCGAATTAACTTTTCTTCGTTAAATAAAAAAATTAAAGAATTATCATCTTCTATTGTCAGTTTCATTTATCATTTATCTAAATTGATAATGATTTTCGTGTTGTATAAATATATTTTTTATCAATGAAATTAATTATTAGTAAACATTTAAAGCCACCAATCTTAAAAAAAAACCAATCTTCGTATTGGGACAGATCAAAGATCATCGCCGCCACCAAATTTTATTTGTGTCCAGTCTAGAACTAAATACGCATAACTGAATTCAATTCATTCTTGACTTCTATTTCTAAAGTTGTTTTTTCTTATAAGATCACTAATCGGTTTTATCTTCCAAGATAGCAACGCTTGCTTGCAGAGTCCTTTGTTCAAGTCTTCTTTTTTTTTTTTTTTTAATAAAGATTAAAGGTCAAGCCACCTAACTATTTAATATCTACAAAAAATTATTTTATCTGAATTTCGAACCTGCGACCTTCCACACAGAGGATGTAACTTTTGCCACTAAATCAAAAGTTGATTCTTAATATTGAAATCCAACACTCTCTAATCTGACGATCGAGAAATAATTTTGACGGCCTTATACCCTGGGAAGCAAATATTTACATAATTTAAATAAACCTCTTGACTAGGGGCGAAGCTACAATTTCAAATTGTAAGAGTCAACATAAATGTAAGGTCAATCATATAAAATTTTCTTGTTGCAAATGTGAATTAATTTTAAATTACTTATAATGTTTTACTCTAAACTATATAGAAAATAAAATATAAGTACAAAATTTTTGAAAAAAATGATGGTCAATCAACCGCCATTCCTTGAGGTGCTTTGACTCTGCTCTTGACTATCTTAGTTGGTAATTATTTATTTCAGCCTATCAATAATATAAATATTACATTTAAATTCTGCAATTATTAAAGATCCACACGCTATTATAGATGATACATTAATTCTCATAAATAATTTAAAACGTAGTGACGATTTTTAATTGAAAATAAAATTAACAGTAACAATACAAAAATATTTTATGCAGAAAAACCTAACGTTGGTTAATGATCCAATAATTTTTCACTTAGGCTATATGTGAAGTCTTATTATTAATTATATATATATTGTACTTATAACCATAGTGAGCCTAAATATTTTATCATTAACGAAACGTGTTTCGAAATAATTCCATCCATCAACCATAATAATATGTAATCAAAGGCGTTTTTATCATATTTATTGTAACTCAACCAACAATAATAATATACTAGTATCGTACTGTGCATTGCAACACGAACATATTATAAGAAAAAAAAATCTCATATAAAATAACATATTTTTATAAAATATTTTAGACTAAATGACAGATAACATTCCTAAAATGAAATATTAAATGACATCTATACATAAATAACATTCTTTAAATGATATATTTGACATATTTTTGACATAGTTTCATTAAAAAATGATAAATAACATTTCTTAAATAATATAAAAATATGGAAACAAATGAAGAATAACATTTCTTAAATCAATAAAAAAAAATCCTTAAATGACATTTCAAAATTAAACGAAAATATGGATCAATTAGAAAGATGATACAATTTGCATGTGGCGAGTACGCGCGTGTCTAAATAAATTTAGACTTTTACACGTAAAAAATATAAAAAAGATGCATAGAATCAAAAGAAAGACAAACTATTTGATCAGAGAGCTGATATTCAATCCAAAATTTCATCTTTTAATCATAACCGTTGACAGATCAGAATATCTACGGGCTTAATGAAAGAGAATAGATAGATATCGATATAATAGAATGGTGTAACATGATCTTCATGTGTATCATAAAAATAACCAATAATATATTTATTTTCAATTGGTCCATCCTTAAACCTTACTGGGATCAAATCGTAACAGAGTCAAAATGTAAATAAATTTAAATCATATCTGTAAAAATATCCTTGAACTTTTTAAACATAAAAAACTATAGATGTCAATATATCATACAAACATAATAACAAATTCTCAAAACAATTTGCAATAACAATGTTCTGAATTGATAGCACAAGTACAACCAATAACCAATTAAATTAAGAGAAAAGGTTTCTATACCCCAGCCTTTGTCCCCGGTTTGTCCCCAAGCTAATCCAATCAGCTTCTAAACGGTCAAACGGTCAATACCAACTGTCAATCTTTCTTATTTATAAGATTTCCCGATCCGTCTCTTCTCCCTTTGACAAATTCTTGGATCTGATTCATGACTCTCTCTGATTCTCTCTCCATAGCCTCGATCAATAAAATTTCGATGTGACTCTCTTCGACCCCCTCTCTCTCTCCACAGCCTCCATCCATCGATCCGGCAGCGACGGCCGCGACGGCAGCGACGGTGACGCGCGACGGCAGCGACGGTGATGCTCGAAGGCAGCGACGGTGACGTGCGACGGCAGCGACGGATTTCTTGGCTGCATCTGAGCATCTCTTGTCAGATCTGTAAATTACAGTTAGATCGGATCAATTCTGTCTTAAAAGTACCATGACAACTTCTTTATTTCTGAATTTGATCCGATCTCTTGTTTTACTGCTATACTTTTCTGGACTAGTCAGGATCATTCCCCAATTAGTGGCCATGTTTTCGGACCCTTCTTATTTTTCTGACTCAATCTATGTATCAGAATCCATGAGGCTACAACTAGGCAAAATGCAATACACCGATGTAACCCTGGTGTAGGGGTCAGAGATGATTTGAGCTCACTATTAGCATCTTCCATGTGTTTGTGTATTTGCTTGGAAGAGAAATGCAAAGTTTGAGATAAGGGCTTTTCTATCCATGTATTGTAGGAAGAACTTTTATTATGTGTGATATTTTAGATAGAAGCAATATTGGCGTGAATTAGAATTTTAGTTGGTGAGGTATATTAGATAGAAAGACTTCTTTCATTCATTTTGTGCTAGCAACCTAATCATGTGAGAAATTTTGTTATTCATCTGCTTTTAAACCTATGCAAAGAAAATTGAACTAACGGTTTGTAAGAAGACTTTATTCATTCATTTTGTGCTAGCAACCTAATGCTTTTAAACCTATGCAAAGAACTACATAACAGGCCTGATTTATGTCAACAAGATGACAGATTGATGTGAGCACGGTTAGATTGACTAATCCGCCGATGCAAGCTTCTCTCCGCCAATGCAATGTTTGTAGTAGTGCTATATCGCTACCGATCCGCTGCTTCTGGCGGACCTGATCCGCTGGTAAAATTTAAAGTCTGATCTGATATGATCTACCGATCAGCTGTCGATCTAGTCTGGTTTTGTAAATTTTTTATTTTTCTGATTTAAATTTTCAGAATTTATCTAATAGGTTTACATGATCTATACAGTATTTTATATGATCTATCAATCAGGTTTAAAGGTTCTGTAGAGTATTTTACAGGATCTATTTAACATTTTTACATGATATATTCAATAGTTTATATGATCTATGCATTATTTTTCTTTTCTTTATTTTACAGTATCTGTTTAACAGTTTTACATGATAGATGCAATAGTTTACAGGATATATGCAATTGTTTTTACATATCTCGTATTATCTGAATGTCTGTTTTTATTTACATTATTCGACATGTAAATTTTGCTGATTTAAAGTCTTCTATACATTGTTTTACAGAATTTTGCCAATGATTTACTGGATTAGAATTTGAAATGCATTAAACTATTACACGATCTACTTAATAGTTTTATAGGATATATCAGTTATTTTACAGGTTTTATGCAATAATTTTATAGGATGTATCAGTTATTTTACAGGTTTTATTTAATAGTTTTTCAGGTTTCATGCAATAGTTTTATAGGATATATCAATTATTTTACAGGTTTCATGCAATAATTGTATAGGATGTATCAGTTATTTTATAGGTTTCATGCAATAGTTTTATATGATGTATCAGTTATTTTACAGGTTTCATTCAATAGTTTTTCAGGTTTCATGCAATAATTTTATAGGATATATCAGTTATTTTACATGTTTCATGCAATAGTTGTTCAACTATTTTTTTTAGAATTTTGTTAATAATTTACAGAATTAGGACATTTTTAGTTTACAACAGATGTGCAATTGTACAGGATGCATATCACAATTTTACAGGATACATATGACATTTTTACAGGTTACATAATTGAGACAGTTTTTACTGTGATTCACTTTGGTTACAGTATTCTTTTACTGTGATTCACTTTAGTTTACAGCATATGTGCAATTTTACATGATACATCTAACAATTTTACAGGATATATAGGACAATTTTACAGGGTACATATAACAATTTTAGATTACAGCTTATGTGCAATTTTACATGATAAATTTCACAGGATACATCAACAATTTTGCAGGATACATATAACAATTTTGCAGTATGTTGCTTTGATTGTTTGCATCTGCTAATGGTTCATAACTCCAATATTTAACCTTGCTTATTTTTTTTTTTTTTTGCAGGATGATATATCAAAAGAGCGTGTGGTTCTAGCGATGAAACTTCTCACTCATCCGAATAATGTGCACCAGAGGGTTATGAAGTGAAGAAGCCATGTTTGTATTGATGTATTAGCCATGTTTTTTTCTTGAATTTTTCTCTGTGCTTGTGAACAGTATGATGTTACAGTATGTTAAGAAGTGAAGAAGCCATGTTTGTATTGATGTATCAGTGGTAACAGTTATGGGTGGTGACATCTTATAGTTGATTGTTATAGTTTATGGTTTTGAACAGTTTATTTTGTGATTAATATATGTCAGTTTTATAGTTTGCATCTGCTAATTTTACAGTATGTCAGTTTATTTTGTGATGAATATATGTCAGTTTCATATTTTGCTATTAACATATGTCAGTTTTATAGTTTGCATCTGCTAATTTTACAGTATTAAGCCTTATTTTACAGTATGTCAGTTTATTTTGTGATTAATATATGTCAGTTTTATATTTTGCTATTAACATATGTCAGTTTTATAGTATACATCTGCTAATTTTACAGTATGTAAGCCTTATTTTACATGATATAGATCGATATACAAATATTAATAATTGAAGAAAAAAGAGAAATACGAAAAAAAAAAAAAAAATTTTAAATTTAATATCGAAAAAAAAATTAATTTTGCACAATTTTAGGTTTGTTTTTGAAACCTTCTAGAAGCCGTCAGTTTTTCAAGTACAGCCGGAAGTACAGTGGCTTTGCAAGTTGCTAACTGTTTGTAACTAACTTGGGGACCACTTCCAACTAACTTGGATTTTCGGACTTTTAAACTTCTTATTATACATGATCTGTCGTTGAAGTTACAGTATTGGTTGCAGAGTTTTACAGTATTCGCGCAAGTCAAATGACAGTTTTTTTGGGGAAAAACTGGAGATTGAAGCTTGGGGACAATTAGTCAGATCCTTAAATTAATACGCAATCCCTATTTGGGCTGACTATTCTGTCAAATCTCAAAAGAACCAACTCAAATGCATCTTTTAATAGACTAATCTGTCAAACTTAACAAAGCATTATAGAAGTAAATTAAAGTTTTAATACCTACAGAAGGAATTTAATTAATTTGAATACTTTCAAATAAGAATTTTTTTTTTTTTTTGAAAGCGTGGTAGAAGCTCAAATAAGAAATTTACTGTTCAAATCCAGTAATCCAGTACTTTCAGCACTCAAGTAGTAATGCACATATTAAAACTTCACAATAAAAATCAAGGATTATAACTATATAGCAGTGAAGTATTGATATCTTTTGAAAAACTTGTTTACTTTTAAATTATAAATTTACTGCTCACATAGAGTTGTCTAGATTAATACTTATAATATATACTCAAGTAATGATACCTAGCTATAAAAACTCAACAATCAAAATTAAGCATTATAGATGTAGCAGTGAAGTATTAATAACTACCAAAAAAAACACAAATAACTTGCAAATATTATTTACTTCTCAAATATGGAGAAAATTTTATGAAATATTCTCATTTTTTGAAATTATACAAAATATCCCTCCTTCAAATTTATTAGCAAAATTCTTTTGTGGAACCCAAATTTATACTCTTTTTTTTTTTTGAAAGCCTTGGCGGTGACTGCCAAGTTGCCAAATTTACACCATTTACTCTCTTTCCCCTCACCTCCTTACATATGAACCTGTTGAATTGTGAAATTACAATTTTTTTTATGATATAACATAACTAAAAGTACGAAAAACTGAAAAATTATTATGTTCATAATTCAACCAATATTCGATAAAATTAAGAGTTCTAAATATTTTTCACGCCTCAAAATTTAAAATATTTTGTAATTCCGTCGAGTCTTAAATTTGAGATGTAAAATTATGTTTCCTTTGAATTTTACAAATACTATAGGTTTAATTCAGTTTTATGGAAATAAATAATTAAAAGTTTAAAAGTATGAACATTTAGAACTTAGAAAATAAAATATATGAATATTAAGAACATAATATATTTTTTTCATTTTTTTTAGTTATGTTATAATTTATAAAGGAAAACTTTATTTTCACAATCATGTTTATATTCAAGGAGGGGAGAGAAATAAATGAGACTTTTAAATTTGTGTTCTACAAGAACATCTTGTTAATAATTTTCAAAAAAGATATATTTGTTGTTTTTAAAAAGAAGAGTATTCCGTAAAATTCCCCAAATACAATGGAATTGGATTTTGTCTAAGATCTTTGGACAAATTTTATCCAAAGTCAAATCTCAACCGTCCAACCAGCTGTGAGATTAATGCGAATATATTTAAAACTTAATAAATTTAGCTGACCCGTGAATCTAAACCGTATGAACGAATTTGACACAAATTGACAGTTTAGATCCGACTTTGAATAAGGCTTCATCTAAATTCTTTGAATAAAAATCCCACAAGTCATGTTAATACCTATAGTATTCGAGTAGTGAAGTAATTAATACCTACTAATTAAACACAAACACAAAAGATATTGTTATTCAGAATTTCGGACATTGTTATTTTAGTTATATTTCTCTCAAAGTCAACTTATATAATATGCAATCTAAATGAAAACCAAAATTAAATATATACATTTTGAAGTACGTAGCGACTCATAAACATCTTCATTACAAACAGAAACTACTCGTTAACATATTCAGGTCTTCATAGGTGAAAGGGAAAGAACAGACCTTGAAATTTAATCCATAATACTGGTGGATTTGAGTCCGGAGGAATACACATTTTCTCTAATAAGTAAATACAATTGTGTTACTATTATTAAACTATATTGTTCGAGGACTTTGGAGTAGGTCCGATGAGTAGCGGGCTTCAGGATCGTCCGGTCCGCTCTAAAAGTTGTGCACTTTGAAAACTATATTCTTCTGTATCCGAAAATTAGATACCGATATTCAATATCTGAATATCCGCGTGGATACGAATACAAATATAGTTTTGAATTTTAATTATCCGTATCCGAATAGTAGATAATATTATATAATTTAATATATATATATTATAAAAATATTTATGTATATATTTATGAATATTCGATATCCGATCAGTATCCGTACGTATCCATATTCAAAACATAAAATCAGATACAAATATTATTTTACCACTGTGCGATATCCAATTCGTTTGCACCCCTAAGCTCATGAGACTAAAAGTAGGTTAGATGCAAGTATGCAATCTACTCCGATCTCTTGTCCGAGACTCTTTTATGGTTACATTGTGCGGCTAAATTTAGTGTAATTATTGTACAATGTTGACGTAATTAAATAGCCCAATCTGATTCGGATGGCTCAGCCCAACTGAATATAAAAATTTCACAAAAGGGGCAAGAGGGCATGCCTTGGTGCTGTTAGGTTTTTTGGTTTTTTAGTTTGTTGGATGTTATAGTTCATTAGGCTTTGATATTTTGGTATGTGTTTAGTTTACTTAGCTATGTCGCTGCTTTAGTTAGATTGCTCAAGCTTACGTAATTACTGCTGTATGTGACTCTTATGTCTAGTTTTGGTACCTACTTTAGATACCGATCAAATTTATATAATTTCTATATGAAATCGTTAGAAATATTCACTATTTTTCAAAAAAAGAGGCAAGAGGGCATGCCATGCCAATCGCTCCACCCACGACAGCACCACTAACAGGCCAAAGATGGTAGCACCAAAGTCTTAATTTCCACGAGACAAAAATTACATAAATCCAGCCGCCAAGTCCACCATCAAATCAAGTCCAAGTGCATTCTCCATTTCTCCTCCGGTCTACGCCTCCACGCAATAATGATTCAAATCTGCTTGTATTTTTTTTTAGAGTAGAAGCACTCTCCTCTTTACCTTCTCTCTCTCTCTCTTCAAAAGTAAAAGAGAATGGAATCCGACGTCTAAAAAAGTTGAGATCCAATGAGATCATTGAAGAGCATTGAAGAGCAGTGGTCTAAGTCTTCTGTATAAATATCTAATTGATCTATATAAAGTTCATCTATATAAGCATCAGAAAAAAAAAAAAAAGTGCTCTTTTTTAAAAAAAAAAAGAACAGATTTGGATCCACGCAATAATACCATCTTCAATTCAAATTTCGTCCCCTTTAGTCAACAATGTACCATCGACCAATTTCAACTAAGTATACTATTTTAATCAAATGCAAACAAGATATGCTCATAATGCAATCCTATTAAATAAGTTTATCCCAACCCCACTGTTAATGGAATTAACACTATGCCGAGCGTTGTGCATGACAGATCAGCTCATGCGCTCTTTAGTCTTCCTTGATTCTGACGTGACAATTTCTTAGTACTCAACAAATTGCTCTGTTTTATTTTTATGTAAGAATAAGATAAATCTTTTCATAGTGGTGGTGCAGATTTTCTACTAACATCTTCCAAAAACAGCACAAGTTATACCAATATATATCACTATAAATTCAAAAATGAGAATGCTCGAAGCCAGAGAAACTTACCTGACTCTCGCATATCACTAGACATTACAATAATAATTAATTGATGTATAGCACTTACATAATTGCCCTTCAATCTTTTGCATTTGCAACTGTTGGGACAACTGTATCGGCATCCTAAGTCAGAAGAAGATTTATCAATCTTGAAACGTGAAACAAAAAGTTAGTTAAGACCAAAGTTTATTTAACTTTTATTATCCAACTCTGGCAGAATAGAGCAAAGAGATGAAAAGAAAGGATTGCACCAGGGACTTGATGCTTTCCTCTAAACAAAACCAAGTATATAATGTAAATTTGTTGTATCATAATCCAAATGAATCCAGACCGTCCAATCTATGTTGGCATAAATAATAAAGAGGCTCTGTGCATTCCACCTCAGACCGGATTGGCCTGAATTCTGATTGGATGGCCAAGATGCATTAAATCAAATTCTGAGTTAATGCAGAGGATACGTTTCCTGCTGTACCGCCTCTCGATATAAAAAAAACCAAGGGATTGAACCTCATTGGTGCTTATTTTGAATTTTCTTTTATTTTAAGCAAACTCTTAGTACTGTTTTTAATTGCACTGGTAATGTAAAAAGGAAAGGAACAGAAATAACATATCATTGGACATGATGCATTTTGTTTGTACTTGTCAGACGGAGTAACAGATTTTTAGGAGACCTTGAGAATGGTAGAGAAATAGAGTTTATGTTTGGATGAGAGTTAGAATAGCTAGAATAGTGAAATTTTAGAATAGTAAATGAGAATAGAGAAAAAATAGTGATCTTCAGATTAGTGTGAAAATGGTGCTATTCGGATTAGTAAAAATATTGTTTGGATTGTATATGTGGAATAGTGAATAGATGTAATCAATAAAGAATAGTGTTAACAAGGTATTAATTAAGAAGAAAGATAGGCAAGTGGGTTCTCAAATGAATTGTCACGACGTGGAGATAGCGGACAGTGGTATCAAATTTGTCATTTCGGAATTGTGTTAAAATGAAACATTTTTTTTCTCTCATTTCACATTTCTGAATAGTAGCTATTCCGACATTTACAAGGAATAGAGAATAGCAGCTATTCTAGCTATTCTGAATAGCAAAAATATTGTTTGAATGCACATTGCTATTTCGAATAGCCTCTATTCTTGCTATTCTTGTGTTATCGAAACATAGCCTTGAGGAATAGAGAAAAGAGAACCAAAATATGAAGCAATCACAAATAATTGCATGAACATCACTTCAAAGAAAGTATGACACAAGGACTCTTTATGTAAGAGTAAGCTACCTATACAAGAAAACAAATCTGATGCGATTCTAAAGGATTGCAGGTCCCTGCAATTTAATCCCAACTGTTCATTCATTGAAATGCAGGAATCTCAAATGAAGTTGGTTTTGTGCATGAATTTCGAAACATATAAATGGTTGGGATTGGTATCGCAAAGACCCTGCGATCCTTTGGAATCGCAGCAGATTTATTTCCCCTATACAAATATACAATGTAACTGTATAGCAAAACATAAAGAAATGTCTTAGTAGTTAGTACAGTGTCATTATAATTGCAATTTATTTCCGAATTCTGTTCTTTATTCTATAATAAGGACGAAGCATAAAATATTATTTTGATAACCAAAATAATTCAAAATTCATCTGAGTTTCAACTAGAGAAAGAATTACTGAAATTGCAGTCAAATTTTTTTTTTTTTTTTTGTTAGACTGACTATTCAGTTTTGGTCCACCTGAAGGTAACATTTCTATTTGTGCATATTATGGTAATACCGTTGCATCTATTATATAGTCCAACATTTCCTTCAACGAGTTCTGATAACATTTCTATTTATTTGGGTACAGAACACCATTTTTCAATTTTTTTCATAGAATTCTCTTTTGCAATTAAAGAACCATCGTTGATGAGTTAACAGGTGGTGATTTGCATCATTTGCCTTTTAAATTGAGGTCTTGATGTGATTGCCAGCATAACCCCCACATACGTACCACCCAAAACCTAACAAAAAAATGGCAAATAGGAAATAGTGATATGATACCTAACTTTACTAAAAGACATATCACTTGAGCAATATATAAGAAGCCAAGTACTGTCAACATTTATATATCAAGTAGTAGTGACTCTTGTGTGTGTTTGTGTTCGGACAAGTGAGATGGAGTCAAAAGGAGAATTACTGTTCGCTTTTGTTGTTTGCCTGTGTTTGAGTGTGCAGCTAGAGGCACAGCTTCAAGCAGGGTTTTATTCAAGTACATGTCCCCGAGCGGAGTCAATAGTGCGGGAGGAGGTCATGAAGGCCCTCCAAAGTAACATTGGTCTGGCAGCAGGGCTAGTCAGGATGCACTTTCACGATTGTTTCGTTCGGGTAAATATTTCACTGTCAGAGATATAGAGCATATTGTACAAATTTGCACACACCGTACATACCTTAACGTGCTGTTAACATCTTTTTCTCATACTAGTTAGAGTATGCAACACATATTATGATTTACTATGTGTGCTCTAATAATTTTCCCAGAAAAAAAATCGTTATTGCTACTTTATATGCAAATTTTCCAGCTCTAAGATATGTCTTGATGAATTATATATTTGAGATATCCAATACTAAACAAATGATGAAAACTTAGCACAATTTGTTTTTATTGATTTTTTATATGAAAAGGGATGCGATGGATCAGTTCTCATCAGCTCAACTGATACCAACCAGGCAGAGAAGGATTCCCGGGCCAACAATCCTAGTCTACGTGGTTTTGAAGTTATTGACAGTGCTAAAACTAGACTTGAAGCTCAGTGTCCTGGTGTTGTTTCTTGTGCTGACATACTTGCATTGTCCGCAAGAGACAGCGTCGCCATGGTAATGCTTGCATAGTAAAAAATTTTATTTAAAGATGCTTTGTTATGTTTAAGAAATTTGGAAACAAAATTGTGAATAATATAGATACTTTTTCCTTCTTTTTAATGTAATCTGTATGTAATTTTGACTTGTTTGTATCGGTATGAATTTATTTTTTGCAGACTGGAGGTATGATGTATCGTGTACCAACTGGTCGTAGAGATGGCAGAATCTCACTGGCAACTGAGGCATCCGCAAACCTACCACCCCCAACTTTTGATGTAGATCAACTTACTCAAAGGTTTGCAAGCAAGGGCCTAACCCAAGATGAGATGGTCACTCTTTCTGGTAATTTCACGCTGTTTCATTTTGTTAATTTGACATAGAATCACTTGGTTCCGATGGTTAATTCGAAAGAAAAAAAGATAAATTGTATTGGAATCAATGAAATTATGGAAAGTCATATATATACATATTTTTGGTGCAGGGGCACATACCATCGGTCGCTCACACTGCACATCATTCAGCAAACGGCTCTTCAATTTCAATTCGACGACGGCCTTAGACCCAACACTGGACTCGACCTACGCATCCCAGCTCGTGCAATCATGTCCCCAAGGGAGCAATGATACAACCCTTGTCGTCCCGTTGGATCCAAGCACCCCATACACCTTGGACACAAATTATTACTCTAACGTTCTTGCAAATCAGGGTCTTTTCACATCCGACCAGACACTTGTAACCAATACATCAACTGCTGCAGCAGTCAGGCAGAATGCATATAACAGGTTCCTTTGGAGAAGCAAGTTTGCCGCAGCGATGGTAAAAATGGGTCAAATCGAAGTCCTCACTGGAAGTGATGGGGAGATCCGTAAAATATGTAGTGTTGTGAACTAGAAGGGGTTTTAGTTGACACATTCAATAAGGATTTAGATAGATTTTAATTTACAAGTGGAAGGTCAACTAAATAATTTCGTTATGGTAGTAAGAAGACGACATGCATATGTACCAATCTGGAATGGAATCAAATAGCATATATCGATTTGATTTACAGCTAAATTCTTAATGTTTGTCATCCTATGGGATCTTTGTCAGTAAATGAAAAAACAGAAAAACAATTGAAAATAAAATTGGTGTCATTTGCTAATATATTCAACGGGGTTTACGCCTAGCCTGGTATTTGTACAGAGTGTAAGGCGAGTATTGTTTTGCATAGCAAGGGCCTAACTGGTACTTGCAGGCTTGCAGCCTCGAGTTCTCTATGGCTCACTTATTTTGGGCTTATAGTGGCCTATAACGAGGAAATGGGCCCGTATGACATACGGCTATACCATACCATACGGTTCAGATCCAGACTGCCTAACCCGAACCCGAACCGTGTGGACCCGTGAACTAAGGAGATCTGTGGACCAGAGAGACCCGTGGACTGAGGGTTTTGGACCGGACCGGACCAGACCAGCCCGTTTGCATAACATTAGAACCAGTGCATCTGACAGGAATCTCAAAACGGATCTCTATAATTCAATAAGTACCGAAATAATTTTGGCGCAAGGGATACTCATTCTGTGATAAGCACCTTTTTTTAAACTTTCCTATAATTAACTACATTAAAATTTAGCTAATTGTTTAATAGATCAACATATCTATAATAATTTAGTGGCTCAAAATTTAGAGCTTTAAATATTTTCCGAAATTTTTATTAATATCCAAAAAAAAAAAAATCAAATTTCACAATCTATATTCGTTTTCAACAAAATTCCAAATCTAACCAATCTACTGAATAATTAGACGGAAATTCAGGCAGGATTTTTTTGGCTGTAAAAAAAATTAAAATATTTGTTGGTGTGTTACTGAAAAAAAAAATATTTTGAATTTGAGTTATTGATCCTGATTCAAAAATCACTTCTGGATAAAATAAAAAAATATCGTGATTTCAAATTCTAAGATACTCAATCTATTTCTCTATAAGTGGTTTTAGAAAATATTTTATTAAGCAAGCAATGTCAGATATTAATAATAGGTGACTGAAAATTTATAACTTCAAATATTTTATCAAGCAATGTCAGGTCCGTATAGCCACTCATACATCTTCAGTTAATTATCAACAATATCTTGTTAAATTCGAAATATAGCTACCTAATGTTTAATGAACTGACATACTCGCCAATAATCAGTAGCTCAAAAGTTGTAATTTTAAATATTATAAAAATCTAAATATTAATTTATTTCTGACAAATAGTATATGTTTGGAAGAACATAGTATTTACTAAAAAAATATATTTGTTGAACAGATTACAGAGGTAACGATCGAGTATTATTATTTTGTATGGGGGTATTTAAAATTAAACTCGGCGGATGTTTTCTGACGCGGTGCTACGAAGCAGCTATCATACAATCATAAATGTTAGTGGTCGGCGGCCACCCATTCGTCAGCTCGGAACGATTCAACAATCGAAATTTCCATTTAGTTCTCGAACCAAAACTAATCATTAAAAAAGATGACTGTACTTTTAAATTACACCCTCTCTCTTATACTAATTTGCAGACCTCTACGTATTGTTCGCCTGTTCGGTCAGTATTAGTTCCTCCTGATTAGGGCCATTAATGATTTGAGTTTGAGAGAGTTGGGTTATGTTCGTACTCGGTTCGTTAAGTTAATAAGCGAGTTAATTTTGAGTTGACAACTGTGTTCGTGCTCAACTCGTTAAATGTTCGAGTTGACTCATGCTCGTTAAGTGACTCGTTAAAAAATCAAGCATGTAGGCAAATTTGAATTTTGTTTCGATTTTTTATTTTAGAACTAGACAAATTGATATAAGTGATAGTTAATTCTTCCAATAAAAAATATTAGCATAATAACATGCTGAGTTGTACAATCAGACTCAAGCATCACAAATTACCAGTTAATTAATTTCAATAGTGTCATATAAGTACCCACATAAAATAAAATATTTACATAATTTGTTTTTGTTCATCAACCCAAACAGCATGTCTTAATATTGCAGCTTTCTATATAATTAATAAATAATTGCACCAAATAAAAAAAGAAAAAGAAAATTGTCATAATTAGATCCTCTTCAAATAATTTAATTTGGGTTTGAATCCGGTTATGAATTACTTGGGATTAGATGTGGCATGATTTCATGTAACTCAGTTCTTAATGAGCGAGTTGAGGTATGCTCATACTCGATTCATTAAGTTAACGAGCAAGTTAATAATGAGCGAGTTGTAGCGAGTTTTTAGCGAACGAGTTACGAGTTATGAGCGATTTTCTCATCGTTACTCCCGATTCCTGAAGTATTACTTGTTAAAAACTCCAAATAAAAGGCCTTGGGCCTTAAAAACATTACGAAAATTATGAGGAGTGAAATGAACTTTTGGAACTTTTTAAGTATTGATGCTATTTCTTTAATTGGAAGTTTGGAACCAAATAAAAATGATTCGTCTTTCTTTTACTCGTTCAGTCGTTCTCTCCTACCAAGTCGGAAGAGCGAAATAGCAAATAGCGCAGAGAAATATGGTCAATTTTTAATCCGCGAGTATTTTCTGTAAAAGGTGCCTAATTCAGTTCCTTTTTCGTTTTCTCTTTCTAATAAATTTGGTTTTCGTCTCTGGCAAATTTGAGAACATCTGTTCTCGTCTGTTCTAATTCGAATCAATATATACGGGATAACTTCATTACGAATTAGTGCTAAACTGCTAATTAAGTTTAATATGTGACCGTTTTCATGAACGACACAGAAAAACATGTGGTACCTCATTCCGAATTGTGCTAATTAAGTCTAGAAAATTTTTGTTGGAAAGGGGCAATTTGAGAAGAAACCGAAAATTAAGTCAGCAATTGTTGTCATCCTTTTATATAATATTGAGAGCTGATCTGTACTGCTCAGTACCTATTATTTTGGGTTTTCTAATCCTGATTATCTACTAAGCTTAGCTAGGTCAAGTATTTTCATTCTTGTTCACAACTCATTGATTCCATAATTTTCTCTACAGGATTGTGCTAAGACTAACCCTAATCCTTCTATTAATCAAACTCGGTTCAGAGAGAACTTAAGTGTAAAGCTGATTCTTTAGGATGGCAGCAAATTCTGATCCATGGGTCAGGGAATACAATGAAGCCTCTCGTTTGGCAGATGACATCAGCACCATGATGTCAGAGAGAGGCTCTCTCCCGCAATTGGGACCTGATGCAATTCGTCACATATCTGCCATGCGCAGAAAATTAACCATACTTAGCACTCGCCTTGATACCTTGGATTCCCTCCTCTCTAAACTCCCCGCTCTGAAAACCATGTATGCTTATTCTATTAATTTTTATTTTATTTTTTATATTTTACAATTTTTGCATGCATTAAGAACTCTTTTGGAGGTGTGCTACTAAATCGTTGTCATTCTTATCATCATTATGTTTGGTATTTTCAGAACAAACAAGGAGATGCACAGGAGACAGGACATGCTTGCCAATTTAAGATCTAAAGCCAAACAGATGGCCTCGGCATTAAATATGTCTACCTTTGCTAACAGGTTTAACATTGAAATATTAGAGATGTTTGGTTATTTGTGAGTATAAACTACATATAATGGCGTAGATGTACATTTAAATTTTTTATTGATTGCGCAAATATTTAGGGAGGAGTTGCTTGGGCCGAGCAGAAAACCAGCTGATGAAGTAAACCGAGCTAATGACCTTGACAACCAAGGCATTGTTATTTTACAGAGGCAAATTATGAGAGGTACAAAAGGATTTTTGGTATTTATGGCTGTTTCGTGCTACTGGTGTGAGTAAGCTCTCTGACTTATGAGATTTCTTCCTTGAGCTAATTTGGAACATGATGAATAGGCACCGTTAAAAAGCACAATAACAAAATTATATGAAGTGATTAAAATTATGCCTTATTAAGTGTTGTCATCTTTAAAAAAAATGACTTCTTGCTTTTGTGGCATGAGTTGACTAATAAAAATGTTAATATATGGGTATTATTTGGTTGGTAGATTCTTTGTTGGGTTGCAGTTGACACATTCAATGGGGACACTTCAGGAATAAGAAAAGTGGAAAGGATCCGCTTTGGAAACTAGAAAATATATTACTCTATACTCTCTATGTACTATTTAAAGTGTTGATTATATTCCCTCCTCAAATGTCACGACTTATCTACAGTTCAAGATGAGCACTGGCGATGACAGCATAAAAAAATTGCATAACAGCTGCAAATTAACTCTCATTTACACTAAACCCGTATAACTGGGAGAAAAGTATATTATGATATTGTAGTTCATGAAAAGGCTACTACATTTGAATGAGAATTCCAGACTGAAATGCATTGAATGAATTACAAAAGATATACTGGTGGTTTCTCAGGGATGCCTATGGTGGCATCGAAATATTTTTTTATTTAATGATCACTAACTTTTTTTATTTCTTACCTGATGATTCACAGAACAAGATGAGGGTCTTGAGAAGTTAGAGGAAACTGTTATTAACACTAAGCATATTGCCTTGGCTGTGAATGAAGAGTTGGATTTGCACACCAGATTGATTGTAAAAAATTATTTTCTTTATGTGTAGCATTTTACTTTTGAATTCTTAATTTCATTGCAGATGGAGATGACTTTTTTTCCCTTAATGCAGGATAACTTGGATGAGGATGTGGAAATAACTAACTCAAGACTTCAGGTTTCCTACTTTGAATAATTGCTAATCGTAACTACATAATTTCAACCAATATTTAATTACTGCTGATTCAAAATTCACTTCGTTTATTAGACAAAATTGGTACATGGTACCAGTAAAACCTTTTTTCAGTTAATTGTACCATGGCCTCTACAACCCCTAAGCATGTACAGCCCAGGGGGTGCTTAGCCACCCGCGTGATTTCAAAAAATTAATCATGTATATTGAAATTGAATTGTATTTTTATTTTCTTAAAAGTTTTTATATAGTGTAGCCCCCTCACAAATTATCGCATAGGATTCCAATTTGTTATTGTGGAGACATGGATTCAGTCCTGGCCTTGCATATGCATTTTAAAATTTAGTCCCCCTATCTAAATTTTCTAGTTCCGCTCCCTGTTTGTATGAAGCACTCTTGATAACTTGACTACAATAAATTATCACAGTACTCTTCATATAGCACCAATGAGATGGATGGTTTTGTTATACTGATGCAATTTTTTTACTTTATTATTAATATGTTTACTGATGCAGAGGCTACAAAAGAGGCTGGTAATCCTGAACAAGCGAACCAAGGGCGGGTGCTCGTGCATGTGCTTGCTTTTATCTGTTATTGCAATTGTTATTCTAGTTGTCATTGCATGGGCAATAATTAAATATTAATAAAGAGAAGACATGATCATTGTTCTTTTTTATGACTAATAGTATTTTCATAGAATATATTCAGTTTATACTAAAAAGATATGTTACTTACAAAAGAATATGAAATACAAAATATGTGTTAAATGAGCTCATGTGTGATCAAGGTAGCACCATTAATGGTTCGAGGTTTGTCTTTCTTTTTTTCCCCTAACTATTTTTGACATTCCTTGAATAATTACATTAAGTTGGAACACCCATTCAAGTGCAAATTTTAACCAGCTCTAGAATTTAACTTTAAGCAGAAGCGATCCCAAGCATTTAAACTTATTGAGGACAATAATGGTAATTATCAAAAGTTTGTAGGATTATTTTGTAGATTTTATTTTCGAAGATAAAGCTGGCTTTCAATTTTTTCTGCGGTGATAAACTGGATTGGTTTGGGTGCATTGTATTGACTATTGAGGATAGCGAATTTGTCACCTTATGACATTTTTTTTTTTTCCTTTTTTTGAAAAATTGGCAGCAGCTGCCAATGAAGTATATAAATACGAAGGGTAAAAACGTCCATACATCCTTACAACTCACACATCCAGCAGTGTAAAACTCCATCCTTGATAAAATTCAGGAGTCTACCACTGTTGAAAAATAATAAACATCAACTAGCTACTGACTCTTATCGTACCAGTTCGGTACCGGGATCAATACCAGTAAGGTCCCTGACTGGTAACTCTACCTGGATCCGCAATTATTCAATCTCCAAGTCAGGATGCGTGAGTTATAGAAATTCAGTGTTAGAATTGAGTTATAGAAAAAAAATTATCCTTATTTAATAATAAAAAGAATATCTATCCACTGATATCAGTTAGGAGGTTGTCTATGTGAATTCGATCCATTAATGTTAGATCGGATGGTTCAAGTATGAATTTTAATTTCTTGATGAAAATGTTAGCGGATATTAACAGATACGGATGAATAACGAGGAGGGGTTCCAATACCTTATGCCTTTCATATCTTATCATGCTTTATATTTATATCTTCCTTTATCAAGTTTAAATTGTAAAAATACACCTATATCTTAGTCCGACTGAGTTCAGCACCTATATTTTAAAAATACACCTATATCTTAGTCCGACTGAGTTCTCTTCTCTCTAAGACCCAAAACTCCCTCCTCTCTCTCCAAACGAAGATGGAAAAATTAAAGCAGTGAGGAGCAATAGAAATCTGTGATTTGGCACGTTTGGAGAGAAAAGGGGAGGTTCAGCACCTTAAAGAGAAGAGAACTCAGGCAGACTAAAGTGACACAAACAAAGAGCATAATGGTCAACATATTCTTAATTAATATTGTAAATAAATTTCAAAGTTATAAAAAATATTATTTAATTACTTTTAGAGATATTTTATATGTTATTGAGTTAGATTGGATAAATATGTGAGTTTTGTACAATATTCAAGGATAAATATGTAATTATTGATTTTAGAGGGATAAATATATAATATTGAAACTTTTGAGGGATATACATGAAATTGAATTCACATCCTCCACCGGTACCGTAATAGGAGAATCTTTTTACAATTATTGGATCTGGACCGTTCTTTTTAAACTTGGCACGAATCTCAAAGTCCAATATGTTATCTCGAACTCCAAGCGGCAGAGAGTTGATTTCAAACCGTAAAGTGAAGGGAATCTTTTACATTAATGGAGAGGATACTTGTTCCATGAAATTCCCCCTTATTTATATGTAATTGACAATTGTATCGTCAAAACGTGCCGTTGAAAACTAATGATGCTGCTTCTTTCCGTTCTGTCAGAGCATCTTTCCAGTTTATATCAAATATTCAAATTGAAGTTTGTCTCTGTCTAAATAATTTTTGTACTTGTAGCGTCAGTAATGTTCTCAACTCCTTTTTAAATTATTTTTTTCTAGCACCTCTAGACACTTCGTGCCCGGTTACCGGTTTCTCGTCTCCCAAAAGTTAAGCCTAATTACGGGAATAAAGCACATTGCACTGACTTAAATTGCTGAGAGAACCAACAGTTGTACAATTTTTATTTTTAAATGTAGCAGGCGGAACACTTGCAGAAATTTCTTTCTTTTTTTTTTTTCGAAAACGAAACACTTGTAAAATGTGGTGCTTTCGATTTTTAAAACATAATCTCAAAACAATAGCAATTGCGATTTAACCCATTTTAAATGTACCTCAATAGCCTTCCAACAAAATGGGTAAGCCATGAATGAAATGATTAAATATAAGTGTACCTTTGATATGCAATATATATTACCTGAGCATAGGGGTGGAGCTAAGAGTATGAATGGGGTCAATTAACCTCCATATTTTCCAAAAAAATTTATATTCATGTATGATTTTATATAAAATTTATAGTAAAATGTTACAATACTATAAGAGTGAGTCTATGGTACTATGCATAGCACGGATTGGCCGTACTACCCCTCAATATTTTTGTTTTCAAAATTCTAACGGTCGATCCGAACCGTTCAACATGATTTCCATATGAAAATATATTTGTGGGCTAAATTTTTTATTTTTTAAAATTTTTTTACTATTTTTTAGATAGGTAGAAAATCACTGTTTTTGGATGGTCCAGAATTTTCAGATCAAGTGATTTTCTATCTATTTTAAAATATAGTAAAAAAATTCAAAAAAATATAAAATTTAGTTTGCAAGTACATATTCATGTGGAGATTACGTTGAACGGTTCGGATCAACCATTAGGATTTTCAAAATAAAAAATATGACTCTGTAGTACGGACTAATCCGTGCTATACATGGTACCATAGACTCACTCATACTATAAAATTGATCTCCATTCTCTATAAAAAATTATATATGATTAGCCACCATATGCGTTTGACCTCATAAGCATATATAACTTCTGTACCAGTTATCAAACTATGAAAAACAATGCTGCAACTCGACAATTCGGATGTAGCAGTTAAAAATTGCAGAAGTTTGCAATATAAGATGATAGCAGGCACGGCGGATTAGGAGACCTAATCCCAATTTTTGTTAGCCAAATGCTCGTATTGCTCGAGAAGGCAGAATGCCCCCGCCTGTCTCGTTTTCCGAGGTGACCCAACCACTACGCAACCGAGTGCTCGCGAGTTCAAGAATTTCACCCGGGTCCCAGATCTCTCAATAGAGGGAGCAAAAAACTGGCTTTGCTCCCCGCAAATGAATAAAGAAGGTTGAGTTATGACTGTTACAACTTACAAGGAACTTAATGTTAGAACAGGCAGTTACCGATAGAATGGACGCGCTTAACCAACCTGGACTTTTTTTGACCTCTATGCCACATCAGTTTCTGGAAGATTCAATAAAAGAATTTGATAAAACGGCTCATTGCGCACCCGGATACTTCGTAAACCACTGAACCGGCGGGAAATAGAGATTAAAAGTATGAGAAGAGTTTATTTTTAAGTGGCCATATATCTTATGTTCATTTTTTAATACATGTTGTTTTTAATATTTAAATAAAATAAATTTATTGGAGTAGAACTAGGTTGTTCTTAAGTTCACCAACTCTTTTTGTGAACTCAACTCTAAAATCTATCGGATTGATTTCAAATAACAAATCCGAACCGTTGAAATCCGTCTACCTTACGAGTGATGTATCAACATGAAAATTTTTTCAACTTTCGAATTAATTTAGTATAAAGTCAAGCGGTCAAAATTAGTAAGTTTATAAATTAATTTTAATGAATTAATTTTTTGAATGCTTTTTACACTTGACTCTATACAAAATTAATTCAAATTTTAAATTTTCTGCATATAGATGTATCACTCATAAGTACACGGATTTCAGCATTTCGGATTCGTCATTTGAAGTCAACCGGTAGATTTTAGAGTTGAGTTCACAAAAAAAGTTGGTAAACTTAGAAACACCCTAGTTCTACTCAATTTATTGCTTTAACATATAATTATAAAAAATATGATGCATGCAATTGTTTATTTTTAAAATATAGAACGAATCATTTTTAATAAATATATTGTTTTCAAAAACACTTGACTAATTCCTTCTAGAAAAAAAAAATAGTTTTTTTTTAATACATATAGTTGCATTTCACATGTATGACTATTAACATAATTTCAATTTTAAAAAAAACTATTAACATAATTCCTATCATCGTCAGATAAACTTTGGAACATGTAAATGTTTAAGTATTAAACGAACGAAAAGATATTAAAAAATTGACTAAGCCATTACAAGAATATTTTTATTAAATATAATTAATTTTACTGTTAAAAACATTAAGTTACTCGCTTAATTTTGATTATACAATAAAAACAACTAGCATACCGTTAAAAATAACTAAAGTGTTCGGGTTCAAATTTCAGTCTATATACTTATTAGTTTCAAACCGGGTCGGATCGGGATCTAGATATCACATCTGATAGTAGATATTTTGGGTTCAGTCTTTCGGTTCCGGGTAGATAGGTACTATCAATGTTTTTAAATGTGGTTTTCATACTGAATGCGGAAGGCCACTGCATATGTGGATTTTCATGCGGACTTATATATGCGAGTTTTAAAATGAGAATTCATACATATATAAACAAATATGCAGTAATATACGGTATCATACAAACAAGTATGCGGTATTATGCGGTAATATGCGACCAAATATGCGGCCGCATATGTGGAACCACATATATTGACCGCATACAGCGGATTACAGCCGAATAAGCATATGTAACCGCATATGCGACTGCATTTTACTACACTAGGTACCATAACTTGTTTTGAATTATCGGGTCTGGTCCGGATCCGAAGCAGGTACATCTCACAACTCACAAACATTTGAGAAACCTGTTTCGTTTAAATATAATTATAATTTCTTAAACATCTCACATAATATATGTCACACCCCAAACTAGGATTTCCGGATTAGGGTGTGATCAGTCCCCGCCCCGTGTCTAATAATCGGAATGACACGCAAGGCTAAACAAGAATAATAATCACACAGCGGAAGCAATAATAAAATAATCAAGCAAAAGTCATAAATATCAAATAAACATAACATAATACATACATCAGATCATCCATACAAATCCCCACCGGGGTCAAATATACATAGTCTAATCAAATGATACATAATCTATCGAGTCCAATGTGTATAACAAAAACATTAGACCCGCAAAAGCCTAAACAAAAGTCTCTAATCTAATCAGGCGGTACGGCCATCGGGGACAGCTCCTGACGTCTCCTGCTGCGGACCATCAGGCTCGGTACCTGCCCACATCCATAAAAAGGAGGGGATGAGCGAATGATCGCCCAGTATGTGACCCAGTATTATCCCTTCAGGGATCCTCTTAAGTCAAAGCACATTTTAATTTGAAATCTACGTAAGGTCGGTAATTCACTTTTAATGCATATGTTGCGAAAATTAAAACCTATCATAGTACTACAAAAGAAAAATATATATATATAATAGATGACATGATGTGATTTTCCTATTATACCAAAATGATAAAATTTTCCAAAAATAAAATATGAGGATGAATATTATACTCAATCGAAATCCAGTACAATAGGTACCGTGTGTACAAATTGATATAGTAATAATACGGATAATTTTGTCACCCCGTGCCGTGCCAAATTCAACCAAATTGAATTTATATCTCAAAAGCGACATAACACAAGGACTGCGATCAGAGGGGCAAAGATACCCGATGCCTAATGACATCGAGCTTTGCCCCAAAGACTTCAACCCGTAGGCAAGTGCACGCTAGCCGATGGTTATATCTAATTTCGTGTGTTCTCTTTACTCTAAAACGATTCATCACCAAACATATAAAATAGGAGAAAACTACAAGCAAGGCGTAAGAATAAGTTAATCCGTCTCCTCATGAGTAGACGACGGAACTCCACCGTCCGGCCAGACTAATGGGACACACACGTGAGACACGCAGCCTCGTATCAAAAACATGGGACCGCAGCCCCGTATCACACACCTGAGACACGCAGTCTCATATCACACCTCTGAGACACGCAGTCTCTTTTTCTTTTAAAACAAAAATCCGTATATGGCAAGTAGCCCCTAATGTAGGGGGCATAACTCCCGAATCGTTTCCATGCCTCTGGACACGCAGTCCGCACGTAATGGTAAAATGAATGAAAATGATATAGTACCAACTCAATGCATATAATAATAATAATCCTAATAAGACCTCTAAGGGATCAAGTGATCCCTTAGCCCAATGACCCACAAGCCGCCTCGCATCCCATACTACGAGGACGGAAAGTAGTCATTCGGTCTTCTATCTCACACTCACCAATGCACATGCCTAGCTACGATAATATGTTGTCCTCTACGAGAAGAGGACAACTAATATCCTAATATATTATTAAATTAAATTACGCTACTCCTAAGAAAGCAGTAAATTTTGATTTAAAAGGGGTTTATGCAAATCCTAAATTACAGTTCAGAAAGGATTAAACATGCTCTAAATGCAACTACAAAAATTAAAGTGCGGATGTCAGGTCAAGTGGTCGACTGGTAAGAGTACGCCACGAAAGAATAAAACAGATACCCCACACCTGATGGCTGTAGGGGTAGAACGCGCTAATAGTCTCCGGGATCCACGTAATCCTCGCCTGCTCCTGTACAAGCGTCAGCGAGATCGGTCCACGGGTCGGAATCTACGTAGGTCGGCTGACCTGTAATTTAGACGTAACTTAATTAGAGTCTAAACTAAGTATTCGTAACCCTTATTACCCCGTTTGATTATTCTCACTAAGTGTTCGTATTTAATTAATTAATTAACAAGGGTTCGAATCTAATTATTAATTTAACTTACTTAAATCATTCGTTATAGTTTAATTTGAAGATAAACTGCTTATCTACTTAAAATGATCTTCGTAATTTGAATTGTTATTATTTGATCTCTAAATATTTACGTGTAATATAAAGGTGTTTCCTAATTAATTTAGCTACACGTAATTTAAATCCTAAGTACTTACTTATCAAACGTTAACTCTTTAATTATACTATTTCTCCAGTCGTACGAATTTATTTTAATAATTTGCACAAGTCGATTAATTTATAACTACAAATAATACGTGATTATCTAATTATCCTATTAACTAAACTTTTGTAATCGTAATGATTCGAAAATATTAATATGTTGTTATTAATTGTCCTTTATTAATTAACAACATATTTTATTTGGAAGTTATTTTCTTTAATTAAATTTTCTACTTAATTTATTAAAATACTAACTACTTAATTTATTAAGTAATTAAAATCCTAATTTAATCTAAAATGTGTTGTAACTAAATTATTTTAATTTGGTGTGTTTCGGGATCATACAGGTGTCCAATCGGGTTGTATAATATCTGTTCAACATTTATTCCTTTCTATTTTTAAAAATCTGCCAAGCCCATTATTAATTTCTCAGCCGAATTCCAACAGAAAGGTGAGGCTCACATTTTTGAAACTCCCAAAATTCTCATTTTAGTCCCTTAAATTTAACATATCACCTAAGGGTTGAAATTCGCACATCAACCCCCAGAATTCAATAAATTTGCATTTTGGTCCCTGTCATTTCAAATACTGGTAGCAACACAAAATTACCAAACCAATACCAGTAGCCTCACTGGGCTGGTACCTACTGGTACTGGTACATAGCAACAACACAAAACAACCGGGTAGAATAAGGCACCATATGGCAGAGACAAGGAAAGATCACAAACCAGCACAAGGCAGCACACAAAGAGCAAAACCGCACAGCCAGAAAATAAAACAACAAGGCACACGGCCGTAATGTCCCAGTACCGGTCGGTACTAGGGGTAAGGAAACAAGGAAGGCAGCAAAACCCGGCAACCAACCAAACATCAAAACAAGCAATACAAGGGTGTGCACAAGATTTACCCGTGAGAAGAGCAAATCGCAACGAAGAGCAACGATCGGCCGGTATCAAATGAAAGCAACAAACAAAAGCAACAAACAAATGAGAGCAAATCGCAACTAAGCAATATGTATATGTTATCTCAAACAAAAGCAACATGTATATGTTGAGAGCAGAGACAAAAGAGAAGAAAAAATAATCATATAATCTCTAAATGTATAATTAAGCAATATGTATATGTTATCTCAAACAAAAGAAATATGTATATGTTGAGAGCAGAGTCAAAAAAAAAAAATAATCACGTAACCTCTAAATGTATAAATAAGAAAAAAATAATAATCACATAATCTCTAAATGTATAACTAAGCAATATATATCTATATCTATCTCTCTATATCTCTCTCTATATATATATAAACAAATATGCAGTAATATACAGTATCATACAAACAAGTATGCGGTATTATGCGGTAATATGCGACTAAATATGCGGCGCATATGTGGAACCACATATATTGACCGCATACAGCATATTACAACCGAATAAGCATATGTAACCGCATATGCGACTGCATTTTACTTCACTGGGTACCATAACTTGTTTGTGAGTTATCGGGTCCAGTCTGGATCCGAATCAGGTACATCTCACAACTCACAAACATTTGAGAAACTTTTTTCGTTTAAATATAATTATAATTTCTTAAACATCTCACATAATATATTATTATAATATAAATAAAAAAACTACTTCAAAATAAAAATTATACTATTATTCTTGTTCATAAAGAATACAATATAACATGCTACATAGTAAAATAAAAATAATAACCATAAATAAAAAAAATGTTATCGAATGAATTAATTATTAATGTAGATATGATATATATAATGATTTGTTTCTTAAAAAATGTACTTAAAAATGTACATGGAGACAAAGTTTATATATATTTTATAAAATTTACTATTTTTTTAAACAGGTAAAAAACATTGTATTTGAATGGTATATAATTTTGTGAAAAAACAATATTTTTGTATCCATCTAAAAAATATAAAAAATAGTAAAAAAGTTTCAAAAATTATAAAATTTGATTTACATATATATTTTTAATATGAAAATTATGTTAAGCAGCTCGGATTGATTGTTTGGACTTTGAAAATAGTAATAAGAATGTGAGGTATGAGTAAGCACCAAAATGAAACATTTTAACCCAGCTCATATTATATTAATGAATTATAATTGTAAACCATATTAAATTATTTTGGAATTATTATAAAGTTGTCACTGTAATGACGACCCGAACATCTTGATCTGTACAAAGTCATGAGGGGCTTTTCTTTCACAGATATGCTACGTAGCGTTGCTACATCTGGAATTTTTTTTAAAAACCGTAATTAAAATAATTAATTTTAAATAAACAACATGATTACTCGGTCTTTTACAAAAACCATAAAAACCGAACTGCCAATTCAGTTTGGACGTTTTCTGTTTCTCTAAACCGAATTGGCAATTCGGTTTAGGCGTTTTTCACAGCATTTTCGCTACCCCGCCACAAAAAATCTGAAAAGTGAGCAAACCGAATTGTCAATTCGGTTTAGGGGCTTTTTTAGTCTAAACCGAATTGTCATTTCGGTTTAGGTTTTTTCTTTTTTTTAGAGACACTAAGAAGACCAAAATAAAGAAATCTAACACTGAAATTTGAATTTTTTGTTTAAATTATTTGATAGATTATGATATATATAATTAGCATATTTATACTAAAATACGCTAAATTACTTGAAATTATGTTGAATTACACTATATTAAGTTAAATTACACTAAATTACATTACATTATGCTAAAATACTGTAAATTACGCTAAATTACATATGAATAGGGACGATATCTTCACTTAAAAGGCAAAAAACGACGGTGAAACTTCAAACGGTCACAAAACGGCGCTTGAGTGTCGATTTCAGCAAATGACCACTTTTCGGAAAGCTTGTGAAAATACGCATGCGTCCGTGCCTGCGATGCCGGATTCCAAAATCCAGAATCGCCAAAAAACAAAGGAAAGAGCCTCAAAATTTGATTTGAAGTTTCCGATTAAGATTTTCGTTGCTATTATTCAATCCAAGTAGCTCAGTAAATTAGTTACATAATAAACTTGTAGAATACCAATTTTTACTATTTTCGGAATTTTTTTACTATTTTTTATGATTCATGAAAGATGGCACAGAATCAGTCTACTTTAGCGTAATTTTGCGTAATTAGCGGAGTTATTGTAATTTAGCGTAATTTAGTGTAATTCAACATAATTTCAAGTAATTTAGTGTATTTTTTTTGTTGCTAATTATAAATCAAAAGAAGTAATCTAACAAATAATTTAAACAAAAAATTCAAATTTTCAGTGTTAGATTTCTTTATTTTGCTCTTCTTAGTCTCTAAAAAAAAAAAAAAACTAAACCGAAATGCCAATTCGGTTTAGGCTAAAAAAGCCCTAAACCGAATTGCCATCTCGGTTTAGGGGGATTTACACGGAAAGTTACAGAGTTTGGTGTGGGGAATTGTGAAAAACGCCTAAACCGAATTGTCAATTCGGTTTAGAGAAACAGAAAACGTCAAAACCAAATTGGCAGTTTGGTTTTTATGATTTTTGTAAAAAGCCGAGTAATCATGTTGTTTATTTAAAATTAATTATTTTAATTACGATTTAAAAAAAAAATCCCTACATCTGCACTGGTCTCGTAAAATCTGAACCATCGAAATTTGCTAGTGATGCAAAACTCTACAATTAATTGCATGAACTTATCTAGGGGTGTTCATCGTTCGGTTCGGTTGAAACCGAATTGAATTAGGCAAACCAAAGTAATTATTCGGTTTCTAAAATAGAACCGAACAGAACCGATTTAGCATTGCAACCGAACTGAACCAACCAAAGTTTTATTTTGGTTTGTTCGGTTCAAACTAAAATATATTAATTTTTTTATTTAAAGAAATTGATTTATAATAAACTGAAGTATATTAAGAAATAAACCGGGATATTAAGAAATAAATTGAAGTATTTAAAGCAATTGATTAAAAAATAAACTTGAGTATTAAGAAATAAATAGGGATTGTCCGGACCAAATTCATAATATATAAAAGTTCAGTCGGTTTGGTTATTTCAGTTTTGAAAATTTTCAAACCAAACCAAACCGAACCGAAATTATAATTCAGTTTTAAAAAGCAAACCGAATAAACAGCACCGTTTGATCCAAACTAATTCGGTTCGGTTCAAAACCGACTAAACCGGAACCAATGAACACCCCTAAACTTATCAACATATCTGTCAATATATTCAAGACATTGCCGACTTCTAATTAAAAAGTCATCTACCTTTGCTTAATTTTCGACTTAATCGGCATTGCCAATTGGTGCGTATAACTTAATTATGCCATTTTTTAAATTGATAATTTAATGATTGCAAGAATTAAATAAGACTTCACATCAATAAGGATTCCCTCTTTGCGGGCATATAATTCACCAGATAAGTTCCACATCCGAATCCGATCCAAAAATGTTAAATTAAAAGATTAGATATCCGAATATATAATTAATCGAATTAAAGAAAACTAAATAAATTCATAAATTCATAAATATTAAATATCATAATATAAAATTATCTAAACCCAAATAGCTCGTAACCTAAAATTTTTGAATCCAAAGCGACTCAAAATTACATAATATCCGAATCTAATTATGATTTAAACCCGAACAATGAGATCATAAACATGAGATAAGATATGAACAATATAATATTGGGACATTATTTAATTACAATTAGTTTCATCATATTGAGCTATTCCTTTGATTTTGTATTTATTAATATTTTTTTATCGGGTTGTGTGGAATCGAGAACCATAATTTACAAATTTGAGCACAATAACATATAAGTAGAGTCTAAATGTCTCATGTCTTTCATGCCTCGATCATGTCTCACATTCTTATCTGTTTTCAATTCCAAACAGTCAATTTTTAACCGCTCGACATGATCTCCATATTAAAATGTGTTTGGAAACTAACTTTTATATTTTTTTGGAATTTTTTTACTATTTTTTTAGATAGATACAAAATCACTGTTTTTAGATAGTTCATAATCTTATGAAAAATAATGATTTTGAGAATATCTAAAAAATAGTAAATAATTCAAAAAATATATATAAAATTTGGTCTCCAAGCACATATTAATATGAAGATCATGTTGAGTGGTTCAAATTAACTGTTTGAATTTTTAAAACGAAAATAACAATGTGAAACACAATTGAGACATAAAGACACGAGACATTTAAACCTTGCTCATTTATAAATGAGTTCAATTCGGATACATTCAAACATATCTTTAACGAATTGAATATTTTTTAATATTTACAATTTTTTTCTACCTTCCGTTCTTTTCCTATTTAATATTAATAAGTGATCGTATACAAAAATATATATAAATTGCAAAAAAAAACACTATCACAAATCCTAATTTGGTCTCAAGAATGCGAATATCAGCTATTCCGCTGGCCAGTAAGTTTTTAGGATCGCAAGAAATCTTTGGACTAGGCAGTAAATGAGTCGAGTTTGAGCGAGTTATTTTCAACTCGTGTTCAGCTCATTTAGTTAATGAGCGAGTCAACTTGAATTGGGATAGCAATCACTACTAGAATTTCCGTTTTTTCCAACGGCAGGAAATCGCCTTTTCCATGGGCGTACCGTTGGAAGAAGCCCTAAAATCTTCATTTCCGTGCGCTACCGTCGGAAATACTACCGTCGCAACAACCCTCGATGGAAATAGCCCTTATTTCCGTCGACGCCGTTGGAAATACTCATTTCTGAGTATTTCCGTGCGCTTACAGTTGGAAAAAGGGCGCACGGAAATACTTCCACACTCGGACACTGTCTGGAGTATTTCCAACGGCAGAGAACGTGGGACCCACCTAAGTATTTCCATCGATGCAGAAGTGCTCCCCACCCGAGTATTTCCAATGCCAGCTAATGTGGGGCCCACCTATTTATTTCCAACGGCAGCGTCTGTGGGACCCTCCAGAGCATTTCCAAGGGCAGAGTACGTGGGACCCACCCCAGTATTTCCAAGGCAAAGAAACGTGGGGCCCACCTGTTTATTTCCAAGGGCAGCGAACCTAATTATTTCCATGCGCTAATATTTGCATGGACATACCCATGCAAATAATAACCATAAATTGCATCATATCAGCATGCTCTCATTTTATAATCCTTCCCATACTAACCCGGTATTCCCCACTTCCCGTTAAATCAAATAAACATAAACACATTGATATGTATATCAAAAACATGCAATAAGCATTAATCAATATCGTATAATTATCACAAATTATACAAAAATACCACAATACATTACAACAACAATATGATATTCTTGGTTAAGAATACTAAAAGGTTATACAATATAATATTTAGATAGTAAAAATCTAAAGCATCACCATTCTTGCCAAGCGCAACACCAATCTGAATTAGGACCACTTTAATATCACTATTAGCTTGTCGTGATTTTGCTTTCCTCACTCTACAAACATAAAAAAGTATGTCTTCACCACATAAAATGATAGCCATAACTTATATCTACATTCGACTTGGTAAAATGATAGCAAGAAATGAGATCATTACCTCAGACAAGTAATTCTTTTCAGTTGGTCTCGTCTCTTTCAGATAGCATTTCCTTCTGCTATTATAAGATATTGCCATGTAGTGAAATCTAGTACAACCAATATTTACAAGTTAATATTGAGACTATTATTGCATACTACTTGTTATTATTTGCATATACCCACCAAGCATATATATATTTTGAATAATATCAATTAATTTTCACTTTGTGCTGACAGTACACATGTTAAGATATAGCAAATATTTTTGACAAAATTACTTACATGTCCATGACAGCAGCATTGTTGGATCCAGGATCTCTTTGGTTACACAAGAATAGTGGAGAAGAGCGGCTCTAATGCATGGGCTGTGACCAAATCAGAATCAACATATCAATTCATTTAACAATCTCTTCCTTCTTCAATGTTGATTTACCAGATCTCTTTGGTTACACAAGAATTAGGTTGCTTAATTACTATATCCACTACCTTTCAGAGTCCTTATGCAATCTTTAATTATGTTTTTGTTTAATAGAAATAATGCATAAACAGAGCTAAATTGGGCCATATATATGGAATCGATGGTCTTAACTTTTAGTGGAGAACAACTGGTACAAGAGCCTATACATGAACAGCCACTACTATATTCCTCCACTAATTGATACCGATACATAATAGACCAGTACAGTATAATCCTTCTCTCAATATAATATAAAAAGTAATTTTACATCAAGGTATCAAAAAAATTATAAAAGGTACCTCCATGAGGTGTAACATCATATCAGCTGATCTGACTCCTCCAATGCACACCAGCAGCTGCTTGTTTCTTCTGATCCGTCTATGTAGAAGTTTGAAATTTCCCACCATGGCACAGTATATGAGAAATTGAGTATAATGTAAAACAGCATCAAATTGTTAAATACACTTGAGATTGAACAAATAAAAGATACTAGAAATTGCTAAATACACTTGAGATTGCTAAATACACTTGGTATTGACCTGAAGGCCATGAGGTTTGATTGACCAACCAAATGCCCAAGTTCAAACTGAAGACCTGAAGGGCACTTTTACAATCTGGTCCCTGTCATCACAATACAAAAAATTAAAAGGTTCGATTGACCAACCAAATGCCCAAGTTCAAATCAGAAAATCACTAGAGGAGGTCAAACAAATCAAGCTTATTCAACAAACAAGCATTTCTAAGCAACTGAAAATATCAATGTTTACATTCGCACACAAGGAAAATCAATGAATACAATACAAATTCATTTAATTTCTTCTTGTTTTATGAGATCTAAAGGGATTCCGTCAAAGAAACACAAGTTTCATGTAAAATTAGTTGGGTTTCACTTTTCTCCTTGAATTTCGCCATTACTGTCTCGTTCTATCAGTTTCTCAAATTTCTCTTAATTTGTTTAAGAATCTTGCAAATTGCAAAATTCCCAATTAAATTCAAGCCGCAGTACGTACCAGAGAGAGAGAGAAAGAGAGAGAGGAGACATTGAGTTTTAGGTACATGACTACATAAGATCTATTATTTTGGCAAGGTGACATTGAGTTTTAGAACAATTATTACCAATTTAAATTCAACGTAAATAAGATTGGAAAATGATTAAGTTGTAGATTAGTGTAATATGATAAAGAAGAAGAGAAAGAAGAGGAAAGACAGCACGTACCATAGCTTGGAGATCAAGATGGACAATTCAGCTTGAATTCCCAATATCATGCAAGTCGACTTGCTATACTCTTTGCAAATCTTTTTTTATGCAAAATAACAATTATTTAGCACAAGGGCAAAAAATGAAGAAGAATATAGACACAGAATTTCATTTATTCAAAATCTTGTACTCTTTTTCATTAATCATGAGCGAATGCTAGAGATTTATCCTACTAATTATATGATATATACACTTCTAGCTTCTCTTTTCTAGAGGCAAGAAGCATCACAATTGATATAAAAAAGACTTATCTTACTTTTAATTGCAATTGAGCCGAGTTTAGTTACAGAGAGAGAAGAAATTAAGAAAAACATTACTCTTTTCTTCGTTGAACAAATTAAGAAATTAAGAAAAACATTACTCTTTGGATTTCGTTGAACAAATTAAGAAAAACATTACTCTTTTCTTCGTAAGATGTAAGAATAATCTAAAATAGGAAGCAGCTTACCATATCCAAGTATAATCAAATTAAGTGAAGCAGGAGTGTTTGATTGAAGGATAACAGTGAGGTATTCATTTAAAAGAGGCTAATTTAAACTCAGCCACTAACACTAGTTTTAAAACCATTTTTGAATTTGAAAAAGAAAACAACAACTAAAATAAAAAGAAATAAGTGAGATTTAATTTAACAGTCGCGCTACTTTCATTTTCTTTCGCAATTAGAAGCTAATTAAAGTATAAAATCGTAAATAAGAACAATCCCAAATGAAATCTTTATTTCTTTCTAGTTTTGGGGAGGAGCTCACACACTACTAGAATTTCCGGATTTTCCAAGGGCAGCCTATGTTATTTTCGAAGGTAGGAGTGGCCTACGGAAATAAAATCGCCTTCTCTGACACACTTAATAATTTCCGACGGCAGCCCGACGGAACAAGTCGCGCATGGAAATCCCAGCTGTCGGCCCATGGAAATGTTAACTATTAGCCCTTGGAAATACTTTTGCATGACCCATGACCCGCCAAACAGACCAAATATGATATTTTATTGATAGCCCATGGAAATAGCTCACCCCTTGCCCTTGGAAATAAGTTAGAAGTAGAAAGACATATTATTTCCATGAGCTACCCTTGGAAATGTTTTGGTTATTCTGTTTATATAATTTTATAGTGAAGGCTCATGGAAATACTGGACCACTATGCCCATGGAAATGTTTTACTGATCCAGTTAATATTATTTTTTGATTAGACGTAGTATTTCCATGAGGCTACCGTCGGAAATGTTTTGTTTCTGGAGACAGAACCTTTTCTGTTTATTTGAGATCTCCCTTTGAATGTTGGCCAAAACTAAATAACAGCAGCAAGCAGTATTTAATAGAGATAGTTAAAACAAAATATTTAATTGAAAACATAAATTTTGCTCTTTAGACTAAGCCAATCTATTTAATTTGGGTACAAAACATATTCACGGATGGAAGCAATAACTAAGATCTCCCTTTGAATGAATCTTGTGTAAAAACCTGTTAAAAAACAAAAGAAAAAGGAAAATGTTAGAAAAGGCATTTGACCAAAATGCATTACTGGATAGTAAAATTTAAGTAATTTGAAATGCAAAAAGTAACACATATGTCAAAACACTTACCAATTAATACTCTTCATCGGAATCATCCATGTCTTCATCATCTTGCTCCATGTCATGCTCTTCCTCACCCTCCTCTATGTTGTTTTCATCCCTTGCCAAACTTGGCGGTTCATTTGATGTTGTCGGTGGAAGGTTTGTCGTTTCGTTCACTAGCTCGAACTCGTCTTCTCGTTGGAGCATACCATCCCAATCAAAGTCTTGTCCAATAGTTGGCTCAATTGGATTATCCGGTCTTTCCTCTTGGTAAAATTCTAGGTTTGCATCGTCGCCCTCGACACGAAATCTCGACTTCGGGCTTGTTTTGATTGCCACCCACCATGGGCGTCTTTCGGCCTTTTGTGATGCATAAGGTAGGTAGCACACTTGGGTTGCTTGAGCCGCTAATACAAAAGGCTCGTAATTTGCAAGGCGAGAAGTATGCTTGACCTCAACAATGCCATGTTTGCGGTCCACTTTTACACCGTTTATTATGTCAAACCAATCACACCTAAAGAGAACTACCTTGTGGGCATCATACTCTAGCTCAATGACGTCTTGGAGAACTCCATAGTAGTCGATTTGTTCGCCATTTGCATCCCACTCTCCTTTTATGCAAACACCGCTACTTTGAGTTACCTTGTTTTCTCCAGATGATTCTGTGTGAAATTGATACCCGTTGACTTCGTACCCATCGTAGAAGTACGCTTGTTTGCTTGGCCTGACTCCTGCCATTCGTATGTAGTAATCGTCTTCATCACGAGAATTTATTACCTTTTTGCGTAACCAAGGTGCAAAACCATCTTGACGGACTTTTGGCAAGTCTTGTGGGTTTGTGGCCACCCCATTGTTGAGCATGCATGTATCAAACTCTCTGCACATTAGAATATGTCGAAACATGAGATTTTGATATGTTTTAGAGTAGATACTTTAATTTGAAAACATCAAAAGGATAATTATAAGATTGTACCCCATGTACTTCTCACAGATCTCAGGACAGTTGAGGATGACATAAGTGTGTGCCGCATCCCAATCCTTGTCATCGAGAGGCTTTCGTCTTTCCCTGCCAATGGAACGGCCCGCATTGTCGAATATAGAAAGTAGTCCCGCCGAACGGTTACTTGTTCCAACTCCTTCTTGGCTAATCTTGTCTTTCTCTGCAAAGTAGTGTGCGGAAAATGTACCAATTTCTTTGGCAATTGTAGCCTCCACGATTGAACCCTCAACACGTGCTTTGTTCGTGACTCTCATCCTTTGTTCTTTGTTACGCCTGTAATTGCAACAACGGTTTAGTGTTAGTTGTAAGCTTAGTGTGCCTTAAGTAAAATTGAAAACAAAAATCCAAAGAACAACACACCTCTCACACGGATACATCCATCGGAACCCTACTGGCCCGCCCATTCTAGCCTCGTATGCTACATGCAGCACAAGATGCTCCATTGAATCAAAGAAACCGGGGGGAAATATTTTTTCCATCTTGCACATTGTGACAACAATATCTTTCTCTAATTCCGCAACCCTCATTGGATCAAGGTCCTTGGCACAAATCTCTCTAAAGAATGCTGAAATCTCACATAGAACATCCCATACAGGGTCCGGGACAAAGTCTCGGAATGCGACGGGGAGGAGGCGCTCCATGAACACGTGTAAATCATGACTTTTAAGCCCGGTGAAGCTGCTCGTGGTTAGGTTAACCATCCTTGACCAATTGGATGCGTAGCCATCAGGGAACCTTACTACCTCCTTGAGCCATGTTAAAACAATTCTCTTATCATTTGGAGAGAGTGCGAAGGGTGCATTTGGTTTTTTTAGCTTTCCCGGGTTACCATCCGAGGGAGTTAGGTGTTGGGTGGGGCGATCACAATAAAGAGCCAAATCTTTCCTTGCTTTTTCATTATCCTTGGTTCTACCACCTATGTTTAACAGCGTGTATAGTAAATTTTCAGTGAAATTCTTCTCCAAATGCATCATATCCAAGTTGTGTTGCAACAAATTGTCTTTCCAATAGGGTAAACTCCAAAAAATACTTTTTTTCTGCCAATGATGGGTTGTACCATAACCCTCAATTTGTTGTAATCCTCCCTCTTTACCCCATTTAATATCTGGGATCAAACTCACAATATCGAGCAGCTGCTCTCCCATCAATCTCGGGGTGGGGGATCATTCTCAACTCTACCTTTTTTGAAATTCTTCCTATCTTGACGGAATGCGTGATCAGGAGGAAGGAAGCACCTTGTACAGTCGAACCAACTTGCTTTTCCACCATGCGCGAGTTGAAAGGCCTTTGTCTTCTCCATACAATAATAACACGCTAATTTGCCTTTTGTACCCCACCCACACAGCATCTCATAGGCCGAGTAGTCACTAACCGTCCAAAGAAGTTGTGCATGCATCTCGAAGTTCTCTTTTTTATACCCATCCCATGTCATTTCTCCATTTAACCACAAATGTTTCAATTCATCGATCAAAGGTTCAAGGAGTATGTCAAGGTCCCGACCCGGATGCTTTGGTCCCGGAATGACTAGCGCGAGGAACATGCTATCTTCTTTCATGATCATCCCAGGTGGTAGGTTATACGGAAAAACAAATAGCGGCCAACACGAATATGGAGCTGCACTCGAGTTAAATGGCATGAACCCATCCGTTGTTAGCCCCAACCACACATTTCTTAGCTCTTCTGCAAAGGTGGGATGTTTCCGAGCGAAATGCTTCCAAGCCTCACCATCCGCCGGGTGCACCATCATCGGGGCTTTCTGACGCACACCTTCCTTGTGCCATCTCATATTCTTCGCAGATGTTGCGGTCATGTACATCCTTTGCAATCGTGGGGTGATAGGGAGATAACGAAGTTGCTTTTGTGGAACGAGCTTTGCCTTCTTATTGGGTCCAAGAGGATTATACCTTGGCTCGCCACATACATCACAGCGGGTCTTCATCTTGTTCGCATCACTATAATATAGAATACAGAAGTTAGGACATACATCTATTTTCTTATGGTCCATGGTCCATGCCCAATCCCTCGACCAAACGTTTCGCTTGGTAGAAATTTTTAGGCAATTCTTCACTAGGAGGAAGCGTGCTTTTAAGTAGATCCATCATCCCATCGAAACATGCTTGGCTCATTTGGTGTTTCGCCTTCAAAGCAAAGGCTTGTGTCACCGCGGACAAGACGGTTTGTTTTTCGCATTCCATTTCACCCGTCGAGTTAATTCTCCAAACCGGTTTGTTGTTAGCATTCATCATGTTGAAGAATTTTTTAGCCGCTCCCATAGGTGTCTCCTCATTCCACTCGAATTCTTAACCAGCGCCATCCCTTACCATGTCAACCATTGGATCAGTGGCTGCGTTCACAGGCAGCGAATTGTTCAATGAATTTGGATGCGGCTCCCCGTGTTTGTGCCACACTTCATATAGGTTGCAAAAGCCATGGCGAAAAAGATGCAGCTCTACGGTTTGCACATCTTTGTTGTAGAGGTTGTCACATCTTTCACACGGACACGGCATACATTGCACACCTCTATCGTCGACACTCACAACGGAGGGTATGGATAATGCTCGTGCAATAAAATCAGTCACACCATTCACAAATGTAGGGTGAAGAATTCCACTCATATTCTTCCTACTATACTTGTACATCCATTCCCGATCAGTGGCCATTTGAATGACTATCTGTATAAAATAGGGTATGAGTTAATTATATGATCCCTCAAAGGTAATTTCACAAGACAGTGGCTGTGTTTTCACTATTTGGTTCTCGAGACAGTGGCCGATTAATCAATCACAGTGGCCGTGTTTTCATTTTTTGGTTCTCGAGACAGTGGCTGTGGCACTATTTTCTGTTCCTCGAGACAGTGGCTGATTAATCAAGCACAGTGGCTGTGATTAATCAAGCAAACATTTAAAACTTGCACACCTCCATTTAAAACTTGAAGGCACTCTACAAGAGTGAGTGTATGTGCTATCAGTGCATTTTTATGAGAACCTATACTATATTACTGGTATTAGGTGTTGGTGCATTACAACTCTACTATTTTTATGAGAACCTATACTATATTACTGGTATTTTCTTGAGTTTCTGGGCAAAGGTGCATTACAACTCTATATACCCTGAAGAAGGTTAGAATTTGAAAACTAAAGTTATTCTCTGAAGCCATTACAAAATGGCGCATCCCTCCTTCGTCTCCACTTCCATGACTGCGCTGATAGGGTACGTATGTAAGATGATAATATCTCATGTATTGAATTGATATAAAAAGCTTTAATTGGTAGACTTCTAGTTAATTAATTTTTATATAAAGGTGTTGAATGTATATAAGATGGATACATGCTCATCAAATTTTCTTTTGCTTGACCATTTTGCAAATTTGAACTTTTTGTATATATGCCCTCGGAACTTCAGGTCTAATTCAAGTGCATTTCCTATTCAAGTATACCTCTAAAATACTTATACTATATGCTAAAATTTGATTACTTGTTCATTCTACTACTTGTCAGAATACCAAGGTATTCTTCATCAAGTATATGCTAAAATATTTTTTTTTTAAGGTTTGCGGCGAAGTGCCGTAAACGATTGCATCAAGTAGAAAAATAGCGACCAACCCAGGAGTACCTGGTTTAGCCTCATGAATTTAGTTAAAATTATATCATATATATGTTAATGCCTTGACATCTCTTTCCCTCTCACACACAGGATATATAACAACTAACAAAATTGTTGTTTAATTTGTAGGGATGTGATGCTTCAATTCTGTTAGACAATGCACAGAAAAGTACTGAGAAGTATGCAGAAGCTAGCAAAACTCTGAGGTGTATTGAAATTATTGATGAAATTAAGGCCAGCTTAGAGGAAAAATGCCCTAAGACAGTATCCTGTGCTGACATCCTCACCGCACTATAAAGCAACATATGTATGTCAGATACTGACTTAAAGAAAAATCAGTCTAGGACATACATCTACTTAGATTGATTCGTGGGGAGTAACATCAGAGAACCCTAGCTATTTAACGAGTTTTTCTGAAAGGGACAAAGTGAAAACATAAATAGAGCGAAGAGCGGAGTAACTTACCAGATCCGACTGCCGATCGACGGAGCGAGGTCGGCGCTAGGGTTTCACCTTTGGTTGCGGTACACAAAAGAGCGAGGGGCGGCGCCCTCTTCCTTCTCAGAGATCAAACGACTGGCGGAACGATGGAGAGAGGCGCCGATTTGGAAGAGAAAAGGAATGGGGAACTGATCGGTTCTATTGAGAGAGTGGAGTGAGGTTTTGTTGAGAAATGAGAACTGATCGGTTTTTGAGAGAGGAGTGTCGAGTGAGGTTTTGAAAAAAAGGCTAAGTCCGGGATATTTCTACCTTTACCCCATCCTCATCGAATTCGTATCCTCTGCATTAACCCAAATTTTGAGTTAAGATCTGAACCGTCCTATTGATATCCGCACTAATATTAAAGTACATGTGCGTTATACGAATGGACAGGATTGGTCTGAATTATGATCGTACGGTTCATAAGTTAACTCAAACGGTGCGTTAATGCAGAGGATACGTATTCATCCTCATCTGGCTCGGTTGGGTATCCTCTCCAATATGTGCCCTCTACTCTATCCCCTCTACGGTTTGATTTAATACAACTTACGCTTTGAGATTCGGGCTTGCGGTGGGATCGGTATTAAGTGTAATGCACTGCACCGCAATCCATACTCCGCCCTTTGTTAATATCTCTGTATCGAATTTACTGACTTTGCCAACCCAATTCAAATAATAAAAAAAGGATGGCTCCAGTGAAGATCTAGACGCTACATCACCGATCAAAAGGCTACAATTTAACTATGGGTCTGTTTGGTAATGCATGTACATAAATTATTTTTTAAAAAAATGTGAAAAATAAGAAATATATTTTTTTGGGATTTTATGTCCAAATCAAATCTACAAATGTCAATTTTGTACAATTTTATTATTATTTACTCGTTCAAATTGTCCAAAACAACGTGGACCGTTAATCTTCGTATGATCATTGAACGGTAGATTTGCTGAAAAATGACATCTAGATTTTTTTTAAATGATCAAGAGAGAACATGAAACCTTAAGAACATAAAAGTTAAAGAGGCCGGATACTAGAAAGCCTCGATCCAAAGTAAACAATTTATAGCCGTACAATGTTGCTATATTGTGTCGCTTGGATGTATTAGTAAATGGATCTTGATTTACTCCAAATTTTAATACAATCAACTTAACGCAACACTCTTTCATTTCAACGGTTCCGATCGACACCAAATGCAATTTCGTCTTCGTTCCTTCATTGATCCACACAACATGGGTTCAAGTCCTATGTACATTGGAGGATGGCACAAGTGATTGATGCATAATGCATTATGTTTTACAATTTCAACAGTTATAAATTAATTGTACTAATGCATATATTTTTTAGGTTCAAGCATTAATTTTATTATCTCATCAACCTTTATTAATAGTATCACCTTCATATATTACCAATATTCCAAACAAATTTTAATTGAATCCTACATTAACATACCAATTTTCCAAATAAATTTTAATTGAATCCTATAATATATATAATATAACTTATATCAATCACAAACTTAAAATTATATACATAATTATAAACAGAATTATTTAAAATTATAAACAGAATTATCAGATGGAATTTTATTTCAAGTCAATTTTTTTTTTTTTCTGAAAGCTTGTCAGCGGCTGACAAGTGGATTATTTTAAATCAACTTTATTGGGTTATCTCCATCTCCAAAGACTGGTTGTTATTATTTTTTTGAGAGAAAGATGG